>VZTD01000489.1:115184-166805 GCA_013397725.1 Rhagologus leucostigma
GCTGGTCAGCGCCATGCGGTGGGGCCTGGCGGCGCGGAGAGGGGGTGGGGGAACGCGGCCCCAGGCCGGCTCCAACCCTGCTTCCCCGCTCTGCCCAGCACCACGTACGGCAACGTCCTGGTCCTGGACGGTGTGATCCAGTGCACGGAGCGGGACGAGTTCTCCTACCAGGAAATGATCGCCAACCTGCCCCTCTGCAGCCACCCCGACCCTCGCAAGGTGAGTCGTCCCCAGCCCCTACCGCGGGGTCCCCCCAGCCGGGGTCTGCAGACCCACCCCGGCCCCTGCAGGGCTGCCGCGGCCGGGGCCTGCCGTGGGCCACTCGGGCGAGAGGGGCCGGCAGCCTCGTGGGCCCCGCAGTTCATCTCCGGTCGTCGGGCAGCACGGGCCCGCAGGTCTTTCACGCCGTTCTCTTTTGGCCATACAGCGAAAGTTCCCCCGACCCGAACCCGCTGACAGCCTGTGTTCTTCCCTCTTCTCTGCCAGGTGCTGATCATCGGCGGCGGCGACGGGGGAGTGCTGCGAGAGGTGGTCAAACACCCGACCGTGGAGTCCGTGGTGCAGTGCGAAATCGATGAGGTGCGTTGGGCCCCCGGCTGCGTGCAGGAGTCCCGGGGGCTCGGGGCGGGCGGGCTGCCCAGCAAAACGAGCCCGACTACACAGCATCCACGGGAGCTGCGGTTTCACCTGCTGTCTCTCGTCAGCACCGGGCGCGTTTGCTGCTGGTTCTGCTGGCGTGACAATGACAGCGCCACCTCTTTGCCTTACAAGTCATCTACGTGGCAGCTGGCTGCCTCTTCCATGTGATTTCTTTCACACACATACGATTGAGGCTCTTCCAGGCGGACGTGGGCCAAGCACGGGATCTGGAGGAGTGCCCTGGCTTTGTGGAGGTGCTGCTTTTCCCTCTCCCTCACTGCCGAACAGAGTACTGCTCCTGGCCGAGGAGGACGGTTGCTTTGCTGAGCAGTCTCTTGTGACCAAAAGCAGGAAATAAGCAGCTTCTGTGATAGATGGGCCAGTTGCTTTAGAAATGGTCATAATTTTCTGTCTAGTACAACAAACTTGGAAGGGAGGAAGTCACTTACCAATTTCCAGAGCATGTTAAGGCTTTGACTTATTGATGCTGACTATTACAAAGTGGGCACCTGCTAAGAATCAGCCTGTGACTGGTAATCTGCTCACAGAGGCCTCCAAGTGAGAGTCAGGATGTGGGCTGGTAACTTTGTTAGACCACTGAAGTTTACTCTTTTCCCAGTCCTTCTCTCAGGCAGTTTGTTCTGATATTTTACTTTCTCAGAAAGTTTTGCTCAGAGCAAATCTCTATTAATAGTAGGAAACACTGCTATGTGAGACTGTGTGCTCTGTCTGCCAGCTAAGTAGGCAAACGTGCCTGGTTTTGAACAAGCACTGCCTGACACCGGAATATTTTTTTGTTTTTTCCAGCTGTGAGAAGTTGGTAGTATTCAGTACAATTGCTAGGCCCAGGGCAGTGGCTGTCTAACGATTTTAGAGAGAAAACTGTATCTTACAGGTGGATTGATATAATGGCTATAGTGCAGAGATGGGAATATTTCTCATCCTGCATTCAGAAACCTGCTGGCATGGTTTTACTTAGAAAAACAGATTGATTTAGCTGAGATCACCTATGCAAGTGGTGTTCTATAGGGAAAAGGAGCACAAAGCAGTCTGACTTGTAATCATATTTACTTGGCTCCTCAGGGAGCTTTTGAAGCTCCAGGTTTTTGATGAGTTTGGTATGGACAGACCGTCACTGAACCCTGAGGCTGTAAGAAGGGGCTGAGAGTAGCTTGCTGGCTGAAGATGCTGGCAGCTCTTGTGGATTTCACTGGCGAGTCAGACTTGCACTGAAGGTAGGGAAGGAAATGACTCATTGTGCTGCTCTTCCAGTCACAACTGCACAGTAGGCTGAGAAGCAGCTTCTTGTAAGCTTCCTCTGACCCACTTTGTGCTCTCTGTGTTGCAGGACGTGATCCAGGTATCTAAAAAATACCTCCCAGGGATGGCAGTGGGGTATTCCAGTGCTAAGCTGACCTTGCATGTGGGAGATGGTTTTGAGTTCATGAAACAAAATCAAGAAGCCTTTGATGTGATTATCACGGACTCGTCTGACCCCATGGGTAAGAATTCTAGCCATAAAAGGGCACTGCTTTCCACACATCTCCTTCATTTTTTCCTTCTGCCTACCTTTTGGAAGTTATGCCAGCCTGCTCAGGATCCTTTCAAGTGAAAAAACTATTGCCGACTTGGTTCTTTTAGTAGGGAAAGGGACACCATAAAATTGTATTAGCAGGCCTTCAAGCCAGCTGTTACGCTTCTCTCCTCAAAATTCAACTCCAGCAACTATTTCTTCTGGCAGAGTGTTTCCCTGAGTCCAGCACCATGCTGGCAAGGGCAGCTTTGCACACGTGCCTGCTGATAAAGCAGTGGCTCACACACTGTTGTTGCGGCACCTACCCTCAAGATGGCTGTGGTGAGGCAGCTGTATTTCTGAAGAGGGAAACTGAGGTAGAGAGGGACCAAATGTAGATATGGCACCTCATTTTAGGAACCCATCGATGAGTGCCTGAGTCACCTTCAGTCTTGCTCTAGTCAACACAGAGAGAGGCATCTCTAAAAGGCAGTTTGGAGCAGGAGTTCTGCTTTAAAAATGCTCTGTGAAGCAAGAGGCAGCTGCTAGGACTTTGGTAGAGGACCTGGACTTGCTATTTAACAAAGCTAAAATCCTGACTGTTTCGCCCTGGTAGGTGAAGGCTGGTGTTCACCCAGGGTCAAAACTTTTCTTTTTTCACCTTTCTCCCAGGTCCTGCAGAAAGTTTGTTCAAAGAATCTTATTACCAGCTGATGAAGACAGCCCTGCGAGAAGATGGGATTCTCTGCTGCCAAGGTGAGGATGCCGTCCCTGGGCAGAGGCTTATGCCAGGCCTTTACATACCAAGTGTGAGGCATAGAGAGGACTCTTCTTGAGGACACGTGATGTAGAGAGTGAAATATGTCATCTCCCAGGTGAAGCAGTGGTTTTGATCTATGTCAGCTTCATTAATTGCTGGACTGGGCTTAGCAAAAGTGGCATAAGGGTCTTATCTTGTCTTTGAAACTACATGAGCTGTGCAGGTTGAGACTTGGAACCACTGTTAACCTGGCACAGTTCTGTGCAGAGAAGAGGGGCAGCTCTCACCTTGCATCTTGACTTCCTTTCTCCCTGTAGGTGAGTGCCAGTGGCTGCACCTGGATCTCATTAAGGAGATGCGTCAGTTCTGCAAGTCTCTGTTCCCGGTTGTGGAATATGCCTATTGCACCATCCCCACATATCCCAGCGGGCAGATTGGCTTCATGCTCTGCAGCAAGAACCCGGTGAGTTTCAGGCAACTCAAGTGCCCTTTTCCATTCCCTAGAAGCCTGCCTGAGGCTGTCCCTTGCAGAGCTTGAGCTGTGGCACTGAAGTCTCCCAGCTGTGGGGCCTCGAGATTCTTAATGGGCCCTGGCTCTGCCAGCCCAGAGCTGCAGTGCAGCCTGCTCAGTGCTGAAGGAAGTGCAAAATTGACCAGTTGCTTTAGAAATGGTCATAATTTTCTGTCTAGTACAACAAACTTGGAAGGGAGGAAGTCACTTACCAATTTCCAGAGCATGTTAAGGCTTTGACTTATTGATGCTGACTATTACAAAGTGGGCACCTGCTAAGAATCAGCCTGTGACTGGTAATCTGCTCACAGAGGCCTCCAAGTGAGAGGATGTGGACTGGTAACTTTGTCAGACCACTGAAGTTTACTCTTTTCCCAGTCTGCTTCAGTGTGACTTTCGGGTGGGTTTGGGGTGCCAGCATTGCTGCTGCTGTACGTGATTAATCTGGGATGCTGGCAGCATGCACTGTGCCAAACTTAACACAAACATAGATTCTCCTTTGAAGAGGAAAGCCTTGCTTCTTGGATGCTCAGGCACTCTCACAGCTTCATCTGGTATGTGTCTCATGCAGTCTGACCTCATGCACTGACATCTGTGCATAAGGGCTGGTCACAGGAGTTACAGAGCATAAACCCCAGCCCTTGGGACTGGGACTGCACAGAACCTTTGACCTCATACTAGAACAGAAAGTTATTTGTTTTCCTGTGAGTCGTCTCAGTTCTCTGCCACACATCAGGGTGCCTGTCACACAGCCTTTGGCTCCTTACGCGAATAGTCAGAGCTACCTGGCTTTGTTTTTGCAGAACACAAATTTCCGGGAGCCTGTGCAGCAGCTCTCACAGCAGCAAGTAGAGGAGAGGAGTCTGAAATACTACAACTCTGATATTCACCGGGCAGCATTCGTGCTGCCGGAGTTTGCACGGAAGGTAAGCCAGGCTGTGCCACAACGCCTCCCTCAAGGATGAGGTAGGAGTGGGAGTAAACAGGACTGAGGATTTCCTGCAGCCCCAAAGACTTCTGTGGGCAAGTCAGAGCAGGACAGCATTTTGTATGACAGAGCAGCGTATGAGTCAGTCAGGGAAAACTGGAGTTCATTTAGGAGCTGTTCTTTAGGCTGATGTCCCATGCCTTGATGACAGATCACTCCTGCTTCACCTAGGTCCAAAGCCAGGTCCAAGAGCCTGCAGAACTGGTGTTTCCCAATGGAAAACTCCAAAAGTCTTAGATAAAACGTGGTTGTGGTTTCTAGCGCACACCAGAGGGTAAAGAAAGGATGCTCCAGCATAGTTCAGTCTGGCTTCTTGAGGGATAGTCTATTTCTGCATTATTCCATCACCTCCCCACTGGGCTGCAACTGCAGGTTCCAGAAAAAAACTCCTTAGAGTGTCATAGGGATGAAGGCAAATACCATAACTGTGTTGCAGAGGTGGTGATTCATATTTCTGCTGAGGACTGGTAGGGCTGTGGCAGGTCCATCCTGACACTTTGTCTTTGGCTCTCTGCAGGCCCTGAGCGATGTGTGAGACCAAGACGCTGCTTCCTTCATTCAAGTTGGATTCTGAGATCGTCAGTGATGTGGGTGGGGCCTTCTCAGCAGACTGCAGATTTGCTCTCCACTGTGTGGGATTGTTTACCCTTGGCCAGCCAACATTCCCTCTGATGTGTTAAAAGATGATGGGGCATAAGCCAGATAAGACTATTGAAAAGGTCCAGTGACTTATTGCGTGAGGTCAAAACTGTTCTTTCCAGTGCTGGAAACGTAAGATGTCTTTTTCCTTTCTCTCCTCCCTGCACCCATTCTAAATTCTCCCATCCCAACCATACCCCACACTCCCCCAACTGATGTGATGTATTTATAACTGACACATATTTCTGTCTGGTGGTCTGGGAAGAGTCCAGAGGGTCCCTGACTCAGCCTTAAGCACAGAGAGAGAGAGAGAGCTTTGTGCACAGTTAGCTCGCTCTCTCCTCATGGGAGCTCCCTGCTGCTGAGACATTTTGACTGGTAACGGGTCTGAGCCTTTGTATCCCACTGCCCTCCTGTGACTCCTGCACTGCTCTGCAGCACAGCCAGAGAAGTCACAGTGCAAACCATTGCCATTCACAATAGGTCTCCCTCCAACCCCGATGGAGTAGCAGTATTAAACACCAGCCAGGCAGGCTGGCAGCAGTCTTGTGGCTTTTTTTTTTTTTTTTGGTTGTTAACTTTTTAAAATGGTTAGAAACAGAAGTGCTGAGGTACCAACAGGCTGACTCCTGTTCTTACCTCTGCCCTCAGAGTGGTTCCAAAGAACATTTATCAATATGGTGATAGGCGCTTTATATATATATATATATATAAATAAATATAAATATATATGTATAAAAAACAAACCTTAGCTCCATTGCCTGCTGTTCAGTACTGATGTTGGGGAATCAGTTATGCTGATAAATCTCTCATCTCGGTCATGCTGAGATGCCCCAGGCCTGGGTATTTGCAAGTCCTTAGGAGGCATCATTATTTCCAATGCTGCCTCCAGATGCATAAGTTGTTTTTCATTGTACTCTGTAAGATGGATCTGCCTTCACTTCTTTACTTCTGTTCTGAAGATTCCGTACCCCCGCGCAGTGGGAGTCACCCTCCCAGCACAACCACTGTGCCATTGTCACTCCCTTGCACTCGATTAAACACTCGGCTTTGGTTAAGGTGACAGCAGCGTGGGTCAGTGTTCTTTGGGGAGAGAGTGGGGGGAGAAAACAGAGATCCTGAAGGTTTGCTGTGCTTCCAGGTGCACTCTCTAACTGATCTGACTTCCTCTCTCACTTACCTTTAGGGATGACAAGTTATCATCAAAAGTAAGCTCTGAAGAGTGATCCCATTGCATGCTTTGTATTGTAGGGTAGCTGCCCAATAGCTCCTCCAGCTTCTGTCATCCTCTGTGCTGCAGACTCAGTACCTGCTATCCAACTATTCTCCAGTCCAAATGCTGCCTCTGGTACAGTTTTCCAAGTGGTTTTCCAGCTGCCCATCTCCCTGCTGCTATCAGGTAGTTCCTGTCAGTCCTGGCTCCACTGAGCTGCACCCTCCTTTCCTCTGCAGAAATGGCAGTGGCTCAGGAGCTCTGAGGGCTGAACCACTGAGCTCTGGCTGAGCAGGCTGGGGAAAGGCACTAGGTGGCATCAGGAGAAAACAAAAATACTCCTTCTGAGAGGCTTGTGGGCTTGGTAAGAGAGAACTAGAAGAAGCAGACTTTAGCTAGGGTTGGGGTTGAGCTTTGCCATAATAGTGACCCTACAAACAGTGTAGGTGGTCCAGCCACTGTGTGCCCACAGCAAAGGTTTTGTGGGGTCAGTATTTTCCTGCTTTCTCTTATTTCTGATGAGACTTAGCACTTCTTTCCCAGTGTCTCCTTCTAGCACCAGTACTGGTGCAGTTTCTTTGTGGTCGCAAGGGTTTGCAAACCACTGCTGAGCTGCAGAGCTGAGTCTAGATCTCTATATTCTTGTGTTGAGAAGATAACACCTATTTTTCTCTTAATTGTTTGGGTGACTGTCTTCTTTCTCACACAATTCATTTGGGTTAATGAGGCATTTTCATTGCTCAACTCTTGTATTTTTATAAGGAGCAGACCAGTAATGGAGGCTGGTTCTAGGTCTTCCTGTTTGAATTCTTGTGGGGCCTGAACCTCACTCAGCCCTCATCCTTGACAGAAAACTAGCTCTGGCACTTTCCCCTAGAATGGGAGTCAAGACCAGGACTATAGTCCAGGAAGGCCTTAGAGCAGCAGCCAACGAGTAACAAATTCAAGCCTTTCACCCACCCTTGGTGAGTACAACAATGCCCAGGAGGGAAAGAGCTTCCTCAAACCTGTTGTTGGCCTCCACACGGCTATTTCTTCTGGTTATTTAAGCTCTCTCCAAATATGTGAGTTGAGCAAGTGGCCAGTGATGAGAGCAGGAAGACAAGACTGTTTCCCATCCAAGTCATACATACTCTGTCCACAGGGCCCTATATATAATCGTTTCTGAGTGATTCCAAGTCACTGTTCTCCACAGACAGTTCCAAATACTTCAGTGCCTTCAATGTGAGAAGACAGAGATCAGTGCCTGAATCAAGCACTCATTAAATGAATGCAGCAAGAGAGGGAGCAGGGACTTGTGCAGCTATAGCTGGTTCCACCTGAGCAGCTCCGAGCTTCAGGACTTAAAAATCACCCCTGTGCTGAGCACTGCCACAGGTCTGTGTGCCCTGTGAGCTTCTGGGATGGTGTTTGGCACCTGCAAGGCAGTTGTGTCTACAGATCGATCATCCCTTCCACAAATTTGTGTCTGAGCTGTTACGCTGCAGGATGTGGTGGCCAAGGGATGCTGGGGGTTGAAGACACTGGAAATTTGGGTAGCACTCTACAGGAGGAAACTGGGGGGTCTCACATAGAACTGAGCACTGACCACTTTTGCAGTGTCTCTAGGTGGGCAATTAAAATACCTGAGTAACTTTTTTCAGAGTTTTAGCTGCCTTTTGCCTAAGGCTAGTTAAGCAACGCTGTTCATAAGCAAAGAGTCACAAAGATGATGTTTGTCTAGACATGCTGCAGTCATGTTCCAGCATCTCATTAAGCCAGGAGCGTATGAACAGGGATAGGCTTTGTCCCAGGTAATGTACAATGTAATGTCAGTCAGAGCAGGTGGAGACAAGCAAGGGAATTGAGCCTGATGGGCTTTAGCACATCCATTGCTTAAGTCTCTTGGCACCTTTTGAACTGTGCCAAACTGCTCTGAGCTTTACTCATTGAACTAACTCAGTTTTTAGAAGTTCAGAAGAGCATTTAAAAAATTAAGAGGAACCTCTTGCCTGTATCTCTTGAGCCCTTTCAGTCAGTTAATTGGCATATTCACCCAGAGCTGATATTATTGAGGCCTGGCTGAATTATTGGCTGGAGCAAGTGGCTGCTGAAGAATGACATGCATCTTTCATCAGAACAGCAGCCTCAGTAAGCAAGCAGTCAAAAAAGTATTAAAAAGTGCCACCGGGTTCAGGGAGAGGAAAGTTCCCTTGTTAAAATGATGGGGGAAGAAGAGGGAAAAGTGTGGACAGCATGAAACAGCTCAGGTCTAGCAGAAGAGCCAGACAAAATGCTGTTAACAAAGATGAGAAATCTAACCAAGTTCAATACCGAGAAGTCTGGGGAATGCTCTTTCCTACTCGTGTGTAGGATGGAGTTTAGTGCTTTTAAAATAGGCAAAAGATGGGGAACTGGAGCCAGAGAATTGCAGTTATAGCACAGTGATGTGTGAAGCAGATAAAGATGGGGGTATTATTACAAATGTTAGGGATCTCAGTGCAGGCCTTTCAAGGACAACAGCTCTGTTGCTAAAGGGGCTTGAAGTGCCAAGGGCTGCTGAAGCAGGGACCTCGCAGGAGGTCTCTCCTTGGTACTTAAAGGCTGCCGCAGCAACCCACAGCCAGGCATCTTCAGCAAGGAATTTACTAAACAAAGCTAATTCTGTGTTAAGAACAAGATGATGTATATGATGCCCCTGCATGTGTTTTGCCTTCTTAAGCTGTAGGAGAGGAGTAACCAGAACCCCACACTATCTGCAATTCCTGATTAAGGCTCTCCCAGCCAAGCAGTGCCTTCTGTAGTGCTGACAATCTCACAGGCCCATGTGTTAACACCCCTGGTGAGTTCTTGGAATTTCCACGAGATGTAGTGCATACGCAATCCCTCAGGTAATCCAAATGGTAAAGGAACATTTCTATCCAACTCTTGTCCAGCCAATCTTGCCACCAATGGGACAAGTCTGGTGTAACAGAGGTTAGTGTGTGGCAATAGACAATAAGCCCAGAGTGCACAGCCTGAAATGCCTCCTGCTTGGAGCCAGGCAAAATGTTTCAGTGGAAAACAAGTATTTTTAAACAGAAGCATTTCATAGTGAGTAGTTATTTTTGAGGAAGATTTTTGGTTGAATAATTGAAATGTTTAACTTTGCATGCAGTCAAATAACAAGGCTTTGAGCATACTACTGAAGCATTTTGCTTGCCCTCCCCTCGTCCTCCTGCAGTCCCTTTGGGGTTGGCAGACAGAGAAGGTAGCACAACTCCCCCTCCCCAAAGAGCTGTGACAGGCTTGTAGTCATGCATGCTGTGAGAGCAGAATCCCCGTGGTCCTTCCTCCCCTCCTCCACCTTGCACCTGCTCTGAGCAGGGATGAAGCTCCTGCCATCTCTTCTCTGGGTTTGTTAGATTAGTGCCAATGAAAAGCCATTGCTGAAACAGCTATCTGCATACTCCTCCAGGGCCCTGGGGAGCACAGTGCCAGGTAAAACTGCAAACCTGGCCTGTTTAATGAGCCATGATTTCAAGCCTATGAATGAATTGGTTTCCCCTTCCAGGAAGGCTCACAACTGTCAGTTAACTATTGCTTTATTTATTGCATTTGCCTTTTGCCTTTGTAACTTAAGGGCAGAGAGCAAGAGTTCCAATGACAGGAAGGTATTTTAACTCTTCTTTCAGCTGCAGCTGAGTGCCTTACCTTTAGGAACCAGAAACTTCTGGAAGCCTGGTGTAATTCTGCTATGTGCTTTAAAACCTGGTGACCTGAAGCCAGACCAGGCAACAGACAGGCAAAAGACAGCAAATATCCAAGCCATAGAGGAGAGCAATTGAGAAGTTATCTCATTCCTTAATGTGGCATTTGGTGCCAGACACAGTGATAGCTCTTGTGTTCCTGCAGTGCCCAGTATTTGCTGCTGCACAGACACACCGAGGAGAGGTCAGAGGCCTCTTTCTTGAATGATAAAACCTCTCCCAGTGCACGTTGTATGTGCAGCCTTCATCACAAAAAGATGGAGGTTCTCTCGAGTGATTGTGGAAGCATATTCTGCTGTCCTTTTGAACCCACTCTGCATCTCTGCTGGAGTCATGCTAACTGTGAGACAAAATCCTTGGAGAAGCAAGCCTTTTCTAGTTATTGTATGCAGAAATTCCTTCCAGAGCATGCCCACCCCGGGTTCCCATGGTTGTGTTCACAGGTGCACTGATTTCAGAGAGATCTGCCCTCACTGTGAAGTGCCAGAAATCCACTCAGGCCATGTACAACTGAGGGCAGGAGAGCATCAAGGAAAACGACTTCCAAAGGGGTGAGTCAGATAACAGAGAAAGTGGTAAGAGGAAAGAATAATCAGAAATGTTTATTGTTCCAAGGCAAGACCTTTACCATTTCCTGTACAGGGTCATAAGCATTTAGTGGTTAGCAAAAAAAAGAAAAAAATTGAGGCCTTCTTAAAGGTCAAACAACTAATGCACATGGAATAGGAACAGTAGCAATGAAAAACAATCCTGCTGCTATATGTTGAGCTCTATCTGATAACAAAAAAGAGCAAGTTTTATCACCAGAGTTATTTTACTTCCTTTGGAGATGGTGCTGTATCTTGTGGTGGGGAGGTGGTCAGCAGCATCTGCAAAGGCGCTGGAGGACAGACTAACAGGGGAAGCAGCAGAGGGAATGTGACAGAAGGGAAGGGCAGTAAGGAATATGGAGGAATCTGGAAAAGAGGTGCCCAATATTGAGGGAAGCTGTAGCAGAACTCGGGGGGAACTTGTTTGGATTTAGAGATCTGTTCCTACTGTGGGCACCGGAATGTAAGTGCTTGGATGTAACCCTGTTCACTCCCTCCCAGCTGGGAAGAGACACTCAGCCTTGCCCAGGCCAGATGTACAGGTTCTGGCTGTGCTGTTCTTGTCAGCAGGGCCACAGGCTTCGTGCTGGTGTATCTGAGCAGAAACTCTCTCCAAAGCCACCCCTGCTCACAAGGTAACAGTTATTTAATTACTGCCCTTTAATTCCAGGACAGATTCACAGCAGCCTGGTCCCCACTTACATCTCTGTGTGTCTCCCTGGCTCAGCACATCCTCTCCTTTTTGGTAGGAGCAGTCACACTTGTGACCCTGTTGGCTGAGTGGAGGGTGGTAGAAAACAGCCCATTCTGACAGCAAGTGGCAGACAAAGCTGTGTTTGTGGGAACAAGCAGTTTGGGTGGAGCAGATGGCCCCCCAGCATGGAGACCTGCCTGCACTGCTCCAGCTGTCTGCCTGGGTTTGGGGCAAGTGGGCCATGAGGGTTAGTCCTGCAGTATGGGACTCACCCATTGCCTGCCTGTCAGCCCAAGCACATCTCACACTCCTGGGCACCTGCCCTTCGTCCTTGTTGAGGAGCTAGGTGGACTTTCTCCATTTGGTCTTCTCCCACTTTTACCTCTCCTGAAGCAAATTGGCTGTGGGTCATTTGGTACATCCCTGTGGTTTGTCTACTTGCTGGAGCCTGGTGCTTCTCTGCTCTTTCTCAACCCCAGACTGGGAAGTGTTTGACAGAATCCATTACACAGGGCTAACAGAGCAATCCTGATAAACTAGCATGATCAGTTTAAAAAGAAACAGCTAATGGTTCGTCTGGATATGGTGCATAGAAACCAGCTCTCACATGAAGAGAGGAAGAAACAAGGAGGTTTGCAAAGTCTTCTGAGGTAAATTCATATCTGGAAATTGCTAGAATGCTATTTGTCCCCACAAGATTCTATGGCTCAGAAAAGGTTTTTTCTATCTTCCAATGACAGATTCTATCATTTCTTTTACAGTATGCATGGAAGTGATAGCATCTTTTCGTTCAAGAGCATCTGGGGTGGTATAACGGGCAATATTTGCAGGATTATAACGGGATTATTTGCAGGCAAATTTCCATTATGCTGGTTCGAGGAACTGTAGTGCTGGTAAGAGGTAAGGACAAACAGGTTTTTCTGCTTTCTGTTCTGCCACAGCATCCCATGGCCAAGTCACCTCTCTGTGGGGTTTTTTTTGTGCTAAATTAGGATAACGATTTACCTTTTGACTGTCATTTGTTGTTAGGGTCAGGGAAGGACTTGCCGTGGGGTGAGTGCTTCTGTAGAAAGGGCTGCTGATGAAATGAGATCTCAGCTCAGCCTCTGCTTCTCACAGGCAGGTGACAGTGGATGCCATCCTGGCATCCCAATTGTGGCCATGGGCATCTGGACAAGAAGAATGGCTCTTTTCCACAGGAAATTATTCCTGGCACCACAGTGTCATGTAGGCAGCTAAGAGGTGGCCCCCCAGGAGGCCAAGGCCAGCCAGACCCATTGGTTCTGTCAGTGTTTATCTGAGAGCAATCCTCAGACCATCGGAGCTTTAGGATGCGGAATCCAAAGTCCAGCCATGGGCACCCAGCTGCAAAGGACATTGCTTTTCCACAGAAAGGAAAGCCTGGTGTCCTGTTGCCTCAGGGGCAGCTGAGAGGTGGCCTCTGGGAAACCAAGGCCAGCCGGACCCATTGGTCCTGGCAGGTTTCTTCTGGGAAAAATCCTGGGATGTACAGGATTTTGGAAGCGGATCCCACTTTAGGCCACAGGCAATAGAAGGCTCTTTTCCACAGGACAGAAAGCCCTGTGCCCCACTGTCTCCAGGGGCAGCTGAGAGGTGGACCCAAGGAGGCCAACACCAGCCAAACCCGTTGGTCCTGGTGCATTTGGTTTGAAAGACAAGTGTCTGCTAAGGAAGGCAGAAGCCTCCCTTGGAATGGAAAATGTAACCCCCTTTCCCTCCGAATTATTATAATTTTGAAATTAAGGAGCTTTCAGGCAAAGATATGAGAAATAGGAATAACAGTTCTTTACTAGTATATCTAACAAGGCAATAATACAGATGCACTGGCTTAAACTGAGAGAGTCAGGATACAACCTGACACCCTGATGGTCACGGTGGTGTTAGCAGTCCGATTAAGTGGTGGCTGCAGTCCTCTTTGAAGTGATAGATACGGTTCTGTTGACAAGGTGATCCTGTAGAAGGGTCTGGTGGTGGTCCTCTGAAGGTCCAGTGGTGGTTATGTAGCTCTTGTCCTCTGGGAATCCAGTAGGTAAGGGCTGAGTGTGGTGTTCCAAACCTCAGAAGATATCCCAGTAGGAATTCTTGATTCCTCCCCCTGGGCAGAGAATTTCACAATGGGATGATATAATTTTATGAGTCATGCACTGAGGCTAGATGGCCCACTAGCAGAAAATATCTCCCCAGGGGGAGTTATCAGGGATGTGTCATGAAAGAGACAAAGAACACTGTCCCACCTGGTTTTAACGGCTGGCCATGAACAGAAGATATCTCCCGGAGGGAGTTACCACGTTATGTGTCACAGAAAAGATAAAGAGCACTGCCCCACCTGGTTTTAACAGATGGTGATAGAATACATACTTTTGGTTACGTCTTACATTGTAACCTAAGACATGGTGGCTTTCTTCTAGGATCCATCCTCAGATGTTCAGAATTTTAGGAGGTGGAATCCCACTTTTGTCCACAGGCTCCAGGCCATGATGGATGGTTCTTTTCCACAGGAATAAAGCCTGGCACCCCTGTGTCCTGGGGTCAGCTGAGAGGCAGCCTACAGGAGACCAAGGCCAGCCAGACCTGTTGGTCCTGGAAGTTTTTGTCTGGGAGCAATCCTTGGACATTCAGAATTTTAGGAGGCGCAAGCCCTTTTGACCCTGGGTGCCTGGCTGCACAAGATGGCTCTTTTCCACAGGAAAGAAAGCTTTTCACTTCATTGTGTCACGGGCAGCTGAGAGGCAGTCCCCAGGAGGCAAAGGCCAGCCAGACACATGAGTCCCAGCAGCTTTCACCTGGGAGCAATCCTCAGTCACTCGCCGTTTAAGGAGGCGGAAGCCCACTTGCCTCCATAGGTGCATGCCGTGAAGGATGGCTCTTTTCTGCAGGAAAAAAAGGCTAATGCTCCAGTGTGTGAGGGGCAGCTGAGAGGTGGCCCTGGGAGGACAAGGCCAGCCAGAACTGCCAGTCCTGGCAGGTTTCTTCTGGGAGAAGTCCTTGGACATTTGCAATTTTAGGAGGTGGAATCCCCCTTTGTGCCATGGGCACCTGGCCAAAAAAACCCATGCTTTTCCAAAGGAAGAAAAGCCATGTGCACCAGTGTCTCCGGGGCACCTGCGAGGCAGCTACTAAGAGGCCAGTGCCAGCCAGACCTGTCAATTTTGGCAGTTTTTCACTGGGAGCAATCCTCAAATGTTTGCGGTTTTAGGAGGCAGAATCCCATTTTTGGCCACAAGCTCCTGACCACACAGGACGGTTTTTTTCCACAGGAAGGAAAGCTTGGCATTTCAGTGTGTGTGAGAGGCAGTCCCTGGGAGGCCGAGACCATCCAGACCCATCAGCCCTGGTAGCTTTCATCTGGGAGCAATCCTCTGATGTTCACAGTTTTAGAAGGCAGAGTCCCACTTCCCTTCACAGGCGCATGCTGTGAAGGACAATGCTTGTCCACAGGAAGGAAAGCTCCAGTGTCTCAAGTGTAGCTAAGAGATGGTCCCTGGGAAGCTAAGGCCAGCTAGACCCCTTGGTCCTGGTAGCTTTCTTTTGGGAGCAATCCTTGGACATTTGCAATTTTAGGAGGCAGCACCCTACTTTTGGCCCTGGGCGCCTGGCCACGAAAGACAGTTCTTTTACTCAGAAAAGAAAGCCTGATGCCCCAGTGTGTCAGCGTCAGCTGAGAGGCAGCCCCCAGGAGGCCAAGGCCAGCCAGGCCCACGTCACGGGATGAGTGGGAGCTTCAGACAAGCCCTGCCTTAGCCTTAGATTTAGGCAACAGTCTACTGTTAATTTCAGAAATCACCCTGGCCCTCAAGTTCTAAGGATGGCAGATCAGGTCTGCCTATAAAATTAATTACTTATTAAACAGACAGGCGATAACAGATGAAAGATACTAATCAGAGTTACTTACTACCCACTACAAAATTTTTTAAAAAATACTAGTAGCTTACAGCTTAACATAAAAGTGCACAATATCAAGGCAATATTAAAGCTAGCAAAATAAATCGTATTGATTAGAAATCAAATGTAACTTACCACCAAAATGATGATAAAGTACACAGTTTCCTTTCACTTAACCTCTGTGGGGGTAACCACCAAGCTGGTGTCCCTACTCACAGGAGAAACTCCACACATTTCCAGGGAAACCAATGAGCCAAACCTCTTTTCCATTCACTTGCCAATCAAATGCTTCCCACTGACACAACCACTGTGTGGCACCAGACTGCATAAGAATCAACATACATCATCTTTGCTTTCTCCTTTACTGCCAGCATACAGCTTCCAGCTCTCCCACCTGTGTACTTCCTATTCCTTCTTCTACTACTTCCACTCTTGTTTCAATGTTAAGAGTGAAAGATAGTTGCTGAGTTCTCATCATACGTGACTATATCTGTAATTAACTAACAAAATGTTTTTAAGACCTTTTGCCCTACCGCATAACACAGATAAAGGGAGCAAGGTTGAAAAACAGGATCTGTAGATTACGCTTAACTAGGAACTAACAAATATTCAGGAAAAATGTAACCATATAGGTAATGTCTTTGTAAGTAGAGAGGATAAATATTGCTTAAAATAAATAAGCAGCAAATCAATAACCAACCTTCAAGGCTGAGAAGTAAGACGTCTAGGATGATAAGGAAATAACACCAGTTCTGTAGTTTGAAAACAAGATAACAGAGACTGAACATGCACCAATTCAGAAAGTTCACTTAAAGGACAAATGATGAAGACTATGGAATGACCACAAAGACCACCAGAGGGACTGTGTCCTTACAAAAGTACAGTAGATGGCAGCAAAGACCATGAAATAGTGAACTCATGTTCATTTAATGATTTTTTAAAATAGGTGTGTTTTATGTTACTGATTTCTTCTTCTGTGTAATGAATATGTAACAGCCTTGTAAATATAAACTGCATTAATTCATCCAGTGGTTGGGAGCACTCATGCTGCGGCCCCAGCCCTTTAAATAAAGAATGCCTGCTTAACAGTGATATTCATCCCTGTTGAGTAAATTTCTTTGTTTCAAGAGCAACTGCTCTGTACTTTCATATACCATCAATGTGTTTGGCTGAGGTATAAGTAAATCCGACATCTTTAACTTCAGAATATGAAGTGAATACAGGAGTATCCAGTATGGGACCAGGTTTATATGGCTGTTGTAAAGCTAACATGTCTGGAGTCACAGCTATCTGTAATTTTGTAGGTTTTGTTGGCCCTTCAGTGACATCTGTTTGATTTGTGACCCCTGAGATATGTGCACACCATTTGTGGACTGTCGGTTTTTGTGCAATTCCCTCTGGTGGAGCACTGCCTTTCTTAATGCTGGCTAACAGATTGAAAGGTCCTTGGATTTTTTACAGGCTGACACTGTTGAATTCTTCTACTTGTTTAAGAGCTTGGGTCAGACAGAATAATCCCTTTTCCCAGTTTTGTTTTTTCCTTATTAACATGTACAAGGTTATTGTAATTATAGAAAATCTCGGAACATGATTTCTCCTGTATCCCAAAGCACCCATGATATTTTGAAGTTCCTTTTTAGTAGTGGGGTAGATATAGCATCTAATTTTGTAATTACTTCATCTGGAATCGCAGGTTGGCCTGCTACACCCTAGGTTCTCAGGAATTTCACCTCCTTAGAGGGACCTTGACAATTAGTTGAAGGCACTTCTACCCCCTCTTCTTTTAATCTATTCCGTATGTCCTGTGCTGTTGTTCTTACTGCACATTCCTCCTCACCTCCTACCAACACATCATCATTGTACTGATAAATCTGTACTCCTTCCTGAATTTGTATTTGTTGAAGGATTTCAGCCAAAGCATTGTGTGTTATTGTGGGTGAGTGATTATACCCTTGGGGCAGGCGATTGAAGGTGTATTGTAGTCCTTCCCAAGTGTATGCAAGTTTGGGTTTATCTTCTTTCTGAATTGGGGCCATAAAAACTGTCTTTTATAACCAAAACTGCCATCCACTTATGTGCAGATGCCTGCAGCGTAGCAGTGAGGTTTGCAGTATTTTGGATGGCTGCAGTGAGTGGTCCTGCGTTTGCATTAAGCCTTCAGTATTCAATTGTTAAACACCAGTTCTCACCCACTTTTATCACAGGCCAAAAAGGAGAATTCTAAGCAGAATGCATCCTAAAATATAACGCCTCTTCATTCTAAATTTTTAATCACTTCATTTATCTCTTGTTTGTCTGCAGGGGCTATAAGGTATAGTTTGATATTAGTTACAGTAGAAATAGGCAACACCAGAGCCAATTTTAAGAGATCGATTTTCCTGTCCTTCCCAGAAAGATTACTATGTTTTGTGGATCCATAGGACCAAATATCCCCATTTGGTAATTGCCAAATTTTTCCTTTAAGGCTGTCATATCCTAAAATGTTTTCTTCATGATGTTCAATTGTGAATGTATGTGGAGTCATTTGCTTTTCCCTAGGACCATAAATGGACTTTGCCAGTGTAACAGATAATACTTTTTCTATGAAAGCCAGTTAAATATCTTTTTGTTTTGTTTTAAACTTTAGTTTTGTACTAGTTTGAAAGCAAACCAGTGGGAGACACCAAGTCAGAATGACAATTTAATAGGAAAATTAAAAATAAAGGCAGAAAACACTGGTTTAAACTGACAGAGTCAGGATACAACCTGACCCCCTGTCGGTCAGGGGGTTGGTAGCAGTCCGATTAAATGGTGGCTGCAGTCCTCCTGGAGTGATGGTTCTGTTGAAGCAGTGATCCTATAGAAGGGTCTGGTCTTCCTCTGAAGGTCCAGTGGTGGTGTAGAAGGGTCTGGACTTCCTCTAGGAATCCAGTGGAAAAGGCTGTCTGTGGTGTTCCAAACCTCTGAGTATATTCAGGTGGGAGCACTCAGTTCCTCCTCCTGGGAGGAGCATCTGACAATGGGATGGTGAGTCATGAGGCAAGGCATTGATGAGCCCATCAACAGGAGATAGTCTGGAGGGAGAAGGCAAAGAACACTGCCCCACCTGGTTTCAACAGCTCATGAAGATGGTAATAGAATACACTGTAACCCAGGACAAGTTTTTCGGCTTCTTTACAGGTAATCAAATAGATTTTGAGCTCTAGTATCAATTAAGAATTTTAAAGGTTATCTCTTTGCTCCTACAGCCAAATAAACACAGGGGCCATCCTTATCAGAAAATCACTGATATGCAGGAATATACCAGGTGAGGCCCGAAGTTCACCCAGCACTTAAGGTTTGGGGATTTTTTCCTGCTGTGCTGCAAAGGAATTGGCAGTAGGGTTTTTTCCTTTGTAAAAGGTTTGGGTTTTAATCTGCCACTTTTCCCCCCACACTCTGCACAACCTGGATTAACTGCTATTACATTGTTTAGTTGCTTCCTGAAAGCACTTCTGGGTATTCCTAAAGCCAAATCAGTTCTCCATAATTAATTGCTCTCAGCTCTGTTACGTTTAACAGTTATCACCTGTTTTTTAGGGGGTTTCTGCATTTCCATACTTGGGCTTCTCTTGTGGTGTTTCCAGCCCATCTCTCTCACGTGCTTTACTATATCATGCAGGAGTTCTGCCCATGTAAGAATAGGTCTCCTTGGGGCTTGTGGATCTTTGTAAAGCTTCATTATACATTACATCTCTTTTGATTTTGTTTTGTCTCCTCACCAAATAATTTTTTAGCATAGTTGGAGCTCCTCTCAATAGAGGTCTTAACATATTAGGATCTACCTCTGCAGAGATTGGAATATCTCCATCTGCACGTCTGTGCATTGCCTGCAACCAGGTGACTTTTGTAGCAGTGATACAGAGGGGTTTAGGATTTAAGAGTTACTTGCTTATTGTGGGCATTCCTGGTGCTGCTAAATTTTGCAGCTGCTTGTTAGACAATGTATACTGCTTTCTCGATACTTATTATGCTTGCCAAGCAGAAGGGGGAGGATGTAGGGCCATTGATAAGGGGTAGAGACCGTGACCACAGGTCCTGGTTTCGGATCCTGGAACCAGCTAGAACCAGCCCTGGAGTTTGGACTTGGACCAGGAACTTAGAGAGCACGCGCAAGGAAGCGGGGTAAAAAGTTCAAGCCCGAGGAAGAGGTTTACTTTATCTGAGGAAGACCTTTACTTCATCCCAGAGACCCCGGCCCATGACCACCAGGCAGCAGTGCGCAGGCGCATTAAAATGCTAATGACTTTTGAGCTAATTATAATACGAAGCGGGGACAGATAATGAATACGTATAGGCATATTGTGTAATTTAATGCATATGTAACTTGTAACTCGATCTATACCAAGCTGAGCATTGCTGGGGCATGCACGTCTTTGGAGGACGACCTTCCATGCGTCCAGCATCGTAATTAATCCATTAATAAACAGCATACCTACTTTATAACTTTAATTAGTTGTGGAGTCTCTCCACACATCAGCAGAAGTGGAGATGTCATCAACTGAATGCATAGGGTTTGAGTCTGGTTCTCCTCTTTCCATAATATTACAGTATTTTCATCACTAATTTCATCTGGACTTTCCCAAATATCACAATCCATATCTTTGAATGATAATATCAATTTTAGAATTTTTTTTAACATCCATTGAACTGGGATTTTTTAATTATGTCAATTCTAATTTTTCTTCCAAGGTTTTTGTCTCTCCCTTTGATTCTCTTAACTGTTGTTTCAATCTGTCGTTTTGCTATTGTAGAGACAATTCTACATTTTTTACCTATATTTAATTTTTCAGATTATAATTTATTATCTGTTCCCTCCACTGACAAGCAGATTTTAAATGTAGTGCCAAATAATACCTTTTTCTTTTTTATCTTTCAGCAATCCTCTTTTTTCATCTATTTTCTCTTGTATATTTTCCCACTCACACCAGTTATCTACTGGCCAAGGATCATCCGTTTCAATATGAATACTGTTCCTCTGTAGGTAATCTGCTAAGCCTTTTGTCTGTTTCCTAAAATTGTTTGCCATCATGCCTTCAACTTGTACACCAAAAATGTCACGGGACGAGTGGGAGTTTCAGACAAGCCCTGCCTTAGCCTTAGACTTAGGCAACAGTCTACATTTTAGAAATCACCCTGGTCCTCAAGTTCTAAGGATGGCAGATCAGGTCTGCTTATAAAACTACTTATTTATTAAACACACAGGAAATAACAGATGAGAGATCTTAATCAGAGTTACTACACAGTATAAAATTAAAAAGGACTACTAGTAGATTACAGCATAACATACAACAGTGCACGATATCAAGGTACCTCTATTAAAGCTAGCAAAATAAATAATACTGATTAGAAATCAAATGTAACTTACCACCAAAATGATGATAAAGTATACAGTTTCCTTTCACTTAACCTCTGCGAGAGTAACCGCCAAACTGGCATCCCTACTCACGGAAGAAACTCCACACATTTGCAGGGAAACGTACAGAAAATTTCAGCTTTGTGGAAGTTTGGTGTAGCCTTTCCCAGCCCTCCCTTGTCTTGCCTTACTCCCCCACTGCCCTGGTGTCCTGCCTTGCCTTGCCTTCTCCTTCATTTCCTTCCCTTGCATTGTCTATTTCTACCCTGGATACCTATCCCTCATCAAGGCTTTACTACTGCTTTCTTGCCTGGCCTTGCCTTGCCTGCCATGTCTTGGACTTGCCTTGCCTGCCCCAACCTACCATTGCCTTATCAACTGAACTCCCACCTTGCCTTTCCCTTCCTACACCTCCCATGCTTAAATGATGTTGCATACCCATCTCTTGCCTTGACTTTCCCTTCCCCTTTTTTCCTGGCCTTGCCTTGTTTGCCTGCACTTCCTTTGACTTGCCTTCCTTGCATACAACTCTCTTGCCTTGCTTGCCTTTGCCTTGCCTTGCCCTGAAGTGTCTGCAACTCCCTTGCCTTGCCCTGCTGTGCATTGCCTACCCCTCCAGTACTTTGTATGGCAAATACACCCTTTGCCTTGCTCTGCCCTGCCTGTGTCTTGCTTTGCATTGTGTTGCATACCCATGCCCTCCCTTGCCTTGCCTTGCCTTTCCTACCCCAACCTTGCATTGCCTTAATTATACCGTCATCTCCTTCCCTTGCCCTTCCTACCACTCCATTGCCTTGTAATGCCTAATTACCCATCCCCCACCTTGATGTCCCTTTTCCTATGGCCTTGCCTTGCCTTGCTTAGCCTACTTGCTCCTCCTAGCACTCTCATTGCTTGCCTATCTCTCACTTGTCTTGCCTTTCAAATCCACCCCTTGACTTGCTAGCTCTGCCTACTCCTCTCTTCTCTTGCACTGCCTTTCATACAGATCCCCTGCCTTGACCTGCCTACTCCTTGCTTCCCAGGCCTTGCCTTGCCTTTTCTTACTGACCTTCTGTCTTCTTGCCTTCCCTTGCCTACCCATCCTTTTCCATTTCCTTGTATACCCATTCCCTGCCTTGACTTGCTTGCCCCTTTCTTGCCTGACCTTTCCTTGCCTTGCCTTCCCTGTCCCTTGCCTGGCCTACCCATGACTGGGTTTACTTTCTGTTGTGGGTTTAGGCTCTCAGTGAATTTCTTTCCACTGTCATTGGGGAGGTGCTGGGAGGGGGAGGGGGTGATTTCTGGATGAATAGCCAGCAATCAAGACACAAAAGGGTGGCTAATAGTCCCTGGCATACCAGCAGCGGGTTTTTTTAGGGTTGGAGAGTTTTGGCTGGGGAGTGGGCTCTTCCACTCTGGGACCTGGACTGTCATGTGGTGTGCCACAAGGAGCTGGGCAGTCTTCCCTGGATCTCTTTCTGTGAAGTAACTTGGCACTACAACTGAGTTCTGCCTGCCTTCTCCGCCTGTGCCCGCTGCTGTTGAAAGGTTTCCAGCCGTCACTGCTGTCTCCTCCTCTGCTGCTGGCACCAAGACCTGCTGCCACCTGCGTGAGTTTGCAGGAACCTCTTGAAAGGGGAAGCAGTGCTTTTTCCCAACCTGCCCACTCATCCTAGCATCAGCCTCTGCCGCCTGGGAAGTTCCAAGCTCGCATCTGTTGGAGGTTAGGATTTTTCCTTTTTCTTTGTCTCAGGGAATTTTGTCCCATTTTGTTGGTAAGAAACAATAACAACCAATACTTAACAGAGACAAAAGAAGTAACCACGGAGAAAGGGGAGGAGTGCAGCTGGCTTTACTATGTAACTGAGGGGTTTCTCTTGGAGGGGCAGAGATACCATGAGATGTGGGCTGGGAGAAGGGGGCTGGGCGCAGCTCCTAGCTCTTTCGCGGTCGGCTTGGGAGGAGGACGATTGAGCTGCTGCTTGGGGGAGGAATTTGCTGCCGCCGCCAGAGCCAGCCCTGCCCTTTTTTCTCCTGCCATGGGTAAGCCTTTGCTCATGAAAGCAGCCACTGAACTGGGACCTTACTAACACCCTACCTCACTAAAAAAAAGGGCCTTCACCATCTGCTCAGGTGCTTCAGGGGAAAGCCCGGGACCACGAGCCCTTTCCCCCTCCAAGGGAGCCTCTCTCTGCCATGTCTGGGAACCAGGTTGCCGCTGCCCAGCCCCACCGTGTCTCTGCTACTGCTCTGAGTTTTTTGCTACACTGTAGCCCCACACCCCCACCCGCCTGGATTTTGCTCGTCCCTGCCGTTCCAGCTTCCTGCTTCCGAGGTCCCTGCTACAGCTCCTCTTGTTATCCAGAGGGGGCACCAGGATTGGCTGCCCCTGCGGGTTGGTAAAGGAAGCCCCTTCTCCATCCCTTCCTGCCAGCTGCATCCGCCATTACCACGTGCAGACAGAGACAGCCAGACTCGCACCACAGCGCCCCCTGCAGCCGCGGGGGAATCACAGCACCTGCTCTGCCCGGCCGGGAGCCACCAGTGCCCCTGCTGGCCGTGATCATAACTACAACAAAAGGGGAAAGTGCCTGCAGCCAGGAGAAGGCTGTTACTGGGTTTCTAGTTTTGTTTGTTGTCGCTGCCATTGTTGTTGTTTGTCTGCCTTGTTATCCATATACATGGATATGGTTAAAGAACTATGGATAAAGAACTGTTATTCCTTTTCCCGTATCTTTGCCTGAAAGGCCCTAAATTTCAAAGTTATAATAATTCGGAGGGAAAGGGGGTCATATTCTCTATTCCAAGGGAAGTTCCTGCCTCCCTTGGCAGACACCCGTCTTTCAAACCAACACAGCATCCCAAAGCCTCCTGCTGGCCATAAGTGCATCATATCAGGGGCACTAGATCAGCTGTACACCAAGACTGAGCATAGCTGCTTACCTTGTCCAAAATAAGTGTACTGCCAAAAATTTCAGAAGACCATCTCTGAGAAGGGGAAACCACGTGCCAAATGGAATCTTTCAGGAGGCTGCCTTCAAAAGATGGATACCAACTCCATCACCGTGCAAACTGAGGGAGTGCTTCCACATCAAATAGGCTAGGACAGAAAATTGCTGCCACCCTTGACCTCTGCTAGGCAGCTGCTTCTCTGCACCTCCAGCACTGGGGCTACATGCTTTCCTTCCCATGACAAAGCATTATCATCTTCTTTCAGGAACTTTCCAAATGAAAGTTAGATGCCATCTCCAGTATTGAATATGTCCAACAATTGCTCCTACGCAGAAGGTGGCGGGACAGAAATGTCTTGCTGGAGTTTACCTCCCCAAGGTACCTTGTTGTCTGCTCTGCCAACACGGGGACTACGTCCTTTGCTTCCCAAGGGAAGGCACTCTGAGTCACTTGGTCTTGCCTTGACTTCAGTCCCATTGCCTAGCTTTGCCTAGCCTACCCTTGTTTTGCCTTTCCTTGCCTACATCTTGCCTTGCCCTGCCTACGACTTCCTTGCTTTGCTTTGCCTTGCATACCACTTCCTTGCTTTGCTTATCCTTGCAGGATAGCAGGCAAGGCAGTGCAATCAAAGTATAAGCAATTCAAGACAAGTCAAGGGAGAGGTAGGGAAGGCAAGGCAAGAGCAGTGATGGGAAAGCAAAGCAAGACAATGGAGTGGTAGGCAAGAGAAGGCCCAGTTGTAGGCAAGACAGAGGAAGGTAAATCCAGTGGTGGATAAGCCAGGCAGAGACAGGGAGGGCTAGGCAAGGCAAGGCAAGGCAAGGCCAGGCAAGAAAGGGGCAGGCAAGTTAAGACAGGGAATGAGTATACAAGACAATGCAAGGCAAGGGACAGATAATCAAGGCAAGAAGATAGAAGGCAAGGCAAGGCAAGGGGTAGGAAAGGCAAGGCAAGCCAAAGGAGAAGAAGGCAAGACATGGCAAGGACTGGGAAGAAAGGAGTAGGGAGGTCAAGGCAGGGGGTAGGTATGAAAGGCAATGCAGGGGAAGGGAGGGGTAGCAGGGCTAGGCAAGTCAAGGGCTGGGTTTGCAAGAGAAGGCAAGTGAGAGACAGGAAAGGCAATGAGAGTCATAGGAGGAGCAGGCAAAGTTAGGCAAGATCAGGAAAAAGGGGAAGGGAAGTCAAGATGGGGGATGTTTGAGCTAGGTAATGCAAGGCCTAGCATGGAGTGGTAGGCAATGCACAGCAGGGCAAGGCAGGAGAGTGGTAGGCTGTGGAGATACAGCTAGAAAGCAGAAGTGAGAGCACTGCTGAACTCATGTCAGAAGTGGACGCGGTAGCACTGTTAGGCCGCAAACCGTGGCAGGCAGTGCGGCCTACCATCAAATAGACAGCATAAGGGAAAAGCATGTTTGGTATGTACCTGTGGTGGTTAGTGCTAGCTTCTAGTTTTGCAATATTATTGAGAAACACAGATATGGTTGTTATAGTGATTACTGCTTATATAAGGATCTATTTTTAGTAACTGC
Organism: Rhagologus leucostigma; assembly: GCA_013397725.1. Taxonomy (NCBI): domain Eukaryota; kingdom Metazoa; phylum Chordata; class Aves; order Passeriformes; genus Rhagologus; species Rhagologus leucostigma. The sequence continues at coordinate 140,200 of VZTD01000489.1, forward strand.
TGAAAAGGTATAAATACTCAGCTCTGTATCAATAAAATCAGCTTATTGCATCCAAGCAATCTGCCCTGTCTCTTCCATCGCCGACCGCCACTTGACATCTGGTGCCCCGTGTGAGGCAAAGGGACTGCTCTTAAGTGATAGTCGGCGATGCCCTGCAGAACTTCAGAACTTCACCGAAAGTTAAGCCACAGGAGAAGCGGGAGCCTTCAGAACTGTGGTTAAGCCGTGGGAAGAAGCGGGAGCCATGCCGGCTGGCAATTGATCCTCTAAAAAGGAGGTGAGTCGCTGCAGGCAACTATGGGCCAGGGTCAGGGGATGACCACCCTAGAAAGAGCTGTATTTGACCTCATGTCAAAGCTGCTAGACAAGCAAGGCAAACCTTTGCCTGCACACGATCTAAAAGTTATACTCCGATGGACTGCTTCTAAATTGCAAGGAGTTACTGAGTCCACAATTTTTACAGCAGATCTGTGGGACAGAGTAGGAGTGGAACTTTGGAATGCTGTAGCTGATGGTGATAAAGCTGCTGCAGAAATTATTCCCTCCTGGAAAATAATCTTTGAAACTTTAAAAGCTCATGAAAAATCTCTTGCAAAAGATAAAGAGGATGCCCCTTGCCCCCCCTCTGCAGAAGGGGAGCCTCAGAGCTCTTTACAATCTGAAGAGACTGCATCTCCTTCACTGAAGGCTCCCGTCCCCCTTGCAACAAAAAGGGAGAGGGGCTCCTCACGTTTTATAAAAGCATTTACTGCTGGCTATGGTCCAGCTGACGGCAGCGAGGATGAAGGAGAGGATCCTTTTGAGCCCGGACCCATCGATCCTGAAAAAGAGGCAGATTTATTTCCCCCCAACCCTCACGATACTTGGGTCTGCTTGAAACAACAAGCATTAAAGGAAGGGGATTTAGACTTTGCAGACAAAATTGTGGCACCAGTCCTATATACAGGACCGAGAAAGCGAAATGCCCATTGGGAACAGCTATCTTTCCCAGAGCTTAAAGAACTTCGGCGGGCAGCCACAGAGTATGGTATCACTTCACCGTATTTTGTGAGCCTGCTAGATTCTATGTTTGCTGCTCATATCATGACACTGTATGATTTAAAAACGCTGCCACAGCTGTTGCTATCCCCCACTCAAAATGCTTTTCGGGAAAAGGAGTGGGAAAAAGGTGTACAGGACCTGCTTCTATCTTATGTGGTCGTGCTAATCAGACCCTGGCAGGCCTCACAGCTAGACAGCTTATGGGAACAGGACCATATACTGATCCTGCTGTCCAAGCCCAAGACATTCCCAGGGAAGCCCTTGAGGGAGCCTGAGATGCAGCTTGCCAAGCCTTCCTGAAGGTCCCTGATGCGAAAACACCTCAGAAATCATTCACAACTATCGTCCAGGGATCCCAAGAACCTTACATGCAGTTTGTTGATTACCTTAAGCAGGTGCTCGAACGCCAAATTGATAACACAGCTGCTCACGAAATTTTGCTTTTGAAGCTTGCTGTTGAGAATGCGAATGCAGACTGTATAAAACTCCTTAAGTCCTTGCCAAACCAAAATCCAACTCTAATTGAAATGGTTGAAGTGTATAACCATGTTGGCACTATAGAACATCAATATGCAGGCATGGCTGCAGCCTTTGCAGCCATGAGAGGGCCCCATGCGACTTCAGGAGTCTGTTTCAGCTGCGGCAAACCTGGTCACTTAAAAAAGAACTGCTCCGCTTTGAAAAGAGATAAACTCACTCCTGTGTGTTCACGGTGCCGCAGAGGCCCACATTCTGCTGACCAATGTCACTCTAAGTATGATTCTGAAGGTCATCTGCTCCAAGGACACCAGGGAAACTGGAACCAGAGCGCGGGACGGCAGCGTCGTGCTCTGGCACATATGCCTCAGCTGCCCTCGCAGATGCTGGCCCTGCAGATGCCCAATGGAAACCTGCCTCAAATCTGCGCCCAGCAACTGCAGACGATACCAGATTGGACTTAAAGGAACGGAGGAATCACGTAATGTTGCTGTGGTTATACACCTCAACTGTGGTGATGTTGCGTGATTCTTCTGTTTGTTTACTCCCTACAGGAATTTTTGGACCATTAGGGCCCCAAAAAAGTGCCCTACTTTTGGGAAGGTCCTCAACTAGCTTTTCAGGACTTTCTGTTCTCCCTGTGGTCATAGACTTAGATTCTAATGACGAACTTAAGATCATGGTTTGGACCTCTAATCCACCGTGCTTTATCCTACAACGAACCTGCATAGCGAAATTAATCCTTTTTTCACATGATTCACAGTCCTCTAGAAAAATATAACACCAGCGTGGGAGGATTTGGTTCTATAGGGACCCTGCAAATATCATGGGCACAAACAATTTCAGATAAACATCCTACCTGCCAATGCACCCTGTCATTACAGGGACAACACATAACACTCACGGGTATTTTAGATACTGGAGCTGACATCACTCTCAAGATAAGTGGCTCCTTGACTGGGTCCTCATGGAGGTGCCCCTAGCCCTCACCGGGATCGGGGGAAGCAGTCGCAGTTATCAAAGTCGTCATCTTATTCAAATAACAGGACGAGAAAACCACACAGCTTCTGTAAGGCCATTTGTTTTACCTGTGCCCATAGTATTATGGGGACGAGATGTACTCTCTCAATGGGGTTTCAGAATTCAATCTAATTTTTAATGGAGACCATTGAAGCGCACAACACCCTGAAATTAACCTGGAAAACTGATACATCCATCTGGGTGGATCAATGGTCCCTACCATTACCTAAACTGCGCGCGCTCACCGAATTAGTCCAGGAACAACTTCAAAAGGGACACATAGTCCCCTCCACCAGCCCTTGGAATTCACCTGTGTTTGTCATTAAAAAACAAACTGGCAAGTGGCGCTTGCTCCATGACCTCAGTAAAATTAATGCTGTTATGGAGGACATGGGAGCGCTCCAACCTCTCCCATCTCCTACCATGATCCCTCAAGATTGGCATTTGACAGTCATTGATCTAAAAGATTGCTTTTTTGATATTCCCTTGCATCCTGAGGATGCACCAAAATTTGCCTTTTCTGTCCCAAGTACCAATATGCAGGCACCCTTGAAAAGATATCATTGGGTTGTCCTGCCCCAAGGCATGAAAAATAGCCCCACTATTTGTCAGTGGTTTGTTGCAAAAATCCTCAGCCCCATCTGTCAGGACATGCCTGACACTCTTTTATATCATTACATGGATGACATTTTAATGCCGCAGAAAAACAAGAAGTTACGAAGAAAGCCCTAGCTGTTGTCAGCACTGCGGTAACCCAAGCAGGACTTTGTGTTGCTCCTGAAAAAATTCAGCATCAACTCCCTTGGAAATACCTTGGCTGGCCAATTAGGACCCAGAGTATTTCTCCTCAGCCTTTACAAATTCAAACTAACATTTGTATGATGCTCAAAAACTTTTGGGGACAATTAATTGGGTTCGTCCCCTGTTAGGAATCTCAAATGCAGATTTGAACCCTTTATTTGTTCTGTTCAAAGGGGAGCCAGTTTTATTATCACCTCAGCAGCTTACGCTGGAAGCTCGCCAAGCATTGCAAAAAATAGCTGATGCTATTTTAAACCGGCAAGCAGCCCGATGGGCTCCCGAGTTACCCTTTTCTTTAATAATTTCGAATCCGGCCAAGCAGTCCCACTCTTTAATTTTTCAATGGGACCCTAATTTGCCAGATCCTTTATTAATCATTGAATGGATTTTTTTGCCACATCACATGTCCAAAACTGTCAGCACCCAAAATGAAATGTTTGCTTTGCTCATTGTAAAAGCTAGACAGAGACTTATCACACTTGCAGGTGTAGATTTCCGTTTGATTTGTTTGCCTATTACTACTGTCTATTTACAGTGGCTACTTCAACAGTCTGAAGTGTTTCAGATGGCTCTCACTGACTTCTGTGGACAACTTTCTACACATCCCCCAAAACACAAGCTTGTGACAACTGGTTTTAATCTCTTAACACGACCCAAGAGAAGTGAAGTTCCACTGCAAGCATTAACTGTTTTTACAGATGGATCTGGTCACACCCACAAGTCAGTAATACTGTGGTGGGACTCAAACCTCAACCGATGGGACTCAGATGTCACCACTGTTTCAGGATCTCCTCAAATTGTTGAATTAGCAGCCGTTGTACGAACCTTTGAACACTGGCCTGTTCCTTTTAACCTAATAACTGATTCTGCTTATGTTGCAGGACTTGTGGAAAGAGCTGAAGCTGCTGTATTGAAAGATGTACCTAACACAGACTTGTTTTATTGGTTACAACAGCTTGTTTTTCTTTTAGATAATAGACAAGAACCATATTTTGTGATGCATGTTAGATTTCACACTACCTTACCGGGCTTCATTGTGGAAGGGAATCGCCAGGCGGACCTACTTACGCTACCTGCGCAGGTGTTACCTGATCGATTTTCCCAGGCAAAAATCAGTCACTCATTTTTCCACCAGAATGCTGCTGCACTAGCAAGAGCTTTCCATTTACCTTCTTGCCAAGCCTCTAACATTGTGGCTGTAGGCCCAGACTGTCAAAGGCACTCCTTTCCCTCTCTTGCTGGAGGTGTTAACCCTAGAAGACTCCAGAGCCTGGAGATTTGGCAAACAGATGTTACTTTCCCGAATCTGGCAGACTTAAGTATATACATTCCTCTATAGACACCTTCTCAGGTGCTCTGTTTGCATCCTGTCATACAGGAGAATCAGCAAAAGATGTTTGCCATCACTTTATGAATGCTTTTTCAGTTTTGGGAATTCCTTCACAGATCAAAACTGATAATGGCCCAGCATATATTTCCCAGAGAGTTGCAAACTTTCTTGCCCTCTGGGAAGTGACACACAAAATGGGGATTCCTCATTCCTCAACAGGCCAAGCTATCATTGAGCGAGCCCACTGTTCACTTAAGCGTCTTTTATTACAACAGAAAGGGGGAATGGGGAATGCTACCCCAGCTGAGCGATTACAGAAGGCATTGTATGTTTTTACTTTTTAAATTGGATCCCAACCCTCCTATTGTAAGGCATTTCGGCAATAACTGACAGTTAGAGGTTAAACAGAAGGCCCCAGTCCTTGTTAAGGACCCAGAAACAGGTAAGATCATGGGACCTTATCCCCTCATCACATGGGGAAGGGGTTTTGCCTGTGTTTCTACAGAGAATGGCCCGAGGTGGATCCCAGCTAAGAATGTGAGACCCTTCAGAGAATCCCTGAACACTTCTCCTGAGGATCCTGAGGATCCTGACCACCCTCCTGACCACCCTCCTGACCACCCTGGCACACCGTCAGGAGAGACCCCAGCCATTCCAGTCTAGACCTTGGTTCCAGAGATCGCAGAGGTCACCTCTGCCCGACCATCAGCTCAACCAACTTCTACTTGATCCCAGAGGACTTATCGACTTTACACCAGTCTTCGACTTCCATGGATGACCCACTCCAGAGACAGTAAAAAATATAATCGTAGACCAAGTCTCTCTTCATGAGCAGTATTGGAAACAGTTTAAGGAGAGACTTGGACTTGAGAACAACCCTATACCTTGTTTCATTTGTAAAGATTATTCCCATCAAGTGTGGGTTTTGTGTCAGTGTCGAAAGTGTCAGAAGCTGTGACATATCGCATCGCCGCCGTGGCAACTGCCCATGGTGTGATCCTTTGTGCTATTCTTATGACAACTGTATAATTTTAAAATTTGTGTGTGGAACAGAGTATGGCTGGCTTCCACACTGGTAATTTTGGGAGCCGGCTCAGCCTTTTCAAGCTGGTCCTCCTAGTAGGACTCCTTCTTGACGAAGGAGAGGTGGTCGCAATGCCACCCCTTCCAGAATGCAATGTTTGGCTTACGCTAGCTGAAACTTTAAACGAGTCCACGCTACGCTTGTCTATGACCTCCCCTGGTGACCCTTTCCAAACCTGTTTGGTAGCTATGCCCTTAGTGAAGAGTGACTGGGATGTTTTACACAATTTAACAGTTCAAAGAGAGTGTACTGCTGTGGGTTGGATTGAACCAACCTGGTGGTGCTGGGAAACTTGGCGCAAAAAGGCTGGTGAACCTGCCGGATGGTATTTTTCTAACCAAAAAGCGTTAGGAGTAAATAAAGTTCTTAACTTTCCCCCTCTTTCTATGCCACTTCAAGAATTGGATATTTTTGGATCCATGCAGTCTTTTGCTTGTTTTCATCGAAATTATACTAACAATGTCAGGAAAATATTCGGTTTTGATGTTACAGGAACAGGAATTTACACCAATGCTTCTGCCTGGTGTAACCATACCTTGCCCCAGCCAATTACTCCTGGAACCACTGCTATTGGATTGTTAGGCAACATTTTTTTGATATGTGGAAACAGAGCTTGGAAGGGAATCCCGGGTAGGGCCACGGGAGGTCCTTGTACTTTTGAGTGACTAACCATGTTTCACTCTTTTCCGGGAAGCTTACCATCTTTGCACAAGCTGCTGTGAGCAAAACGCAGCACACACACATATAGTCAGGACTGTGATGATAATGTTGAATCTTGGAACCTAGGAGCCCGACAGTTTGCGTCTATTACNCCGAGTGTTTGCCTCTATTACCCAATCTATTGGAACAGCACATGCACTGAAAACCCTGAATAACCTTTGCCGCTGGCTTGCAAAACAAACTAATGCTACTAGCTCTGCTTTAACAGGCTTATTAACAGATGTTGATAGCGTGAGACATGCTACACTGCAAAATAGAGCTGCAATTGATTTCTTGCTTTTGGCACACAGGCACGGTTGTGACAATTTTGAAGTCTTATGCTGCATGAACCTGTCTGACCACTCCTTGTCTATTCATGCTAACATAAAAGCCCTTCGAGATAGTGTCACCAAATTGAGAGTTGTAAGTGATAATGACTGGCTTGGAAACATACTTGGCGGATGGGGACTTACTGGCTGGCTTAAGCATTTAGCTAAAACAGGAATTTATATTTTAGCCATATTGCTGCTTATGATGATTTGTTTACCATGTGTTTTGCAATGTGTTTAGAGACTGATTGATAAGTCAACATAAAATATTTTACTCATAGATAAGAGAGGGGGAGATGTGGAGATACAGCTAGAAAGCAGAAGTGAGAGCACTGCTGAACTCACGTCAGAAGTGGACGTGGTAGCGCTGTTAGGCCGCAAACCGTGGCAGGCAGTGCGGCCTACCATCAAATAGACAGCATAAGGGAAAAGCATGTTTGGTATGTACCTGTGGTGGTTAGTGCTAGCTTCTAGTTTTGCAATATTATTGAGAAACACAGATATGGTTGTTATAGTGATTACTGCTTATATAAGGATCTATTTTTAGTAACTGCTGAAAAGGTATAAATACTCAGCTCTGTATCAATAAAATCAGCTTATTGCATCCAAGCAATCTGCCCCGTCTCTTCCATCGCCGACCGTCACTTGACAGTAGGCAATGAAAGGAAAGGAAAAGAAAGGAAAGAGAGTTGCAAACACTTCTAGGCAAGGCAAGGAAATGGTGGGCAAACCAAGAGAGTGGTATGCAAGGAAGGCAAGTCAAAGGCAGGGCAGGCAAGGCAAGGCAAGGCAAGGCCAGAAAAAAAAGAGAAGAGAAAGTCAAGGTGAGGATGGGTATGAAACACCATTCAAGCAAGGAAAATGTGGGAAGGGAAAGGCAGTGTGGAGAATGGGTAAGGCAATGCAAGGTTGGAGTACGCAAGGCAAGGCAAGGCAAGTCAGAGGTGGGGCAGGCAAGGCAAGGCAAAGCTGGGCAAGTCAAAGGTGTAGTAAAACCTTGGTGGGGAATATGCATCTAAGGCAAAGTAGAAGTAAGCAAGGCAAGAGAAATTAAGGTGGGGGTAAAACAAGGAAAGAGAGGGCTAGGAAAGGCAAGGCAAGACAAAGGAGAGGAATGCAGGGCAAGAAAGGGCTAGGCAGGTAAAGGTGGGGGATGGCTATGAAAGATAATGCAAAGCATGACAGAGGTAGAGAAGGCAAAGCAAGGCACGGCAAGGGAAGAACAGGGATGGCAAAGAAATGCAAGGTTGGGTAGGGACGGCAAGGCAAGGCAACAGAATGGTAGGCAAGAGAAGGCCTAGAAGTTGTAGGCAAGGCAGGGCAAGGCAAAGCAAGTTGAAGGTGGGCCAGTAAAAGCAAGGCAAGGACAGGGAAGACAGTGGTAGGAACGTGTTGTGGGTTTAGGTTTCTCAGAGAATTTCTTCCCACTGTTATCAGGGAGACACTGGAAGAGGGATGGGCTGGCTTTCTGAGTGAATAGTCAATGATCAAGACACAAAGGGAAGTGGCTAATGAGCCTGGCATTCCAATGGAGTCATTTTGGGATTGGGAAGTTTGGGCTGAGGGGTAGGCTTTCCCATTCAGGGGCTTTTTTGTAATTATAGTGTAACACCACTAGAGGCGGTGAGGCTGACCCAAAACTTGGCTGGGTGTGGGCAGGTGTCTGTCTGTGCTGTGAGCAGGGATGGGTCATCTTAGAGTTTTGTCCTGGACTTTCCTGCTTGTGCCTGCTGCTTACAAGAAAGGGTCCCAGCTGCCCCCTCTTGACTGAGACTTTGGCAACTGCCAGCACCAAGGGACCAGTGACTCCTGGTGTGTTCAGGGGAATCACCCCCTCCTCTCTCTTGTCCGAGGCTGCCATTGCCCCTGGGGAGGTTCTGAGCTCACCTTGGAGTGCCTGCTGCCAGATGCGTGTGAGCTACCGCAGCCTGTCTGCCTTGCCAGAGCCACCAGTGCCCCCTGCCAGTTGTGAGTGAGTCATTGCAGCCTTCACCCTTGCTGGAGCCACCAGCACCCCGTGGTTGTGGTCATAACTACACCAAAGGGGAAAAATAGTGCTTAGTGGGTGGGAAACTTCTGTTACTGTGTTGTTGTTTCTTCTGTTTTATATCTATGTTCTAGTAAAGAGCTGTTATTTCTTTTCCTGCATTTTTTGCCTGGAAGCCCTGTAATTTTCAAAGTTATAATAATTTGGAGGGATTAGTCTTCTTTCCATTCCAGGAAGGTTCACACCTTCCTCAGCAGATATTTGTCTTTTAAACCAAGACAGCAGGTCAAAGTGGGGGATGAGGAGTAAGGCAGTGCAAGGAGAGGGAAAGGTAGGCAAGGCAAGTCCTGGGGTGCATTTTCAAGGCAACACAATGTTGGGGGAGGCACGGGAATTCAAGGGAATGTAAGGCAAGGGCAGGCCAGGGAAAAAAAGATAGAATAGTCAAGGTGGGGAATGGCTGATCACGTAAGGCAAACCAAGAAGATGGAGTGGTAGGAAGGGCAAGGGTAGGACATGGAGGGGAATCGCCCCAAATCAGGCCAAGAGACACTTCTGAGACAAAGTCCAAGAAGGGGGTGTTTGCTTTATTCAGCGCACCGGGTGCACGAGGGATTGCTCCTCTTAACACGCACACCCCAGATTTATGCACACAGCAGATTATGATATACGGTTACATTTTATGCATATTCACTGTTTTCCTTAGAAAAGGTGTGGTTATGCAAACTATTTCTTGGAACTCATTATTATCATTAGCATACATGAAGCGCAAGCACAGTACTCACTGATGGGTCGCGCTGAGGAAGCCTCGGTGGTCGTTTCGATGAAGGCCAAACGTCTTCCTCTCTGTGCACATTTCACCTTTCTTCTCTAGGCATGCACAGTCTCTTGTAGCTGTTTCAGCAGTTTCTTCACTGGTTTTTGCAAGCTTTGTCCCTCATTTTTGCAAGCTTTGTTCCCTATCATTTGCCAAGTTACTTACTAACTTCTACTTTAGTTAATGTATCTTATTCTTGCCCAAGTATGCCCAAGTATGCCCAAGTATGCCCAAGTACAATGATTTTAACCCTTTCAGAGGGGTTGGTAAGGCAATGCATAGTTGGAGCATGCACAACAAGGAAAAGCAAGGGATGGTCTGGAAAGGCAAGGAAATGAAAGGTTTGGTAGGAAAATGAATGCGAGGCAAGGGAGGGGCAGGCAAGACAAAGAGAATCACAGGAGGAGTAGGCAAGGCAAGGCAAAGCCAGGAAAAAAGGGATAGGGAAACGTGTTGGTTTTGCACAGCTCAGTTCTTGATAGTGGAGGGGACACAGAGGTGGCTTCTGTGAAGAGCTGCTAGAAGCTTCCACCACGTCTGGCAGAGCCAATCCCTGATGGCTCTGAGGATGGATGTGCTGCTGGCCAAGCTGGGCCAATTAGAGATGGTGGCAACATATTTAAGACGAAATCAAAACAAAGCTGGCAGCATAGTTTTAATTCCAGCCAGAGTAGGAGTGAGAATATGTGAGAGATGAACAACATGCAGGCACCAAGGTCAGTGAAGAAGGAGGGGGAGGAGGTGCTCCAGGTGCCAGAGCCAAAAGTCCTCTGCAACCTGTGGTGATGACCATGGTGAAGCAGCTGTCCCCTTGTAGCCCATGGGGATCCACAGGTGATGCAGAGATCCACTTGCAGCCTGTGGGGTGCCCACGCAGGAGCGGGTGGATGCCTGGAGGTGGCTGTGATCCTGTGGGAGACCTGTGGAGAGAGGGCCCCTGCTCCCAGGCTGCAATAGCCTGTCCTTGGAGGATTGCACCCCGTGGAAGAGTGACCCACTCTACAGCAGTTTGAGGAGGACTGCTGTCCGTGAGATGGAGCCACGTAAAAGTTTGCAGAGAACTGTCTCCCATGGGAGGGACCCCATGATGCAGCAGGGGGATGACTCCTTTTCCTGAGCAGCAAGAGAAATCATGGGTGACAAACTGACCAAAACCCCCACTCCCTGTCTTCCTGTGCTGTCAGTGGGAAGCAGGAAGGGATTGTGGGGGAAAAGGTGCTTTTAAGGGCTTATTTTACTTCTCATTTTCCTGCTCTGATCTTGTTAGTAATAAATTCACTCTATATGTCTAAGTTGAGCCTGTTTTGCCCTTGGACTGTTTTCTCACAGTCTTTATCTCAACTCATGAACTCTTCATTAAATTTTCTCTCCTCTTTCCAGCTGTAGCAGGGGAGGGTGAGTGAGTGGCTTTCAAGGGTGCCTGGCATCTGGCCAGCATCAAACCACTACAGAAATTCATGGTAGGGGATGGGTGAGTGTCTTGGTTTGAAAGACAGGTGTCTGCTAAGGAAGGCAGGAGCCTCCCTTGGAATGGAAAATGTAACCCCCTTTCCCTCCGAATTATTATAATTTTGAAATTAAGGAGCTTTCAGGCAAAGATATGAGAAATCTTTGATTGAACTGAATAAGAACAGTTCTTTGCTAGTGTATGTAACAAGGCAATAATACAGATGCACTGGCTTAAACTGAGAGAGTCAGGATACAACCTGACACCCTGATGGTCACGGTGGTGTTAGCAGTCCGATTAAGTGGTGGCTGCAGTCCTCTTTGAAGCGATAGATACGGTTCTGTTGACAAGGTGATCCTGTAGAAGGGTCTGGTGGTGGTCCTCTGAAGGTCCAGTGGTGGTTATGTAGCTCTTGTCCTCTGGGAATCCAGTAGGTAAGGGCTTGGAATTCTTGATTCCTCCCCCTGGGCAGAGAATTTCACAATAGGATGATGTAATTTTATAAGTCATGCACTGAGGTTAGATGGCCCACTAGCAGAAAATATCTCCCCAGAGGGAGTTATCAGGGATGTGTCATGGAAGAGACAAAGAACATTGCCCCACCTGGTTTTAACAGCTGGCTCATTGACAGAAAATATCTCCAGGAGGGAGTTACCACGTTATGTGTCACAGAAGAGATAAAGAGCACTGCTCCACCTGGTTTTAACAGATGGTGATAAAATACATACTTCTGGTTACATCTTACATTGTGATCTAAGACAGTGAGCAAGGCAATGAAAGCGTTACCAAAAATTTGGTAAAATAAAAAACACTCCTTAACACCAGTGTAGCATTAAGAAGCATGCATTCTTTATTCAGCCATATGCACGAGGGGATAGCTCCTCTCAAAGCCGTGCCTGCTGAGTACAGGTAAGTTTATGATTATATACTGATTATTTTGCATACATATTCGTTGATTGTCCCAGACTAAACATACCCTATAATCATTTCCCCAAAATCATTAACGTATTCCTCTCCCCTTTACGTATGCTTTCTTCTGTCCTGGGGGTCTCTCTGGTGGTCTCTGGTGGTCGTAGACCCCAATGTTCCAGTCAACCTGGCTGAGTTGGCAGGTGTCTTGGGGTGACTTTATGATGTTGTATCCCCTATCACTGCTCTATGCCCAGATATGATTCTGAGCCTTTCTGTGCCTTTAAAACTGGGTGCAAGAGAGAGGAAAAAAAAACTGAGTGAACTTTTCAAAACAGTTTGTGCTTCAAGGACACAGAGATTAGCTGCTGCTTCTGCTGAGGAGTGAAGGAAGCACCCTTTCTGCTTCTCTCGGCCTTTCAGCTCGGTTTCTCCGGAGAGAGACTGAGAGTTAAGATTCTTTCTGGGACTTCGGCTTTTCCTTTCTTCTCTTCTGGACTGTTTCAACATCAGAACACCAGAACTCACTGGGAAAATTTCCACCTTAGGCCCAGAAGGAGCCCATGCCGACCCAGCTCCAAGGAGAGCTCCAAAGAGACCAGATCCACAAAAGGACTTTAAAATCTTCCCAGGTTTCTCTCCACAGCGAGCGGTTTTATTATTTAGCTTTATTATTCTTTTCCTGTGTGTTTGTTAAATAAATAGGTTTTCTTCTTCACTTTCATCCGAGGAAAATCTTTCCTTTTCCTGAACCTGGCAGGGGAGGGGTGGCTGTAGCCTGCTTTCCTTTGAGGAGATGATCCTTTTGGACGTTTCCCCTGAATTTGGCCCAAAACCTGCACAGCAGGACACTGAGGCTGGTGAACTTCCAGTTCTCCTTCTTACACAACGGGCATTGTGCAGTTTCCATAGGCCAGTAGTTTTGGAGAACAAGCATTGTGTTAGCTCACCAGGTGTAGACAATTTACCATCTGGTAAAAAAACGCAAGGAGTCAAAGAAAGGACAAGGAAGGAAAAGAAGGGGTTGTTACGACAAGGCAAGGGTGGAGGGTAGGAAATGCAAGGCAAGTCAAAGAAGAGGCAGGTAAGCCAAGGCAAGGCCAGGGAAGAAAGTGCTAGATAGGTCAAAGTGGAGGATGGATGTGAAAGGCAATGCAAGACAACAGAGGCTCAGGCAGGGCAAATCAAGGCAAGGGGTGGGTTTGCAAATTAAAGGAAGCAGCAGGTTATGGATTGAGTGAGAGCTTTAGACAAGCCCTGCCTTCGGCTCAGATTTTGACCTAAATCACTCTGGCCCTCAAGTTCTTAAGAACGGCAGATCAGGTCTATTATAAAATGAGTTATTTATTGAATAGACAGGAGATAACAGGCAAGAGGCCTTAAACAGAGTTACTTACAACACGGTATAAACCCAACTAACTACTAGTAGATTACATAAAACAGTGCACAACATTAAGGTACCTATACTAAAGCTAGAAAATAAATAGTATCGATTAGGAGTCAATGTAACTTACCAGTGAATTGATGATAGTGTACACAGATTCCCTTCACTCAACTCTCAAGAGAGTAACCCAGAGCAAGCATCCCAAACTTTGGGTAGTGTTGCAGTGTGTTGTTCTTGAGGTGGCATGGCAAGCTGCAACGTTCCCGGAGAGCTCTGTGGGGCTATCAGGGAGAGCATCTTTCCCGCTTCCCGTAGCCCTTCTGGGGGGCCCACACTGCTCCGGCTAGCTGTCGGCACCACAACACGGTGGTGATAAAGGAGGTGAGAAGGCTCCCTGCATGGGGGCCTCAGAGATTCTTTATTACACGCTGGTTCCCAAAGGCAGAGAGACAGCAGGTGGCATGGATCCTGGGCTTTTATGTGGGGATGGGGGGGTGGAGAGAGCACATGGACTAATGGTCTCAGGGCATAGGGGCAGTACATGGGTGGAGTTGGGTGCCAGGAGACCAATAGGGAGAACACAAGGGAGTGGTTAGGACTAGGGGCGGGGAAGTGAGGACAGTGTGGGGAGGGCAGGCATTTAGTAAGAAGAGGAGTGGGGAAATACAGCACTACAGGGTAGAGACCCCCACACATTTCCAGGGAACGTGCAAAAGATTTCTGCTTTGTGAAACTTTGGTGTAGCTTTTATAGCTTGTAAAGTGCCAGTCTGTCAGTCAGAAATTCCAGCTTATCTTTCAACATCTGCTTCCACAGCAAGATGTGTACTGTCAGGTGTAAGCATCAATTCCATGGCACCAAAATAACTCACTATAAGGTGAACTGTCCTGATTGAGTTACTTCACAAAGGCTCATGTGAGAGCAAGATGATCTGAGTTATTGCACCAGCTAATGAACAACAGATAAGGTCTCCTGTGGTGGAAGCAACACAGGTAAGCAAGGCAAATGAGAGTCACAGAAAGAGCAGGCAGGGCAAGGCAAGGCCAGGAAGAAAGAGGTAGGGAAGACCTGATGTGGGAAGGGTAAGCAAGGCAATGCAAGGGAATGGAGTGGTAGGAAGGACAAGGAAATGATACAAGAGGGGTTGGTAAGGCAGTGCAAGGTTGAGCCAAACAAGGATAGGCAAGACTAAGGAGGGGCAAGCGAGGCAAAACAAGGGTAGGGAAAAAAAGGATAGGTATGTCCAGGTGAGGGAGGGGCATGCAGGGCAATGCAAGGTATTTACTTTTGCTTGCCTTGTCCTTTTTACCCCTTCCTTGCCTTACTTTGCCTTCTATGCCCATCATCTCCCTTGCCTTGCCTTGCCTTTCCTTATCAAACCTTGCATTGCCTTACCATCCCCTTTGTGTTCTTCCTTTATTCTTCTTACCACTCCATTGCCTTGCATTGCCTTGCTCAGGGATCCTCCACCTTGATTTTATTTCCCCTTTTTTCCAGGCCTCACCTTGCCAGGCCTACTCCTCCTTTGCTGTGCCTTTCCTATCCAAACCTTGCATTGCCTTACCAACCTCTCTCTGTCTTTCCCTTGCCTTTCCTACCACTCCGTTGCCTTGCATTGCCTTGCTCAAACATCCCCTACCTTGACTTCCCTTCCCCTTTTTTCCTGGTCTTGCCTAACTTTGCCTGCTCCTTCTATGACTCTCATTGCCTTTCCTGTCTCTCACTTTCGCACCTGCCTTGCCTTGCAAACCCAGCCCTTGACTTGCCTAGCCTTGCTACCCCTCCCTTCCCCTGCACTGCCTTTCCTACCCATCCCCTGCCCAATCTTGCATTTTCTTGCCATTCCTGACCATTGCTTCCCTTGCCTTACTGACTCTCCATGTCCTTCCCTTGCCCTTTCAACCACTCCATTTCCTCGCATTGCCTCGCTCACCCATTCCCCACCTTGACTTCTCTACCCCTTTTTTCCTGCCCTTGCCTCGCCTGCTCCTCCTATGACTCTCATTGCCTTCTCTACCTTAAAAGTTCCCTCATCTTGCAAACCCAACTATTGTCTTGACCTGCTACCCCCCCTTCCCTTTCATTGCCTTCCATGCTGTTGGGGTTTTAAGAGTTCTCCTTTTGTTTTTCTTCTTCTCTTGAAGAATTTTCCCCATACATGTTGCTAGGGGACAAATTACTGAGTACTTAAGAGAGACTAAAGACCTGGCTACAGGAGGAAGGGTCCTGCTGTCCTCTTTTACCTAGGGCTTTTTCTAGTGTAGGGGGGAGATGCTGTGAGATTTGAACTGGGAAAAAGGGGGTGGGTACAGTGGCTAGCCCTCTTTGGGCATTCGGAGGAGTGGAGTGAGAGGCTGCAGTCACTGTAGGGAGAACTCGTCGTTGCTGCGGGGTTCTGCCTTCTGCTGCCTTCCTTCTACCGTGAGTGGAGCTTGCTGGCTGGAGCAGCCGTTTGCACTGGGACCCTATTTAACACCCTACCTCACTAAAAGAGGGACCTTTTCACCATCTGCTCAGGTGCCCCAGGGGAAAACCCCGGGATCCCAAGCCCGCTTTTCCCTGCCCCTCTCGGAGCCAGGCCATGGCTGGCCTGCCCTGCCGTTCCTTTGCTGCTGCTCCAAGCCTTTGCTGCACTGTAGCCCCACACCCCCTGCCTGCCGAGACGTCCCAGGTTTCCTGCTACAGCTCCAGAGTTTGATACATGTCATCTACCACCCAGGATTTTGTGCTCGTCCCTGCTGTTCCAGCCTGCTGCTCCCAAGGGTCCTGCTGGGGCACCGGGATCGGCTGCCCAGGGGTTTGTGAAGCCTTTTCTTCCATCCCTTCCCAGCTCGGCCAAGCCGCCATTGCCATGTGCTCCCGAGCTCGCTCCGGAGCGCCCCCTGCAGCCGCGGGGGAACCATCGCACCCGCCCCGCTCACCGGGAGCCGCCAGCGCCCCTGCTGGCCGTGAGCGGAACTGCACCAAAGGGGAAAGTGCCCGACAGCCGAGAAGGTTGCACTGGGTTCTGGTTCTGTTTGCTGTTACTGCCATAGTTATTGTTGTTTTGTTTGCCTTGCTATACACATATATATATGTGTATATATTAGTAAAGAACTGTTATTGGTATTCCTCATATCTTTGCCGGAAAGCCCATTAATTTCAAAATTACAATAATTAGGAGGGAAGGGGGTTGTATTTTACCATTCCAAGGGAGGCTCCTGCCTTCTTTAGCAGACACCTCTTTCAAACATGCTTATCCCCTGCCCTGACCTGCCTACTGCTTTCTTCCCTGGCCTTACTATACTGTGTCTGCCACTTCCTTGCCTTGCTCTGCCTTTCCTACAACACCCTGGATTACCTTGTTACTCCTGACCATCCTTGCCTTGCCTTCCCTTACCTACTCCAACCTTGCATTGCCTTACNTATTTTACCATTCCAAGGGAGGCTCCTGCCTTCTTTAGCAGACACCTCTTTCAAACATGCTTATCCCCTGCCCTGACCTGCCTACTGCTTTCTTCCCTGGCCTTACTATACTGTGTCTGCCACTTCCTTGCCTTGCTCTGCCTTTCCTACAACACCCTGGATTACCTTGTTACTCCTGACCATCCTTGCCTTGCCTTCCCTTACCTACTCCAACCTTGCATTGCCTTACAGACCCCTCTAGATGCTTCTCTTGCCCTTCCTATCCCTCTATTTGCTTGCATTGTCTTGCTTACCTGTTGCGGTGGCTAAGTCCACATTACACCCCCCGTGTTACTACAAAGTGGTCTCTCCCCACACCACGGTGCTAGAAAGTTCTCCCTTCATCGAGACCCCACTGGCCCCTGGCCCTCTCCCCACTCCCCTCTCCTCTCCCATTGGCCTCTGTTATGTCACTCAACCTTGCCTCTACCCCCTAGCCCTCAGACTATTGGTTTTTGATGCTCTGCCCATGCCTGGAACCCCTCGGGATAAAACTACGCATGGGCTTATGTTCTTTGTTCTTTGCCTCTGTCCCCCTTTGAGTGTGTTGGTTCTCGGTATCCAATAAATGCCTCGGAATTGCATGCAAAGAATCCCTCTCACCTCTTCGTCTCCGGTCAGCGCATAGACTGTGTGTGTGAGCGACTGCTCTCGACTACCTGCGAGGGTGAGATCGTGTGTATGCGTGGGTGCTGGCAGAGTGCCTCCTAATTGTCCCCATGAGGGACACTGTGGAAAAAACGCGAGATCAGTCCACCGACACCACCACCACAATACTTACCCATCTCCCAGCTTTACTTCCATACCCTTTTTTTTCCTGGCTTTGTCTTGCATTGCCTGCTCTTAGTGTGACTCTCATTGCCTTGCCTACAACTCCCTTGCCTTGCCATTCCTACACAACCTTTCATTATGCTGCCATTCCTGACCATACCTTCCCTTGCCTTACTGACCCCTCTTTGTCCTTCCCTTACCCTTCTCACCTAAGTGAGAGGTAGGCAAGGCAATGAGAGTCATAGAAGGAGCAGGCAAGGTAAGGCAAGGAAAAGCTGGGGAAAAGGAATGGAATACAATACATAGTCTTTGGGTCACAGAGGATAGAAAGTAAAAGTTGGAGATGGATGAGAAAGGCAATGCAAGGTAAGGGACGGCTTGCAGGGCAAAGCAAGCAAAGGGTTGGGTTTACAAGGCAAAGTAAGGGAGAGGTATATCCAAGGATTCCTCCCAGATGAAAGCTGCCAGGATAGACTTGTCTGTCTGGCCTTGACTTCCCATGGGCTGCCTCTCATCTCAGCCTAAAACACTGGGGCCATATGCTTTCCTTCCTGTGGAAATGAACTGTCATTCTTGTCCAGGAACCCATGGCCGAAATTTAGATTGCATCTCCCAAATTCAGTGTATCCAAGAACTGATCAGAGATGAACGCTGCCAGGACAGGTATGGCTGGCCTTGACCTCCCATGGGCCACCTCTCATCTGCCACTGAAACACTGGGGCTATGTGCTTTCTTTCCTCAGGAAAAGAATTATCCATTATTGTGCAGGAGCCCATGGCAGAATTTTCGATTCTTACCTCCCAAATTCAATACATCCAAGGATTGCTCCTAGATGAAAGCTGCCAGGAAGGACCGGTCTTGCTTGCCTTGACCTCAAGTGGGCCATCTCCCATCTGCCTCTGAAACACAAATACTTTTTGTCCTATTTACAAAGAACTATCATTCCCCTCAAGGAGCCCATGGCTGAAATTTGGATTGCCCTTCCAAAAGTCAGTACACCAGATTGCTCCCAGAGGAAAGCTGCCAGGACAGATAGTTCTGAGTGGCCTTGACTGCCCATGGGCTGCCTCTCATCTTCTGAAACACTGGAGCTAACTAAAGGCATTGAGAGTCATAGGAGGAGAAGCAAGTCAAGGCAACACCAGGCAATGCCAAGAAAAAAGGGGGAGGGAATTCCGAGTGAGGGATGAGTGAGCAAGGTAATGCAAGGCACAGGACAGGTGGCAGGACAAGAAAGAATAGGGTTGGATTTGCAAGGCAAGGCAAGTAAGAGGTAAGCAAGGCAATGAGAGTCATAGGAGGAGCAGGCAAGGCAAGCGCAGGAAGAAAGAGGCAGTGAAGTCCAGGTGGGGGATGGGTGAGCAAGGTAAGGTAAGGCAAGGGAGTGGTAAGAAGGGCAAGGCAAGGACACAGGAATCTGTAAGGCAATGCAGGTTTGGGGTAGGATATAAGAGGAGATGCAAAGGAGGTGTACATCTGGCAATGCAAGGCTAGGGAGGAAACCAGACGGCAGTTCAAGTGGAGGCTGGGCATACAACGTAATGTGTTGCAAGGTAAGTGTAGAAGGAAAGCCAAGTATAGATTTGAGTTTACAAAGCAAGGCAAGGGAGAAGTACATCCTAGGATTACTCCCAGATGGAAGCTTCCAAGACAGATGGGTCAGTCAGGTCTCGACCTCTCATGGGCTGCCTCTCATCTGCAACTAAAACAGTGGGGCTACATGCCTTCCTTCCTATGGCAAAGAACTGTCATTCTCATCTGGAAGACCATGGCTGAAATGTGGATTGTACCTCCCAAATTCAGTACATCCAAGGATTGCTTGCAGACAAAAGCTATATGGATAGACCGGTCTGGTTGGCCTTTACCAACAGCAGGCCACATCCCACATCTCATCTCCACCTGAAACACTGAGGCAATGTGAAGGTCTAAAGGGTCATAGGAGGAGGAGGCAAGGCGAGGCTAGGCAAGGCAAGGCAAGGCAAGGCAGGGAAGTCAAGGTGGGGGATGGGTGAGCAAGTAATTTCAAGGCAGTGGCGGGAAGGAACACCCAGGGAAAAACACAGAGGGGTCGGTTAGGCAATGCAAGGTTTGGGGAAGCAAAGCAGGGATGTTCAGGAATGACATGGAAATGCAAGTCTGGGTAGGAATGGCAAGGCAAGGCATGGGAGGGATAGGCAAAGCAGTAGGTGTCCTAAGAGGAGCAGGCAAAGCATGGCAAGGCAAAGGAAAAAGCAGAAGGGAAGTCAAGGTGGAAGATGGGTGTGAAAGTCAGTGCAAGGCAATGGAGTGGTAGGAAAGCTGGATGGATACGGCTCTGTCAGTAAGGGAAAGGAAGGGATAGTCAGGAGCTGCAAAGAAATGCAAGGTTGGGTAGGAATGGCAAGGCAATGCAATGGAGGGGTAAGAAAGCCAAGGCAAGGCCAGGGAAGAAAGCAGCAGGCAGGTCAAGGGGGGGATGGGCATGCAAGGTAATGCAAGGGAAGGGAGGCGTAGTCAGGCAAGACAAGGAAACGGTTGGGGTTCCAAGGCAAGGCAAGGCAAGTGAGTGGTACATTCGAGGGTTGCTCCCAGACAAAAGCGGCCAGACTAGACTGGTCTGGTCAGTCTGGATCTCACATGGGAAGCTTCTAATATGCACCTAAAACACTGCACTGATGTGCTTTCCATCCTACTGAAAAGAACTGTAATTCTTGTCCAGGAGCCTAAGGGCAAAATTTGGATTGCATTTCCAAAATTCAAGGCATGCAAGGATTGGTCCCAGACAAAAGCTTCCAGGACAGATGGTTCTGGCTGGATGGGACCTCCTCTGGGTCCCATCTCATCTGCTCATGAAACACTGGGGATACGTGAACGCCTTGAGAGAGTCCTAGGAGGAGCAGGCAGAGCAAGGCAGACCAGGAACTGCCAGGAAAACAGGGGCAATGAACTGAAAGTGTAGGAGGGGTGAGCAAGGTAATGCAAAGGCAGGGGAGAGGTTCAAAGGCAAGACAAGGAATGTGGTCTCTTTGCAAGGCAAGGCAAGTGAGAGGTAGGCAAAGCAATGAGAGTCCTAGAAGGAGATGGCAAGGCAAGGCAAGAGCTGGCAAAACGGGTAGGGAGTTCAAGGTGGGGGATGGATGAGCAAGTCAATGCAAGGCAAGGGAGTAGTAGGAAGGGTAAGGGTAGGCTATAGAGGGGCCAGTAAGGCAATGCAAGTTGTGGGAAAGCAATGCAAAGGAATGGTTAGGAATGAGAAGAAAATGCAAGGTTGGGTAGGAAAGGCAAGGCAGGGGAAGCAAGGGGTAGGTAAGACAATGAGGGTCCTAAGAGGAACAGGCAGTGCATGACAAAGCTAGGAGAAAAACGGTAGGGAAATTGAGGTGGGGGATGGTGAACAACTCAATGCAAGGAAAGGGAGGGGTAGGAAGGGCAAGGGAAGGACATGGATGGGTCAATAAGGCAAAGGAAAAGGGCTAGAGAGGAATGGCAAGAAAGGCAGACAAGGTCTAGGCCTGGCAAGGCAAGGCCACGAAGGAAAGCCATAGGCAGGTCAAGGGTGGGGGATGGGCATGCAAGGTAATGCAAGGCAAGGGAGGGTTAGAAGGGCAAGGCAAGGAAACTGTTGGGTTTCCAAGGCAAGGCAAGTGAGACGTACATGCAAGGACTGCTCACAGACGAAAGCAACCAGATCAGACTGGTCTGGCCAGCCTGGGTCTCGCATGGGCTGCCTCTAATCTTCACCTAAAACACTGGGGCAATGTGTTTTCCTT
The DNA here is from genome assembly GCA_013397725.1 of Rhagologus leucostigma. Lineage (NCBI taxonomy): Eukaryota > Metazoa > Chordata > Aves > Passeriformes > Rhagologus > Rhagologus leucostigma. The sequence goes on from VZTD01000489.1 coordinate 161,489, forward strand.
CATACGGAAAAGAGCTGTGATTTTGGTCCCAGAGCCCAAGGATGAAATGTGGATTGCCTGTCCAAAATTCAATACATACGAGGATTGGTCCCAAAGAAAACCTGCCAGGACAGACAGGTCTGGCTGGATGTGACCTCCCCTTGTCTGCCTCTCATGTGCTTGAGAGTTGTAGGAGGAACAGACAGGACAAGGCAAGGGCAGGAAATGCCAAGAAAACAGGGGTACTGAATTCAAAGTGGGAGGAGGGGTAGGTAAGGTAATGCAGGGAAAAGGAAGGGTTCAAGGGCAAGGCAAGACAAGTGGTCACTTTGCAAGGCAGGGCAAGGGACAGGTAGGTAAGGCAATGAGAGTCCTCAAAGGAGAAGGAAAGGCAAGGCTGGACCTGGCAAAATGAGTAGGGAAGTTAAGGTGGGGGATCTATGAGCAAGGCAATGCAAGGCAGAGGAGTTGAAGGAAGAGACAGGGAAGGACAGAGAGGGGTCCTTAAGGCAATGCAAAGTTTGAGAAGGAAAGGAAAGACAAAGGAGGAGATGGGCATGGAAGACAAGTCAGGCAAGGAAGGGGTAAAAACGGCAAGGCAATGAAGTGGTAGGAAGGGCAACGGAAGGGAACAAAAGGGTAAGGCAATGCAAGGTTCAGGTGGGAAAGGCAGGGAAAAGCAAAGGAGGGACAGGCAAGGTAAGCAAAATGGGGGACAAAAGTCCTAGGCAGGTCAAAGCAGGGAACGTACATGCAAGGTAATGCAAGGCAAAGGAGGGGTAGCAGAGCAAGGCAAGGCAAAGGTTGGCTTTTAAAAGCAAGGCAAGAAGGATGTAGGCAAGGGAAGGCAAGCAATAGGAGGAGCAGGCAAGGCAAGCCAAGGCATGACTAGGAAAAAGCAGCAGGAAAGTCAAGGTGGGGGATGGGTGAGCAAGGCAATGCAAAGCAGTGAAGTGGTATGTTGGGCAAGGGAAGGACATGGAGGGGTCCTTAAGGCAATACATATTTGGAGAAGGCAAGGCAAGGGAAGGGAGGGGAGGGGAAGGGCATGGCTGGCAAGTTAGGGAAGGGCAAGGAAACGGAAATACCTAGCTTGCCTATCCCCCACCTTGACATACCTAGATTTTTTCCCTGCCCTTCTAGTGCCTTGCTTCCCCCTCTTTAGTCTTGCCTAGCTTTGCCTTCTCTAACCTGGCATTGCCTCAACAACTCCTCTTTGTCCTTCCTCTGTCCTTCCTTCCGCTCCATTGCCTTACACTGCCTTTCACAGCCATCCACCACCTTCAAATCCCTACTCTTTTGTGCTTGGCCTTACCTTGCCTTCTCTTCCTTGCTGTGCATGCTCCAAATTTGCATTGCCATACCAACCTCTCTGTGCCCTACCTTTGCCCTTCCAAACACTCCATTGTCCTTGCTCATCCATTCCCCACCTTGACTTCTCTCCCCCTTTTTCCTGTCCTGCCCTTACCTTGCAAGCCTCTCATTTCCCTTCCCTTCCCTTCCCTCCCCTTCCCTTCCCTTCCCTCCCCTTCCCTTCCCTTCCCTCCCCTTCCCTTCCCTTCCCTCCCCTTCCCTTCCCTTCCCTCCCCTTCCCTTCCCTTCCCTCCCCTTCCCTTCCCTTCCCTCCCCTTCCCTTCCCTTCCCTCCCCTTCCCTTCCCTTCCCTCCCCTTCCCTTCCCTTCCCTCCCCTTCCCTTCCCTTCCCTCCCCTTCCCTTCCCTTCCCTCCCCTTCCCTTCCCTTCCCTCCCCTTCCCTTCCCTTCCCTCCCCTTCCCTTCCCTTCCCTCCCCTTCCCTTCCCTTCCCTCCCCTTCCCTTCCCTTCCCTCCCCTTCCCTTCCCTTCCCTCCCCTTCCCTTCCCTTCCCTCCCCTTCCCTTCCCTTCCCTCCCCTTCCCTTCCCTTCCCTCCCCTTCCCTTCCCTTCCCTCCCCTTCCCTTCCCTTCCCTCCCCTTCCCTTCCCTTCCCTCCCCTTCCCTTCCCTTCCCTCCCCTTCCCTTCCCTTCCCTCCCCTTCCCTTCCCTTCCCTCCCCTTCCCTTCCCTTCCCTCCCCTTCCCTTCCCTTCCCTCCCCTTCCCTTCCCTTCCCTCCCCTTCCCTTCCCTTCCCTCCCCTTCCCTTCCCTTCCCTCCCCTTCCCTTCCCTTCCCTCCCCTTCCCTTCCCTTCCCTCCCCTTCCCTTCCCTTCCCTCCCCTTCCCTTCCCTTCCCTCCCCTTCCCTTCCCTTCCCTCCCCTTCCCTTCCCTTCCCTCCCCTTCCCTTCCCTTCCCTCCCCTTCCCTTCCCTTCCCTCCCCTTCCCTTCCCTTCCCTCCCCTTCCCTTCCCTTCCCTCCCCTTCCCTTCCCTTCCCTCCCCTTCCCTTCCCTTCCCTCCCCTTCCCTTCCCTTCCCTACCCTTCCCTTCCCTAACCTTCCCTTCCCGAACCTTCCCTTCCCTCTCATACTGCTCCTCCACCTTGTCCTTGTACCCCTTTCTTCCCTTGTCTTGTCCAGTCCTTTTTCTTTGGCTTGCTTACTTCTGGGCCTTCTATTCCCTTCCCTTGCCTTGCCATTCCTACCCAACTTTGTCTTTCTTTGCCACTCATGGTCCTCCTTTGTCTTGCCTTCCCTACCTGTGACTTCTTTTGCCATTTTCTTTGCATACCGATCTCCCACCATTATCTGCGTAGCCCTTTCTTGCCTGCTCTTGCATTGCCTAGCTCTTCCTCTCTCTGACTGGCTTACCCACCCTGGACTTACCTTCCTATGCCCCGCCTGGTCTACAACTTCTGAACCTTCTTTTGCCTACCACTCCGTTGCCTACTTTGCCTTCCCTTCGCTGGCTTTGCCTTCCCTACCTCTCCTGTGACTTGCCTAGAATTGCCTATGCTACGATTGCATGACCTTGCCTGCATGGAAAGCAAGGCAAGGCAAAGAGCAATATGCAAGGCAAAGCAAAGCAAAGCAGTGGTAGGCAGGGCAAGGCAAGAGAGGCACAGGCAAAGGAGAAATAGGTAAGAGAAGGTAAAGCAAGGGTAGGCTAGGAAAAACTAGGCAAGGTACTGAAAGCAAGGCAAGGCCTAGTGACTCAGAGTGCCTTCCCTTGGGAAGCAAAGGACGTAGTCCCCGTGTTGGCAGAGCAGACAACAAGGTACCTTGGGGAGGTAAACTCCAGCAAGACATTTCTGTCCCACCACCTTCTGCGTTGGACGTATTTGATACTGGAGGTGGCATCCAACCTTCCACTGGTAAGTTCCTGAACCAGATTGGCAACGCTTTTTTATGGCAAGGAACGCATGTAGCCCCAGTGTTGGAGGTGCAGAGAAGCAGCTGTGGAGAGGAGGCCAAGGGTGGCAGCAACTTTCTGTTCTGGCTTATTTGGTGCGGAAACACTCCCTCAATTTGCACCGTGATGGAGTTGGTATCCATCCTTTGAAGGCAGCGTCCTGAAAGATTCCATTTGGCATGTGGTTGCCGCTTCTCAGAGGTGGCTGTCTGAAATTCTAACAGTACACTTATTTTGGACAAGGTGAGCAGTTATGCTCAGTCTTGGTGTGCAGCTCATCTGGTGGTCAGGGGGCAGGTAACGCCCAGTAACAGTGTTCTGGCACCTTTGGAGGGGATCAGTGCCAGGATGTTTTGTATTGTAGAGGAGGGGATGCCATTTCTTCTGTCATGGGCTCGTAGTTCCCCTCTTTGGCAAAGTAAGAGATTTTGTATCTGCGCATTGGGAGGAAGTTCTATGGGTTAGAGCTCTTGAACTGTTGCAGTGGGAATGCAAAAGCCAAAGTGGGGAGCTTTTTGTTCTGCTACCTTTAGTGTGTGAGCGCTCCCTGCTGCCATTCCATTTGGGTCCTGACTCTGTGAGATGGAAGCATTAGGATGGTACCTAGAGCTGAGGAAAGTGCAGATTCCAGAGTGTGTGCCGGTGGTTCAATAGGTACAGCTGAAGTTGCAGGCAGCCCCGACTTTCTCCTCTGGCACTTCTGTGAGCTCTGTTTTTGCTGGATATTTTTCAGGTTTGTAGCCGGACTCTGGGAGAGTGAAAAGATTTCTAAGAGCAAAGGAGTTTGTGTTGCCATGTTGGGGTTTTAGGAGTTCTTTTTTTGTTCTTTTCTTTTTGTCCTAAAGAATTTTTCCCCACGCTAAGGGACAAATTGCTGGGTGCTTAAGAGAGACGAAAGACATCGCCACAGGGGAAGAGGTCCAGCTGTCCTCTTTTACCTAAAGTTTTTCTCATGTAGGGGCAGAGACGCAGCGAGATTTGAACAGAGAAAAAGGGGTTGGGTAGAGTGCCTAGGCCTCTTTGTTCTCCCGGCGTTCAGAGTGGAGTGAGAGGCTGCAGTCACTGTAGGAAGAACTCAACGTTGCTGCGGGGTTCTGCCTTCTGCTGCCTTCCTTCTACTGTGAGTGGAGGTTGCCCACTGGAGTGGCTGTTGCATGGGGACCCTATTTAACACCCTACCTCACTAAAAGAGGGACCTTTTCATCATCTTCTCCAGTGCCTCAAGGGGACTCCCCCTCGGGGTCCCAAGCCCACCTTTCCCTGCCCCTCTGGGAGCAGGGGCTGCCGCTGCCTCTGACGCTGCACTGTAGCCCTGGCACCCCCTGCCTGCCAGGATTTCCTGGGTTCCACTGCAGATCCGGAGTTTCATACATCTTGCCCACTTCCCCGGGGTTTGTATTCATCCATACTGTTCCAGCCTGCTGTTTCCCAGAGGACGTGCTGAAGCACCAGGATCGGCTGCCCAGGGAATTTGTGAAGCTTCTCCCATCCTCTCACTGGATCCCAGGCTGCCATTGCCACATGCTCCCCGAGCTGGCTGCAGAGCGCCCCCTGCCCCTGTGGAGGAACCATCACACCTGCACTGCTCACAGAGAGCCACCAGTGCCCCTGCCGGCCGTGACCAGAACTGCACCAAAGGGGAAGGCGCTTGACACCCGAGAAGGCTGTCACTGGGTTCTGGTTCCGTTCATTGTTACTGCCATAGTTATTGTTATTTTGTTTGCCTTTTTTTATGTATATATTAGTAAAAAATTGTTATTGGTATTCCTCATATCTCTGCCTGAAAGCCTATTAATTTCAAAATTACAATAATTCAGATAGGGGGTTTGCATTTTCCATGCCAAGGGAGGCTTCTGCCTTCCTTGGTAGACACCGGTCTTTCAAACTGAGCAATGCCATTTGAGTGTGGTGCAAATTGTACTTGGAACATCAGTGACATCTTTTCTTCCTGACAAAGGTGATTGGAGAGCAGAGATGATTTCAAATCAGCTCTGCATTTGGGATGGTTTCGAGCTGCCCTCAGCGATACAGGGGGCTTGTGGTCCTAAGGGTTAATTGCGGCTCTTGCCAAATTTTGCAG
>VZTD01000490.1:0-334750 GCA_013397725.1 Rhagologus leucostigma
CCCTAAAAGTCTCTTACAGCTCCCACGTGACCTGGCACGGCCACTTTTCTTTTTCCACAGGCTGCACACAAAATTCTTATCGTCCCATGTCTTTTTAAATGGATTAAAGAGGAAAGAACAGTTTGTGATATTACAGTTTNGTGATATTACAGTTTTTACCACGGCCCACAAGAAGTATTTTTAAACTTTGCACTGGGTGCGACTCCGCCCTCTTTTCGCGTCGCCATCTTCAGCTCTGTCTCACATGACTCACTTTCTCTTTCTCTCTGACCTTGAAACCTCCATGTTGAAGAATTCATTTTCTTTGGCTTTATGTTGGAGAAAAAAGCCTCTTTCCTTTTATGCATCTGGCTGCTTGGTGGTTTTTTTCAGTTCGATATGGGTTGTGTTGGTTGCAGAAAGCTCTGTCAGCTCCCGCCAGGTCTGCGCAGGGCCGTGTGGAAGGAGAGAAGAGCCCGCCAGTCCTTAGAAGCCATGCCGGGTCGTCTTGGCTACACAGTAGCCCCTGGTGGCTCCTTAGCTGCCCGCGGCTCTGAGGGGGTTCTTCCACAGCTACCCGGAGGCCTGTGCCCTGGTGCCAGGGGAGGGGAGGCCCGGGGCCACTCCAAGAGACGGAGCCCGGGGCCCATTTTTCCCCCCTCCCCGCAGGAGGGCTCGAACAAAAAAGGGAAGTTCCCGCGTCTCCACGCGGTTTAAATATGTAAATTTCGAGAAGCATTATTGGTCTAAACGACTGTCCATAAACTCAGGTTCAACCCACCACAATTCTCCTCCACATTCCACCCATGCTGGAGGGAAGAGAAGGGGACAGTTGAGCGAGGGGCTGTGTGGTGTTTCATTTCCAGCTGGGCCTAAAACTACTTCAGTCAGATGTAAAGTGCTTCAAATACACAAGGCCAACAAAATGAATTCTCTCCAGTTCCTTCAGCTACTACAGCTTTAGAAAAGACTGTGTTTATAAAGTTATTCCGTATTTATAGACATGTATAAAATTATATTTTTAAGGATTTATCAGTAGAATTGGATCTACTCTACATCAGAAAGACTTCTGTGCTTAAACATGCTACTGTTATGATTTATATATGTTACTATAATCTATATTAAATGACATATCTGTATATTTATACAGAAACATATGGTCTAAGGCAAGAATACATATTAATTAGGAAGCGAATAATTTCTAGAAACTTTCCATTTCTCAGTGGACTTGTGAAAATGCATGTACCATATTATGTAAGCATGAATGCTTACTCTAGAAAGAAGCAGTAGCATTACTGCATGCTATTTACACTAGAAAGATTTTGTTCCAGGACTCATTGTGCAAATAAGTTTCTAGTACAAAGAGACACAACTAGAAAAATTCAAGTAGCATATGCGGCTTTTTGCTGACAATTAATTTTTTTCTGGTCTCCTAAACAGTATTTATTCCCAGTTGTCCAACACAACAGCAACACTTGCTCTTCAGTGGTGATAATAAATTGTCAGAACAAGACATGAATCTCACCTGAATCTCTTAGTTTAGAAAGTTATGTAGCAGAGTGTAAAGATAATTTTTACATGGTGGTATTTTTGAAAGTTTTTTTATACCTGGGGGGTTTTTACAGAGTAAATTTTTCCTGCGTCCTTGGAACAAGTTTTTCCTATGCTGTTGCAGACAGTTGATGTTGTCTTGGTCAACACAACACTCATTTTCACTTAAGAATATATGCTTTTCTCTCAATGAAAATAAGTTCCATTATAGAACCAGTAACTTGTTTTCCTTCTTACAGTTCCTTACGCTATATAGCTCTTTTCAGAAACATTTTATGACAAAGCATTTGTAAGCTGGAACACCATTTTTAGCATTGGTAATTGTAATCTTCTTAAAAATATTGCAAGTATCAAAGTTTCCCACAGCAGTCCACATATTTCTCTACTCTAGATGTGTAAATGTCCCTTGGAAAATACAGTTACACTCACTTTAGTAGTATAAAAGAGTTGTAGCATCATCTGGCTTTGATGAATTAAAAGGAGGGAGAGCTTTTCTCCAAATTTTTTCTAGCTCTTCAAAAGAAATCCATTATTTATGCAGACAATAAAGCAGTAATGGTATTATGTTACCTTTGTGTGTACCCCTGAGCTCAGAAAGAGTGGTTTGGCATTCAAGTTATAACAAAAGCTCAAAGGGTGGAGTGCTGAACAGATCATGACCAATAAAAATAAGTAATAAGGAACAGGCTAGAAGACCGAACAGCATTAGGTGTGAGTTTCCCTTTTTATGATACTAAAAGAAGGTGCACACACTCGTGTAGACATAGAGAGGATGCCAGAGCAATTAATTCTGCACCCCCAGTTCTGAAGCAGATGCCAGCACATCTGTTTGATTTGTGTGTATGTTTGGAACTTTTGGGGGCAATAGCAAGCACAGTGTAAACATTAATGACCTTTATCCTAAAGGAATTGAGTGTTGTTATACAGATATATTAGTCCATTGGGAAATACACATATAGTGGTTTGGTAACTTCTAGAGATTAGAATCTATTAGTTACAGGAAATTATCGTGTAAGACTGTAAAGAAAACACTTTCTAAACTGTGGCACTATTCCCTCTTCTGTACTTAGAGCTGGACAATGTTAAACCTTCCTCCTCACTGCTTCTATCCTACTGCTCTTTCGTGTTACTTGAGACCTGTTTTCTCTTAATACTTTTAATTAGTATTTTAAGCATCTTGCAGGGGTAGCAAAGTCAGCAATGTGATACAGTATTCTAATTCCACTGTAAAAAACAAGTTTTATGTGAAACCATAGAGAATATGTTTCAGAAGAAGCTAAGTGTCATTAAAATAAAATAAATAAACTAAAATAAAAGAAAATATAAAATGTAGAAATTATCATTTAAAGATTTTCTTTGCTAAAAAGAAAGATTCCTGGTAGCCATTCATAACTCTTACAATTGAGAATGTCTCTAACTTAATCTAAGAACCAGAGAGTATTAGTCAAATCACCCTTTTTTTGACTTGTACGGTAACAAAGTAAGGATTAAGCAAGATGACCTGCTGTCCTTAGCCAGGTATGGTTTTACTGCAGGAGCTAATCCACAAGGAAGAAAAAAAAAAAGGCAAAAAAAAGAAAAAGAAAGAAACCCCAACCCCCCACACATAGAACATGCAAGGTTATTATCTACTTAAGTAGATATTTCCACTGCATTCCTATTGTCCTTGTCATTATAAGTGAGTCCTCCTTTCAGCATTGCAGAAACTGTGCAAGTATATGCCTTCCTGGCTACCTTTTCTCATCCTTTCTCAAACACATAAAAAAGATAGTTGATTTATTGCCATGTAAAAAAACCCATAATTTATAACCTCATGTTGAATGTCTTCATCAATACTTGAAACAATGGTATCATTTAAATCTGAAATCTACTAAAAAAAATCTATATTTTATTTCCAGTCATGTATCTTCTTTTAAAGTATAAGTATCTTCCAGTCAATAAATTACTACTTTTCCTTTTCTTGAAACTGTGCAAACTCCAGTTACCTAAAAAGGCATTTTGGATGTCCTACTTAAAGTGGGTTATTCTGTGACTTGTTCTTACTCAGACAGGAAGTTCAATTGAACACACTAAGATTTCACATGAACCTCAAGTACTCACAATGACAAGATTTAGACATTTGGGTGCAGTATTCACGCAAGGGCATGACTCGGCACACAAGATGGAGAAATGCAAAGCGTTTATTGCGCAGGAAAATATTCCCTAAATACCAGCACCCAACAGGATGTTGCATCATATAAACAGGAAAGATGTTCACCTCAGTGTCCCCCAATCACCTGGGATAGTGCACAGACATTGCCTATCGTGGTAACAAGTAAACAATACCCTATAAGGTCACAAACTACAATTATCACATCTCATAGGTCCAACACTGTCCAGAAACCCACAATCCTCTCAGCCCATCCTCGGTGACCTGGATGCACTCCCAGGATCAGCCCTGGGTCCGAGAAAGAGGCTCTCTCTCCAGCCCTCAGGGCCTATCTCTCTTCCAGCACATAGTACACCCCAACATTTGAGGACTGCATCTGTGATCTATGGAGAAAGGACTTTACAGAAGGTCAAAATATTTTAATTATTACTACAAGGATCTGGTTAATGCCTAATGATAAGCTCATCTTCATAACTTCCAGACATGATATAAATATTTAAAAGGGGCATGCTTTTAAGCAGGAAGTGCAAGTTGCCCTCTCCTAGAGCTTAAAATCTTAAATAATTTTACTTGAATGCACATTATGGTAATATAACAGGAATACCAGCAGAGGAAAGAAAAAACAATGGCATTACTGTGTATACTCTTTGCATTTCAGTTGTTCTACATTAAGCTTTTCAAAGAATGTTAATTATATTTTCCTCAATTCCTAATTTTTATAGGTTTTTTTAGAATCTACTGTTCTGCTCCTTTAAGTACATTCAAAAAAATATTAATAAACTAGTTCAACTTTTCTATTTTTATTATTTTTTTTTTACAAAATCATATTGTATTCCTAAACAAAAAAAAATCCATTATTTTCTTCTCCTGCTTTCTCTCTTCAGGATCTCTGGATGAATCTTTGATAATTTCATATCAGTTTTCAAAACTTTGTGTTGATATTTTGCTTTGAATGTGTTCTAGGTATTGTCAGTAGTTACAATGCCAGTGATAAATTGTAAGTAATCAAAGTCTGATGCCTCTTTCAATTACAGAGTCATTTTGGAGGATATTTAGGTAATTTAAATTTCCTCCTGTTAATATTTATCACATGATCCTGAAATGGGAATGCCATGAATATTTAAGGACTTGAGTTACTTTTGTTTAAATACATCTATTCAAGAGGAGAGCCATCCTAATGAGTAATCTAATGTTTTCTGCAGGTACCTCAGCCACCTGGAAGAAGAACAGTAAAGAAGCCAGAACAGACAGGACAATTTTGTTTTAATAGATTTGAGCACTCAATTTCTTGTAGCTCATCGGAGTATAAAAAAATTGCTTAAAATCCCTGAGGTTCAGGAACATTTGCTGTGCACACATATCAACTAAAATAAGACCATTCCACCCTTCATGCACTTCAAGACTGAACTCCATCAAAAAGTGTAGCTTTTCCCAGTTGCTGATCCCTGACATTTCAGTGATGGGTCACCAGTTCATCAGCTTGCTTAACTGCAGTTAGTTTTGAATGCTTTGAAAACAGAGTTTAGTTTTTATTGCCATTTGCAGCTAGCCCAGTTTTCTCAAATGTTGATTTTTAACTCATCTAAACAGATGAATGTCTGGCTTCAAGGTAAGTGATACTTGATTCATAGCTCTCTATAATGTCATTCCCTTGAAAGGAATGGCAAGAAATGGGAATATCAAGGATAATTGCTTTGCAATGGGCTTTAGCCCTTAGCTCCACACTTTTTCAAGATACAAAAGTAAAGACTTAGCTCAGGAAGGAAAACCCCATCACCTACTAGTGAAATAGCAGAAGCCCTCTTCTCCTTCTCTTTCTCACACCTCAAAAGTAGCCTCCAACATACATGTAAAACTGTGTAGTGTGAGCATGTGGATCAAAAGCCACCCTTGTGTAGAGTCAGTGATGGATTGAGACTTAATTTGTTAAAGGATATCTTTGATAATGAAGAAATGGAAGAAATAAAACTGGGTTTTAACTGCTTTAACAGTCTTCCAGAAAGCTGATCTTTGTCAAGTTATTAATTCAATCAATTAGCACATAGAAACTATAATTAACTATAGTAATCTTATATTGCTTTTTCTTTCAAACTCACTCTACTGGTAGGAGGTAGAAGTGGTCTCTTTTCGTGCACGATACGGTAGGATTGCTGTTCTCTCCTATGCATCCTATTAGCCTGATGAACCTTCAGGAAAAATAGATTCTTCTATGATTAACTAGCTAGCTCTAGTGTGAAAAGCAGCACAGACCGCAGCTTGCACTGTTTCAATTTATCAAGGGTAGAGTGGACTATCTCTCTTGCAATTATATGTCGGGGAAAAGAAACTTGTCGTTGATATGGACTTCTAATACTGAAAATCTGTTAAACTGGCAGTGTAAAATTACTGCCAGTGTACTGGCAGTGCCTAATGGGTAGTTTTAGCCTGAAATGCTTTTCCCCACCCTGATCCACAAGATGAAAGAAATGAGGAAAAAATTTAAAGAATATTTTATATTAACAATAAATTTCTTCATTGCCCTAACAGTTCATCTTCTACTCTGTCCATATATTAAAATTTCAGTTAAAATTACCTGGGAAGAATAATAATATCTTTTAAAATTACCAATTAGCTATAAAAACTATAAAAATAATTAAATATAATTACCATAGAGATGCACTTTATTATCAAAATTTGGGGTTTTTTTTTTTGGTTGGTTGGTTGTTTTTTTTTTGTTGTTGTTGTTTTTCAGAGTCTTTGATGCATTTAGAGTAAATTTTCAGAGACAGGAAAAATTTCCAGTAAAATAATAATAATAAAAAAGCCTGTTCAGATTTAGTGTATTCAAATTTACCATGGGAATTCATGCAAATCTGAATCTGAATATTAAAATAAAAAACTAAAAGTACAAAAGAGTATTTGCACAACCCACTGACTGGCATTTAGGCTGCACGATTTAACAGAAATGCTGTAATAGGATTATTGGATAGAGGTTTTCCAGTCTAAAAGCCCGGGTACGGAACAAATGACTTGCCTGCTGTGCTTGCATTCAGGTAATAGGCAGAAATGGCTGCTCGCTCAGGGGTTCTCACTCTGCCTGATTGCAGAGCGAGCTGGTGGTCATGACTCTCCTCCACTTGAGCACCATCTGATTTGTTCTTTCCCGTACTGACATGATTTTACTAACATGTTCAAATAAACATCATTTGCCCTTTGCCTACCCACTGTTAAGAAGCCCAACCTTATTCATGTCTCCTGGAGAAGCCTACTTCCTTGTGCCTGCAACAAAACCTTCTGTGTTACTACTGGTGGAAGGGCTGACGCCATATGGGCTGAGGACACCTCAAATTATCAGCTACCTTGACTCCTGCTTAAAGCCTGAGCTATATAGAGGGTTAAATAAATCTTTAATAAGAATATGATACCCGAACTGCTTGAGGTGCGCATCAAGACATCATAAAACACATCAGACAATTAACATTATGCTTTGAAGTGCTGGTGCACAAAACCCAGTAAGAGTATCTTTCCTAGCAGCCCTCATGGTTAATAGAGTCTGATGATTGCATACTGAGTCCATAGGTGTTAGCTCCTCATACTTTTTTCAGTACTCTGTGAATTTTATTTTCTTCTGAGTATAAATGTTTATAAATTAATGTTCTATTTTCTTACGTCTCCATATTAAAATTGATAGTTTTTCAAGGTTCATGAAAATGGTTCATGAAAAGTGTTGAATTGGTAGAGTGTCTTTGTGACTTTACTCAAGGAACAGTGATGTTTCCTCGAACCAGATCTTATGTGAGAACTGTAGTCAGGAAAACCTTGCTATAAGAATGACAAAATCTTGCAACACTTCGTTTTAAAAACTGTCTCATGATTTGACTTTGAGTGCTGAAGATGCCCTTCCCATAGTAAGGGCCACTGTAATTTTCTACCAGGTGCAACACCTATGAAATTGAATGTTTTCGGTGTAACAGAGTATGGCTGGATTTTGCCCTCAGTGAATAATTTTGTACCTCTAGATCCTCTGCAATTTTGTACTCTCAGAAATAAGGCTTTTAAGCTTTGACCAGCCAGTCAAGATATACTGACCTGCTGAACTGTACATCTTGAAAAGGGAATCTACAAGACTGAACCATGGAGCAGTAGGCCAACAGAGCCACCCTAGCGGGAGAAAGGAAGTAGCATTAATTTTTGAAATTATTTCTAAAAAAAACCCTAAAAGTAATCTCAAGAGAACTTCCAGAACAATCAAAGCTATGTTCCTGATCTTGAGGTGTTAGGATGGATTTAAGCAACCATTTTCTTCTCTGCAGCAGTTCACACAAAGTGGTACAAAGACAGAATTCAGAGCATAGCTGCATGCTCATAAATGTTATGGAAAATACAAAGAGCTAAAGTTGGGGGAGAGGATTAAAAAAAAAAGAGAGAGAGAACCAGAGAGGTTTTTATGAGAGAATCATGTCAAGAGAAGACACAATAGCTTTCTGCAAGTAATTGTACTAATATGAAGAGGGCAGGATTCAATTATTCATATTGACTACATAAGAATTAAAGACAAATAAAGTATAGAAATGTTTGGTTGTAAGTAAAATAAAGGAAAATTATTTTGAAAAAAATGCACTAAAATTAGCACTAAAAAGAATATAACAATGATAAATAAAACTATTCTAGGAGTTTTCTTAGTAGGTTTGTTTTCTTATCATGGAATGAGTAAAATGAGTTAAAACCAGTCCTGCCATTAGATAAAGGGACTTGATAGCCCTAATGGATTTCTGACCTAATGTATTGCATGGTAAATTTAAGGTGAAGTTAAAAAAATGGCATTTGCATTATCATGGAACTCAAGGACCAGTGACAAAGTGGAAAAAAAAAGTTGATTTGATCATTCTGTGCTGGCCATGTGCACTTTTTAAATGCTATAATATCTAGATTATGTGCTTGGAATAGGCAGCTAGATTATTATCTATATAATTCTTCACTTTCTTTGAGGTGGGTAAATCACTGTCAAAAGAACAATAGAAGAATTGTCGCACTGGTTCAGTGGAAAGATCCATCTCATGACAGTGGTAGAGGTACTGAGAAAGAATGTCTAATCTGCAGTTTCAGTAATATTCAGCACAAAGTCTTCTTGAGGTAGTGGTTCAAGGTATTTGCACCTTTATGTTTAATGGACTGTGTATTCAGAAGGGTTTTTTTAACATTCTCTCTTTTAGAAGCTGGCAACTGTCCTTGTCTCATGAAAATGCTCTCATGTCAGGGCTGACCGACAGAACCTGAGTCTGAGGTCTGTTTTGTTTTGTTGGGCTTTTCCATTGCCATTATTCTGTTGTTTCTGCTCTTTACTAACATGAATACTATAATTTCATGATCACTTTTGCATAAATTATCTTCCCTCCATCTCGATTTTTCAATCAGTCTTCGGGACTTAGTCAAAATCAGATTAGAATCAATGTAAAATAACTGATCTGTGTTACCAATCCTTTTTATTTCCTTTATTGCTTCTGCACTTTACAGAAATGATGGGAATGTCTCTTTTTAAAAAAAAAATGTGATCTGATTAACGTTTCTCCAAATAGTAATCAAGGAATGAATGTTTGTTGCTGTTACCAATATATTTATCCTGTGGTCAAAGAAAAACATAATCTACCTGGTAGTGCAATGTTCTAGGATAGACTTCTCCTACAACATCTGTTTCCTTCCAAGAAAAATCTCACTGTGCTTCCCATCTCATATCTCTGGAGTGCTCTATATACAATGTTTTCTCCTTGACATCTTTGCTGATCAGACTCTATACTAACATTCCAGTCCAGACGTTATCTCACTAAACCTAAGTGATGTCAGAGGGCTGTTTTTATATTTTCAGTTTGTGTATACCAACATTAAGATTTCTCTTTGTCTTTTTCATGTAACATTGCACAGATGACAAAGATTTCAACAAGTTATATTGTTATGTCACCTTGTATCTCTGATAATCGTGGAGCTATTTCTATTGTCTTTCTCACTGAGATTTCATTCTATGAGCCAAACTGTTTCTCTAGTCCAGTACCCATTCCTTAAACTTTAAACTGATTCATAAGTCAGTGACCTTCCCCTATCTCAACAGATAAATAACCATGTTTCCTGGCAGTCAACTTTCATGGAATATCTTGCAGTGTAATATAGGAAAGAATTGTCATGGACATACCAGTGAAAACTACCCTTGGTAATTCCTGAAGAATTTCTCTTCATAAGGGAAAGTAAAGTTCCTTCAAAAAGTTGCTTGTATTGTTGAACACATGATGACAACCTCACCTTTTCTAGAAGCTCATTTACTAAAAATGACCAAAAAGTGAAACTTCCCTATTAATTCTTCATATTTTCTTAGCTGACTTTCAAAAAGTTCTCTCAGGAACTGTCGAGGTTTTCACATGAATAACAGTTTGGAAAGAATACCCAGTTCATAGAAAAAAAATGTAATAAATAAATGAATATCTTTAAAGCTACTCTGTGCTTCTGCTGGTCATTTCAATAAACAGCAGTATTTTTCTTGGGAACTGTGAAAGCCTGAAGTAAAAGTAACGTAAAACAGTCTACCAGACAGTTATAAATAAGCTGAATAGCTATGAGCTGTTGAAATTTGGTAGAACTGTGAAAGTCGTACAGTTTCTAGACTTATCTTTGAACTTCATTTGAAATAGCCTACATAAAAAATGAACACTAGAAAACAGAGGAACCAATAAAACTACAATGTTCCCGGTGTTAATGTAAGAGAGAGAGAAGTAAAGCTTTCCCATAAGGAGAGGAACTTTTAGACCAGGAGATGAGAAGTAACTGCTGTCAGACTGTGAAATGGATGCCACCATCCTAAAGAGGACAGAAGAGTAATGTGGAATTGTGCCATTACACACGAAAAAGGGCACAAAAAATGTACAACAAACTCCCAGGAAGGCTCAGAGCACATCTGTAACATTCAGCACACTATATGTATGTATCACATACTGTGAAAGCCACAGATTATGAAATATTTTATTCTTCACTTCAGGAAATTACTGACCCTCTACTAATGCTCAACTTCGCTTCAGTAGAGTGAAATGATGGTAGCTTTGTAAATGTATCCATCCAATATTCCTCTTTTCTTTGTTATATTCCTGGAGAGTTGATACTCAGCAGGGTTGAAGAATACTTGGACTCTATAACAAAAAATCAAACCAAATAAAAAAAAATTCAAATCAATAGGCAGTGTGTTCTAAACAGAAAAGCAGAGCTTGTTTGCCAGACATTCTTTACAACTCTAATTCCATATAAAGGTGATGAGTTACTGAATTCTAAATAAATATAAAAATCCAGCTCATTGTCATCTCTAGATTAAGTCTTATTTAATGACAACAATATATTTAGACTCATATTTTGGACAATCTTAAAAGAGCATGGGAAAGGTTTTTCTGCTCATAATATTAATGAATCAGTTTTTGTCAGATGTTTAAAACATTTTTAAAAACCCACATTTTTGCAATCAGTAAAAAAGATACTAAATTAAGCAAAATATTTTATAAACAGACCAAAGTTAGCATCTTCCAAATCTAACAGGGTGAAACCTCCAGGGAGCTAGAAATTTTGTGACAAATAGAAATTATTTTAACTTTTCAAGTAGTTCTGTTTGCAAGAACAGGGTGAATATGAGACCAGATTAATTTTTAGAGAAAAAGTTGGGACAGAAATCATGCAACACCCGCACAGAGTAGACAAAAATAAATGCTACTATTATATCTCTTATGGGACTAATTCTCTCCTTTCACACCAGATGTGTGCAAAGAATACACTGCCCAGCTGCGTACTCTGGTGAATACTACCTCCATTAATCTGACACTGTTTAGTCATCTAGCAGCCACACAAAAGGCAAAAGTAGAAAAGGAAATTAAACTCTGTCTCCTGGAAAAGTCTAGGCATCTCTGGTCATTCTGCAACTCCACATTATAGCCCACAATTCCAAGATTTCTTCTTACAGAAAGTAAAATATATGAGGAAGGCTGAAGAGGAGGAGAGACCTGTGGATGGGCAGGTACAGCTTCGAGACCTTTGTTTCCACTTCACATGGAATGGAATAGCTCCACTGTAAGACTGGAAGTGGCCAGAACACTCACTCAGGACTAGGTATTTAAAAGTGCTCCAAACCCATCAGTTTACAGTATAGGCCAGTGTAAGATGGGCTCTGGGACTCCATGAATGCAAAAAAGAAAGAAAACAAAGATGGTCTTTTTGTCTCTGTTTGGCCATGATTACACTCCAAAGATCCCCCAATGGTATTTCTATCCTGATAACTTGACTAAAGAAGTGCAAGAGCTCACGGTGTCTTCTACATCATCTCCTTCTTCAGGGACATCTCTTCAGGTGTTCAAAGCTCCTGGAAAGAACATGTGTTATTACCAGATCTTTTGAACAGCCAGCACCAAGACAACGGGATGCAAAATTTAAATTGCTCTGACAGCAGAGTGTTTCTCAGCAGGGTGTCCCTTTCCATCCTGTAGTCATGACTATGAAAGACAGTGAAAAGTACAAGATGAATTGGAGGCTCCAACATTCTTTGTCCGTTTGAGCAGTTGAGGAATTGTTAGTTTTAGGGCAAACCTGACCAGGGAGCTGAAATGGCAGCTTCAGCAGACCTGAGAATATGAGCCAACTGCCTGCTTAAAGCAAACAAGAAAAGGGGAAAGAGATTTGGGAAGATCAAGGAAATCTGAAGGCAGATTAGCAACCTGTGCACAGTCCCTCAACAGTTTTACATGCTCCTCTCTATTTTGGGACCCGTGCCACTTATGGTTAGACACCTACAAGTACAGTAACATGCTCCTAACATCAGGGATGCAAGGGCATTTTGCAGTGCTGCTTTCTCTCAAAATGATTCTTCACACACCAACTGCAATTCTGGTAGTAACCTGTATATTTTCAAAACATTCTTCTGCATAACACCCTCTTCAAATGTCAAGACTATACCAGAGAAACTACTACTCAGGGACTCTGAATAGCTGCTAACCCACAGCCCTGAGGTTCACCTCTCTGTGATGGAAAATTCCATTTTGTGAGTCACAGCTGTGCCATATTGGCTCGATTTTACGAAGAAATCTGTTGCCTAAGCTGTAGGACAGAATGTAAGGTAAAGCTATGCAAGATAAGAAAAGTAAAAACACAGAAAGAATGCTGAAAGACTCATGGTTATCAGCTGGAGGATTCAAAATAAGACTATAAAAAAGATATAAAACCCAAGGGCAGAAAATAATAGTGAATCAGACGAAAAAAACAAGTTCAAGGAGGAATTGCTCCAAGGAATAATGGAGGTTGAGTCTACTCCAACTGGCTGTTTCCTGCCAGCTAACAGGGACTCACTGGGTGGCTCAGTGGGAGTGGGGAACGTATTAATGTCAGTAAGATGATAATCCTTGCCATCTGTTATTAACAGAAAAAAACTTGCCGTGCATTAGCAAGTTACATGAACCTTGCTTGTAGAAACTTTTTGTACATGGTGAAAGATGGGCAAAAAAAGGGGCTGGTACAGGGAAGATTACAGGCCTGAACATGAGTAAGTAAACTATTAGGCAGAGAACACAGCTTCAGCAAGACTGTTCTTCTAAGTGGGGTGGGGAAGCAGCAAAGGGGGCTGAGATCGATGCTCTCTGCATTCGGTAGTGATTATGGTGACAGTAAAGAAATGCATTTTCAACATGAGGTCACTGCCAAGCCAGTACTTATTCCAGCTTACTGCAGGGAGGTTCCTCACTGCAGGATGATCTTCAGGCCCAACCCAGGCATAGCTCTGATGAGGAGCAGCTAAGGGTTGTTTACCCTGGAGAAGAAGAAGCTCAGGGAGGACCTTATTGCTCTCTGCAACTACCTGAAAAAAGGTTGTATCCTGTGGGGGTTTGGGCTCTTCTCCCACTTAACAAGCAATAGTACAAGAGGAAAAGGCTTCAAGTTGCACCAGAGGAGGTTTAGTTTGGATATTATGAAAAATTTCTTCACAGAAAGGGTTGTCAAATATTAGGGCAGGCTGGTCAGGGAAGTGGTGGAGTCACCATCCCTGGAGATATTTAAAAGATATGTGGTAGATGTAGCACTTAGAGACATGGCTAAGTTTGGAAGTGTCATGTTAATGATTGCACCAGATGGTCTTAAAGGTCTTTTCCAACCTACACAATTCCATGATTCTACTTGTTATCTACATTCACATCACCTGTGAAACCCAATCTTGGTTTGGCCAATGATGTTTTACTTGAAACATGTGATTGCAGGTATTGTCAATAACAGTTATTGAGTTAGGAGTTCATAAAGTTTTAAAATTATAACAGGTTGCTGGACAACCTTGCCTGGTACATGTTCTCCAGTGCATTTTTTTCCAGTCTTACTAGGATTTATCTGTAGCTGAGAAGGTTTCCTTCCTGACAGCTGTGGTCAGCTCAAAAAATAAGAGGGAGAAAAACCTACCTGGACTACAGAGTTCACAGTGGATAAATATAAACTAAATTGAAACTATATAAAAGAGTTCATTTGAGACTGCTTATACATTTTCCAGAACTGAAGTTCTCTTTACCAGCAGGGTCTCTACCTCTTTTGATCCTACAAATCATTTCTGATTCCCTTGAGCTCTGAATAACAGATTGGCATGAAGTGATTTAATTTATAAACTTCTGCACTGAAACTGCTTTCTTATAGTTTTTACAGCACAGCACTTAGCAAAATAAGATGCCAATTTCTGATTTGGTTTTAGATATTTTCCTGAATTAAAAATCATTACAATTAGAGTTGTACAGTACATACTTATTTTCCTGTTGTTAAAGTCAAGCCTAGAAGGGTACCAAGGAAAAACATCTTATAGTCTTGATATACATGTATGCGTATGCAAAATAAGATAATCTCTCTAGAGGGCACCTGAGCATGCAACTTGTGGAAGTGTTGATCCAGTTATCTTTAGCAAAACAAGGACATGAAGTGGGATACTTGGTTCTTGAACACTCATATTCAATTTCATCTCCTTTAGCTTTGTTTAAAGTATAATTGTCTGCAATAACACTCTTGCTCAAAATGAAGGTAATTGTTACAGATGGAGTGCAAATAAAAAGCTGAAAAACCTTCAATTGTTTAAATGTACATCGAAACTTTTTACTTTCAAACCACTCATCTCTCTGTTGCTGGAGGTTATTTTTTTTGAGGCAGTCGGGCAGTGATGAATGATGCACAATGATAACTGAAGAAACTATTGAATCAGGTGCAGGCAATTAAAGACAATCCTGCAACAAATGTCTGTCCAAACCTATAAGCCTGAGGCTTGTTCTGATTACAGACTGAGAAGCACTAAGCTTGTGGGGACTGTATGATTTCAGACACTTCTTTGCTATCATTTACAAATCTGTGAGGTTCCTACCCGTCAGCCTCAAATTTTCAGTTCATGCTTGAGGGGGCTCCATTTTCTCTTTGTAGTTCTACCTTTTTTTGCTCTTCTGTCAGACCTGATAATATGCTTTTTACTTGCATACAGCTATCAGAGGTCTCCAGGCATACCTTAATCTTTATCACAAACAGAGGGACAGATTGGAGGACTGCCAGCTTTGCAGGCAGCGTGTTTGACAATCCTTGCAGAGCTGAGGGTTGTAAGTACAAATCACAAGCTGGCACAGAGTTCTTGTTAGGTGTACCTGAGTCTGGCCAGGTTCAGTCATGTGATGCATCATATCTTAAAACAGAAAGCAAAACCCAAAAACTATCAAACTTTAGACATAAAGAATATGGTTTCTAGATTTGAAGCCAATCACACTAAGCTCCCCTTATAGTGATTGTGAAGTTACTTCCTGAGAAGATAATTCATCTCATGTTTATGAAGTATCTAACTGAGATATCTGGCTTCATCATTATGAAGTTTAACATAGAAAGTGTCAGTCAGAGACACTTCCAATGATGGTACCCTTTTCTAGTTTTAATATAATATTCCAATGTTCTCTTTCTCCAAATCTTAAAGTCCTGATCCCAGAAACAAAATATCTGGATAATCATCTTCAATTTGAACCATCTGTGAATCCTTTAGCTGAAGGATTTGCAACTCCCACTTTACAGATTTAGAGGAAGAAGGTGACCCATACCTTGTATGCTCATGCTGGGTTTTTAAGCAGCTGGCAGCATGAGAAGATGCAGGTGGGAAAAAAGCAAATTACAACACAAGTGTTGTGTAAATTTTAGGTATGCAACCTAAGTCTAACAGTTACGATGGCTGAACTCTAGAAAGCACTGCCATCATTATCTTTCTACTTGATGATGATGATATCTTACACAAAATGTAGATAACAATGCCAAAATACAATGTCCCGGGTTCTAACCTCAGACGTTAGGCACCAGCTCTGAATCTGCAGGTACGGAAGATCTCCCCTCCTTCATCACAGAGAAAATGAATTTTGGTAAGAACACACTGGGTATGAACATTTTCTCCAGAGCGAATTTTTTCCCTGAAATGACTGCGTAGGGACTGGTTTAGTTGGCTGGTCTGTGGTCCTGTGTCTGTGTAAACAAATGCAGATCCAGCTGAATATGTCAGATTGCATAGGATTTGAAACACTTGTTTTTTACTGACTGAGGCATGCAAGCATTTAGCATCCTGTCTATTTAAAATCCCAATACATAACTAAAACTTCTACAGGAGCTGGGTGTCAAAGGCATCTACTCCCAACACTGAGTGCCTACATTGCAACAATGTAGTGCTAAATACCATGATGCTTAAGGTTTATAGGGGAATTAGTCTTAGGAACTTAGGAAGTTATGGATCCTACAAAACAGTAAAATCTGAAACCTGAATCATCTCCTAGCCAAATGTGTAGTCAAAACTGCATCTATAGGGAACAATTCTTCATAAAGGAGTTCTGAAATAGTGTCTATCATCAAAG
Organism: Rhagologus leucostigma; assembly: GCA_013397725.1. NCBI lineage: Eukaryota > Metazoa > Chordata > Aves > Passeriformes > Rhagologus > Rhagologus leucostigma. Next base: position 16,558 of record VZTD01000490.1, read on the forward strand.
AAGCTAGAGTGAAGTACAGCCAATTCAGATACCATGTTGCAGCAGAAGCAGCTAATCAACCTTTCACAAGCTCATTTTATAGAAACAGAAACTAGTTCTTAGGGAAGAATCTCCTTAAGGTATCAGGACAAATCAAGAAATGGATCAGAGGCTGACATGACCATGACATTCTGTTCCCATTGGTCATGGGCAAGATTACTGTTGAATTCAGTGAACACTGAATCCTGGAAAACATTAGTCCCAAATACCTAAAGACATATATTTTCTGTAAATATGAATATGTTATTTGAGTTTGAAACCCCACATTTTGCAGTCTGCACTTTCAGATATAGAATCATAATGAATGAAATTGACTCAGTATGAACAGCCAAGGAAGCAGTTTTTCTTGTACCTAATTTTAATATATTGGTCAGCAAGTTTGCCATTAATGCTGAGAAGAGATAAGCTTGGGATTTCATTTTCACATAAAGGCAGCATTGTGCTCTTCCACTAGCATGTGCAGAAAGGTAATAGGAAACTAGTAATGTATTTTATTTTTGCTTGCCCGGCTGTAAAATAAAAAGTATAATGTAAATGAAAACAGTACTGAAGGTAAGACAGGAAATTGCACATTATTGCTTTGAGGAAAGAAAAGATCAAAGTTCACTGTTTTCCTTTTCTTTTCCTGACTACATGGAGCTCCAAAACAGAGTTATTTGTTTTTTAGCATAAAGTAACAGGTACAAAAGAGTAAGGAGAGGAAAACATTGTATGGTGTAAAAATTCAAACAACAAACCACGAAAAACTGCAAAGATGGAGGAAAAATATTCCACTAACAAATAATCTCCTTTTCAGACAACAATAGTTCTTGTAACATTGAAAAGATTGTTAATAATTTTACCTATAGCTGTTTGGAAAATGTATTTTGTTGCAAAATGAACACTGAGCAGATAATGAAACAAATGCCAGGGCATTTTGAACAGAAGTAGTGTACTGTGACTAGTTTTGCTCCAGATTTCTTGCCTTTTTTTGTCAAATGTTAGGTATTTCCATTTTAGAGCATTTTATATTTACTTACAAATCATTTAACCATCCTCTTGTTTAGCCAAAATCCAGAAGGCAGTAAGTGTGAAAGTTTCTTTGTTGTTCCTACCCACTGTTTTAAATATTTTGTTCCAGTGACTCACTGCACAGCTTTTTAGCAATTTCATCAGCAAATGGAGCAAATCAACAGGTCACATGTGTTTTTTACATTTATGAAGTAATGAGGACTGTGGAGTTAATCCATAGAAAATTAACCTATACAATTTTAACTGGAGGTTCAGTGTTTCAAGCCATGTTGAGATAAAAATACCTAATTTCTATCTTCTACCTGTAAAGTTGCCTACTTGACTATAAGAGCATTGCACTATAAATGGAGGAAGGTTTTTTGCCCACTTCACATGCAATCTGCAAACTCAGGCACTAGAGTACTTTGGAACTAATCCTTCAATTAATCTCACATTTCACAAAGTTGACATAATAATAAATGTACACTCATATACCTTATCACTTTCCACTTCAATCATTTAGAGAAACTAATAAATATAACACTGACTGAAACTGTACCAACACTGTTACAACGTGTTGAAGTGGCCGCTAACAGTAGGTTTGCATTTCCCGAGTTGATGGAGAGCACGAAAGATTCTAGTTTTCTGCTACTAGTGTGAAGAACAATAAAATATTCAGTAGTATATTACATATCTGAATAATGATTTCTGATAAACTGGTCCATTATTCAATGATATAAAGTGTGTTTTGCTCTTATTCAAACAATTTCTTAAGACACACGTGAAGGAAAGATTGAAGAAATGTAAGGATCGTCAAAGGGGGCTAGGATCACATTGAAAAAAAAGCAGGGAATTTATTTACGAATGAAATGGCAAAGATAACAAGGAGGAAACTCGAAATTTGGAAGAATAAAGTGAGGTTCATAAAACAATGTATACATGAGAGATGGGTAATCACCAAACATATGAAGTTCAACAAGGGAAAGTGCCAGATTCTGCACCTAAGATGGTGCAATGCTGGATGGACAGATAGACTGGGGAATTAGAGGGTGGAGAGCAGCATGAGGAAACCTGGGGGTCCTGGTCGATGGTGAGTTGAACATGAGCCAGCAGTGCCCTGGCAGCCAGGAGGGCCAACCCTGTCCTGGGGGCCATCAGGCACAGCATCACCAGCCGGGCAAGGGAGGGGATTGTCCCCTCTGCTCTGCACTGGGGCAGCCTCACCCTGAGTGCTGGGGGCAGTTTTGGGTGCCACAATATAAGAAAGACATTAAGCTGTTAGAGAGTGTCCAAAAGAGGGTAACAAGGATAGTGAAGGGCCTTGAGGGGAAGCCGTATGAGGAGTGGCTGAGGTTACTTGTCTGTTCAGCCTGGACAAGACGGAGGGGAGACCTCATTGCAGTTACAGCTTCCTCGTGAGGGGAAGAGGAGGGGCAGGGACTGATCTCTTCTCTCTGGTGGCCAAGGACTTGAGGGAATGCCCTGAAGCTGTACTGGGGAGGTGGGGGGGAGAGGGTGGGTTAAGTTGAATATTAGGAAGAGGTTCTTCACCCAGAGGGTGGTTGGGCGCTGGAACAGGTTCCCCAGGAAAGTAGTGACAGCACCAGGCCTGACAGAGTTCAAAGGCCTGACGGAGTTCAAGAAGTGTTTGGACAATGTATCCAAGCACATGGTGAGATTCTTGGATGTCCTGCACAGAGCCAGAAGTTGGTCTTCATGATACTGATCTGTTCGCTCCTATTCAGCCTATTCTATGGTTCTATGATCCTATATCTACAACCATATGAAATTATTTGAATGAATGTCTAAGTTCTACAGGAGTCTCTCACACATATCTCCATAAATATTACATTCATATGAAGAATTCCTTATGACTGTGGTACAAAACCTGATATGCCATGTTTGGATTGTGATGGAAATTATTAAAGAACTGGAACTCACAATAATTAAAGAAAAAGTACAGGCATCCTATCATTAGGCCTAAAGGGCTTCATATCAACTTCTAATTTATGCCTGTTTTGGCTTTTTTTTTCTCAGAAACGACAAACTCTAAAGAAGGAAAATCTTTTTCTTTTTTGTTTTTACACCAGCAATGGTATAGTTGGAATCAACATCAAATGCATTATCAATAGATCAGCAACCTGTGGGTGATGCTTAACAACCTGGACTGATAGGTATATCCCTCTAATTTAGTAGTTCCATGATGAAGTGATGCTCTCTGAAGCACTCCAAGTGTTAGCTTTAACTTTTTAAGTTACAAAATGCTGTACCTTGAATCTCATTTTTAAAATAAAACCTAGCCAAAGGTAAAAGGGTTAGCTAGCAATGGGTTGTGAAAATAAATGGCTGCACATCATTGTCAAATGGCTGAGATTTTTATGAGTTACTAACTGCTAGATCCTCTTTCCAATACGATTTTTTCAAAATTGGTTGTGGGGATGCTCTTACCTGGAGATAAAATTATTTTGCTTGTTGGAGAGTAATTTCATGCAGAAAATTCTAAATAGCTGTTCTGATACAACATGATGTAATTAACACTGGTGCACTCCATGAAATGACTGGTTGGAAAAATTATAACTGGCTAGGATTTTGATAGAAAAACTAAAACCAGATTTTTGCAGACTCTTCTGCCACTCACAGATTCTTCAGTAATATTATTGCTCTATTTGCAATTTTAATCAGAAATATAGATGCCAGTGAAACATCTTGGGTTTTACAGAAATCTTCACAAAAGGCAAGCTGGAAGATTACTTTGCTTTAGGCATCTAGAAATTTGTTTCTACACCTAAAAAATATTGGTCTCATAAAAGTAAGAACATGTCTAGCTGTAAAATTTAATAGATGGATGCTATGCAAGACGTAAAACCCACTGGGGAATATGTCAGAATTTTGGTAAACACTGCCAAATTATATTATCTTTAATGTATCTTTAAGGCAGCAAAAAAAAGAACATTTCAGGCTTGACATTAAGACTGTTCAGGAAAATATGCATTTTGTTTAAAAAAAAACATTTTTGTGGAGTGACAAGACACAAGTAATGTTCTGAAATAGTTACATAAACTGCGGGTTTTAATTCCTAAGACAATATACTCTCCCTTGGTGATGTGAGTTGCAAATGCCTTCCTTTAGCTCTATATTAATGTTATTCAGCCACTGGGCTCTGACACCGACCTTAAATTGACTTGTTTCTGGCAAAGTAAGAAATTCTTTTAGAATCACATACAGCTTATTTCTGCTGTCCTTTAGATCACTGGCAATTTTCTACTCAACATCAGCATAAAGAGCTTTGCCACTGTTGCTATGGGAATGTCATGTTTCTCTTCATTACACGGTTCCCCCTCAACCACTGACTTACAGACATCCCTCAGCAATGCATTTGTGCTTTTTGCATACACAGCCATGACAACATGCATACAGTAGAGAGAGAGAGGGGCATAAAATTCATGCTGAATGTCAAAATGCCAAATCTGTTCCAGTAAGGCAATCAAAACCAAAAAAGATACACTGAAAAGATTTATCCTATTCTCAAGCCTGAAGCAACTCCTGTGGAGTTATCTAGAAATGAAGAAACAGTAATCTGAAAGCAAATCTCCCAAAGCAGTGCAAAAGGGAGGACTGTCACAGAGACTTGTAACAAAGCCGGTTTCTTGTCATCCTTCAGCGATCATAATTTTTTATTCAAATTTTATTTATTAATTTTTTTGCTAATTTTTTATCCTTTTAGACTGCATAGTAAATGGAGTATCTGTAGATTGGTAGTCAATCCAAACACATTTTCAGCAAATTAAGTTTATATCTTATTGATGCAATATTCTGAGAACTTTCCAAGTGTTATTGATTAACCTTCCAAATATACCGTGAGACACATTAGAACTTTCCCATCAATTTTATAGCTAGAAAAATAAAGCCAATAGTTAAGTGGCTCACCCCAGGTCTGGCAGTAGGTGGTGTCAGGAACAGCAGATGAGAATTACAGTTCCAGTTCTGAGATCATAATGGTCTGCAAATTATTGTCATGCAATTTTGTTTCATGTGTGCCGTTAATTGTACTATCCATAAAGGGATTTGGAGACAAGTGATAAAAATACATTTGAGTGCAAAGGCTCTAGACACTTACTAATGTAAAATGTTTTATAGCAGGCAAATCAAACTTAAAAGCTGCCACTTATAGTCACATTCATTTAGGTTTTGAGGATCCTCCTTCCCTATTGAGGATGCTTAGAGAGTAGCTGTTTCCATTATTTTCCCATACAGCTGTAATCATGTCACTGCTTTCTATGGCTGTCTCGCTCCCAGAGGTCTTCCTAACCACCTCTAAATGATTTGGATGCAGTTTCTCACACATTAATATTAATACTTGACTGTGAACATCAAACCCTTTAATTGCTTTCATAGTGAATACTTGATGTGCCTGAGTAAACATTCCTTACTTAAAGCTGTAGCTCCATTAGTAATGATACAAACAGTACAATTTAGAAATAAATCCCTGATTTTAATATACTTAAAGAGTGCAAGATATGAATAACTAATTACTTTATAGAGATAGAGAGAGTTGAAAGGAACATAAGAGAAAATGTGAATACACAGAGATGAACTGGTGAATTGTTACTTTGTAAAATACAAGTTCTTTTTAGAGGTCAAAGTACACATTATCTTTTATAAATTTACCTTTTCCCCTTACATTTCTTTGGCTTGAAATCCCTCTAACATGACTTCTGGGATGTAGCCAGAATTTTTTCTTTCTGAAGTGCAAGCCTGACTGAAACCCATTTCTTTATCATTTTCCATTAGAGTAGTTCTATTTCTTTTATGGCTTTCCAAACCCTGCACTGCAAACTACACAGGCTTGCAAAAGTCATTGCTCCTTCAGAAAATGCCTCCCTTTTAAAGTCACCTCCATCAGCGTTTTCAGAAGTAAATTTGTAGACAGGAACCGGGCCTTTACCTCCCTGCTTTTCTATTTCTGCCGTGTGCAGTGTGTGAGTTCTGGGTCAGAGAATGGGGAGGACAAAACCACCATTTGTGGCCCATCCCTGCTGTAGCTGCCTTATGCCCCAGAGCATTTCTGTTCCTGAGAGTAATGCATGTGGATTTTCTATGCCCATGCAGTCTAACTGACCAATAGTGGCACAAGTGGAAATCCCATTCTTCCTTCCAAAGAATTTCTAGTCTGACAAAAGCCAAATATCTGCATAACAGTACAAAGGATGACTGATTAAGTAAAACCTAATTGTGGTTTTCTAATTATTGTCCTTTTCCTGCAAAGTTCCAAAGACCTCTTGATAAATCAATCAGAATGGAAATCACTCAACTTCTCACTGACTTTTAGGAACCACACCTAAAGAAAGTGTCGGGAGTTCTATCTTTTTAATTAAGCCAAATCTCTGCTTGTTCTTAAAATCAGATGTGTCCCAGGAAAGAGTCAGCTATTAAATATAAACTAGTTCCCTTTTAGTCATCTGTCTACTTGGTGAAATGCTAACTTTGTACTTATGCATCTTCTCTCCATATGTTTTTCTATTAGCCTTCTTTCCATATGCTTTTCTATTAACCTAGATATTCTTCCATCTCTGTAGAAAACACACTGAATATACTCTTTGCCCGCCGGGAAGAAGAAAAAGAAATGCTGCCTTATATATCAAAGCACTTTTATAATTTCTCTCAGGTCATATTGTGGAGAAATACAAAAGTTGTGATGAGACCCAACTTAACCAGAGCTAAGTTAGTTTGGATTTGCCTCGATTTTATCCTTAGGTTCACTATCAAAAGAAATTCAAAGTCCTTTAAAGTGCATTCTCTGCCCAAGTTTTATTACAGTAAAAAAGTTAGAATAGTTAATATTTAAAACAGTAAAAACCCCAAATGACCAAGGGAGCAAGTACAGAAATATAATGAAGTTATGAGGAATTCCCTCCTTCCATTTGCTTTCTTCTAAACAAGTAAATTTTTCTAGGTAATTTTTTGATACAGAAGATAGAGAAATAACTAAATATGAGTCAACTGATATTTCCAGAAGGAGGAACTGGTCAACAATGTTAGTGAAGACAGAATTTGTACGACAAAAAGATCATCAAATGAAGGGAATTCATGACATAAAGAATATGAGGAAAATAAAGACAAAAGAACAAAAAATACGTTTTAGAAACATGCATTAAAAAAGAATCTTGAAAGTCATCAAAAAGGAGAAATGAAAAAAAAAATGAAAAGGCAGGAGTTTGACTTAAGGGACACAAATACTAACTGTTTGGTTGCAGGGGAAAGACACAAAGTACAGGAAGAGGTTAACATTTAAAACGAGGAAAACATTACATAGAACGTTTAAATTATGGCCTGTTTATTGAACACAAGTGCAGAAGAATTTTTTAAGTAACTAAGAAAGTCAGAAATACCAAGAGAAGAATGATATGGAAATTTAAAGGATTTTTACCACTAGAATAAATCTTCCTGCAAATGCATTTCTAAATAACAATAAGGGAGAAGGATCTGGTCTGTAGAAGAATGAAGTGTTTAACACTTCTTTTTTTCTTTAATCTGTTCATATATCTTCACCTCAAATAATGCTTATAACCATACAGCCATAAAAACATTAATGTTAGTAGTAAGGTAATAAGAAAAGGCTGTGAATTCAGCTGAGTAAAAAGAAGACAGTTAAAGTTCCTTTTAGTTTAGAAAGCTCTTTTTAGCTTTTTATATGTATAGTTACAAAACTAGTTAGGAAAATTTTGCATCTCTTGACACACTTTGAACATGCCTATAGGATATGTGATGCACTGGAAGACTGGAAAAAGCAAACATGGTGTGCATCAAAAAAGGATCAATACAGACCAATTGATTTCTACTTACAAAAGAATACTGTAAGGAGTAGCTAAACTATTCTAATTACCTACAAGATAATATGGAGATGAGTAAAACCCTACGCAGTCTTATAAGAAAAACTTGCAAATCAATCTAAACAACTGCAACATGGAAGCATGGAAAAGAAAGAGCATGTATCATTTATCTTGACTGCTGTATGATTTCTTGGCAGTGTCTCAGATGTCCTTCTCATAAGCAACTTGACCAAATAAATTGAGTTGAAGATAAAACATTCTGGTATTTTTAAAGAAGGATGATTCAAAACCCATTCTTAGAGTGTAGTTTTTAGTGGCTGTCTATCAAAATGAAAGACTTGCTCAATACAGCTCTTGAAAGATCTGTCCTAGACCCTGGATATGGAATGATTCAATATTTTAATTAATAAAATGGATGAAAAAACAGAGAAAATTAAAATCTTGTGCCAATCTTAGAGGTATGTTTGAAGACAGGATTAAAGTTCGATCAATCTTAACAAATTGGAGATATACTGAGATAAAAACAGGGTGCTATTCAGGGAGACAAGTACAAGATGTGGCTTATGGGCACAAACACAGGATACAAACCTGGTGGTTAGGGAGCAAAGTTACAAGGTATGGGAGTCACCAGAGTCCCAAAGTGAGAATGACCAACAAGGTCATACAGCTGGAAAAAACACAATACACCTTTGTGCATCAAGACTAAAGCCCCAAGAATACATGAAGCAGTCCCTCTACTCTCCTCAGCACTGGTTAAACCTCGGTTGCAATGCTTCCAACAATTTTTGGACATCAAATTTCAAGAGAGTCTAGGAGAGAACTGAGAGACCATCATAACCTGGCAACAATTTTAGCAATATTAGCTGTTTAGCTGCTAATTTTTCATACTGCTTTTGCCAAATGATAATGTTTTGATTAATTTCACCAATTTTTGTATGCACAACAGTATTTTTATATTATTATATAACAGATCTTCCCACTAATGCACAAGAACAGAATTAGACTGCAGATGAAGCAGAACTGTGCAGAGCTATGTGGAAAGGGAAACTTAAGCATCTTGTGCTATTTACTACAGAAGCTGGAAATATATAGTACTTGGGGAAAGGAAAGCAAAGTTTTTATCAAAGAGGAAGATAAGTGTTGCTTTGGGAAATTGAGTTCTGGCTACGTAATGGAAAAATCGTTCTACTCAAACATTTAACAGGTGATCGTTAATTGCATGTTCTTCATTTCCTGTGTTTTTAATTAAAGGCTGTGATTTTTGGTTTGAATATTTTCAGCTGCAATTGAAATTATAGGAGCTGTGCTATATTTAAATACAGAGTGCTGCACGATGCAACATATGCTGACATAAATCAGATCCAGATATTTAAAACTGGCCTCCAAAAACAATGGATGTTTCTGAGTGTCATGCCTATGTTTCTAGATTCCCCATATGTGAAATTAGAAGAACAATTCTTCATATTATGAAGCTGCTGAGAAAAAATAGTAAATAAATCAGTGTTTGTGAAGCACTTGCATATTATATTAAGGACTGCTACAAAAAACCCGTAGGGAATATTATCACTTTTGTCTTCAATGTAATTAAGATAACATGGGACCACACCAATATTTGTTCATTAACTGCACAATAAATGAGACCAAGCCCTGGAGGAAGGGTATGCTCTAATGTACACACAAAGGTCCAAAAGTGCAAGCAATCTTCACAGTTACAATTTGCAGCATAATATTGCACAGTCAAATTCTCTAAAGCTTTTAACACGGCTTTTTATATTTAATAAATATCTATATAATCAGGAAGTACCAAACAGGATTATGGAAATTATAGCAAAATCAAAATAATAGTAATTCTGTAGTATCTATGAGTGAAAAAGACCCTACACTGCATTCAAGTATATTTCACCCTTTTCAGCATGGCAGTGTTATTTTCTCTCAAGAAATACTTTGGATATCTCTGAGGTTATTCCTGCTGGTGAGGTAAACACACCTGCACTCCAGAGATTTAATTCAAACCCAAAGAAAACCGAGATTGGGATAAACTTTAAGCAATTCTTGTCACTCTTCAGTCTGAACCCGTTGCTCCCAATTTTGAAGAGAATGTCCTAAGGGGAAACAAAATATCGAAGGGAAAGAATCTGTTGTCATATACTCAGGAATATTAGTTTGACACCAGAATAAGGGCAAATATGGAGGAATTCAATGCTGCACCTTATTGCTTGAAGTTACTTGTGAAGGAGTCCTACAAATATGGTTTCTTTTTCATGGACTGTTTAAAATATTTAAATTTGAAAGCTGTGATAGAGGAATATTTATAGACTTAGTCAGAAGAACACTTGGGATATTATAACACAAACAACTGAAGGAGATAGGTGTTTATGGGGTCAGTTTATCCAGGAGAGTGCTAATTCTGGGCATGATCCAGATCCTAATATGCACTTTTAACAGGTTTAGTCATGGAGGAGAGAGTTTTAGACACTGTTTTAATGATCTAAATCCTTCATAAGCCTCATTTTAGCTGCAAAATCATTTTGGTCTTCCTCAAAGTACTGTCACAGGTGACAAGTCTTATTACTACCATTTCCTCAGGTAAATTTATATAAACACAGATTTGGGTTCAACCAGCCTCTATTCAAACATGTCCAACATGACCTAGCACTTATAATTCAAGTAGAACATCACTCTATTTTAACCATAGAAATAAACCATAAGTATAGAGAAGAAAAAAGGGGAGTGGAGAGAAGTTGTTGATGTCACGGATATTTTCATGCACTTCAGTGATCTATTATTATTAGTTAATAGTATAACCATAGCTATTATTTGTGAGTTTATTATTCTTCTGGTTTTCATCATATCTGACGCAGTTTACTCTGCCATCAATACACAATTTCAGCTTGGGAGAAGAAAGTCCTATATCCTGGTCTTTGAACCCAAACCCTTTGCCTGTCATATTTCAAACACAGATATTTCATCCCTGCTATAAATCAAACATTGTGTTCGTCACCACCATGACAAGACATCATCAGTAAAATAATCAGCTAAAAAAACTCCAACTTGGTAAAATAGTTGGCTAAAAATACAGGAACTTATAATTTCTTCAGAAGAAAGCTATCTTCATACAACTTTTCTGCATTCACCCTATTCTTAACATGTTAATTTTACAGCAACTTGTCTCTTCCCATATGAAAACATTGGCGATATCCCAGTTTTGTCAACTCATTAACTTCCAGTGGTTACCATCTTAATAAATCTTTGAGACTACTCATAATGGACCATTCTACTCATGTATAAGTAAAGATGGAAAATCTGGTTCACTATCATTCAAGGACCATCAGCTGAAAGATTACAGACGTCTGAGTTACCTTTTCTATTTTTGGAAGAAAATGAAGGAAACTGTGCATTTCAAATTGAACTGAACTAGTTTAGAATTCATTTTTTCTGTTTTGTATTTTTAATTTTAAAGAAATCACCTCATTTCAAATTATCTGTATGTTACATAATGTTCCAAATCTAAGATATTGGAAGCTGCACTAAGTAATAAAATAAATTATGTGAACCTAATATCGAATTAGTTTAAGTTAAATAGAAGTTGGAGACCAGAAAATACTTTCTTAAGAAAGCTGAGGAATTATGTATATGGCTTAGAAAGCATGGAGCTAAGGAAGTACTTTGGTGAACATAGAGAATATATTTATACATGTTTTACGGAAGTAATGTGTTCTAAATAAAATGGGATTTCAAATTTGGGAAAAGAGATGGAATGCTGAGGGTTGAAGGTGTGAAAAATGTACCACATCTACAATAGTAGAAAAGACAAAGAAAATAGATTGATTTAGGAAACAGAAGAATCGGATCACCAACGCTCAGTTGAAATTGAACTATTTATGTGGTAGAGTTGGGATTCAATTTAGGAACGAAATACTGAAATTTAGGGTCTCTTTCAGCTGTCAGTGAACAAATGTTTATTCGTCATTTAAGTCAGAGAGACACTGCTCTTGCATGTGCAAGAGGTTGGCACAAACGTAGTACATATGATATAACTGTTGTAGGAGATATGAATCTCTTCGGATCTTCAGCTAAAGGCTGTACAGAAGGTTTTATCTTCAATGGTGCTCAGTGTCTGTGTAGGGACAATGAACCATATATTAGCATCAACTGTAATTCAAGCTTCTAGGTCTCTATTGTCTGCTATGGACCCTCATTCATTCAACATTTTTCTAAGCAGTTGCACATAACCTGCTGCTCAATTCACTGGGTTCTCCGCAATATTATAAGATCCCAAAATAATCCATATGGTGCTGGTGGATATGACACAAAAGCTGTGGGAGACATCTGACCTTTTCAACAACAGCAGGATACCAGGAAGTGCAACCTACAATACATCAAATGGCACTTGATGCTTGAATCAAAACCTGAATCAAGCCCCTGCTGTTTTGGTTCAGTCTCAGTGGGATTGCCTGCATAAGCTTGCCATCCAGCGCTAAGGAATTTTCTATAATCCTTTCTCCTGCAACTGCACTTAGTTTGGAGAATTTAGAAAATATATGCCATTACAATTTCTGTTGCATTTTCTGCTTTCCCATTTTTCTAAATGCTCTAAGTTCTTCTGTGAATTTTTATTATTGATTTTTCCCAGAGAAAATAACATTGATTATCAAATAATTTTTATATATATTTTGGACAAATAACCATTCATTTTAAATTCCTCACTCAGCATCTGTGAACATTTCCTAAATACCTAGAAGATATTCAAAAGTTTAAAATACAGTACATAACAGAACAAATTGCAAAAAACATATATACAAAAATAAAGTGGAGATTTTTCTTTCTATTTGATCAGCTTTCCCTTTATAATTAAATGCAAACTCGAAACCCTAGAGAATTTTAAAATCTTCATTTTTAGCATTCATAGGAAATAGGAAAGAGGTGAATCATTGATTAGTGTTAAAAAGAACTACGCAAGTGTGTTATTATAATCAGAAAACAGAACTGATTCACCTACTTCATTTGAACCTCTTGGGTTTAGATAAATGCTAAGTCTTTGTATTTTAATATTGCATTAACAGCAGGATTCTTTTTATTGGGAAAATATCAAAACTGATATAGTCTCTGATTTCTTATGGCAATTACTGTTGTTACAAAAATAATATTTACAATATGGAAAATATTGCACCCTATTCAATTTGCATGGTTATAAGTGACTCATATTAGCATATTTTAAGAAACTATCATTAATTACAGTCTTCCAGTTGAAATTATGGCATTTGCATTTGAGAGAGGGTATCATCTGTGCAAAGGGTGGCAAGTTCTTAAAAGTCACTTTCAGTTTGAAATATGAACAAATGAAATCATTAAATGTCTTTTTAGATAAGTGTACATAAATTAAATGCTTTTTCTCATACTGTATACATGGATTGAGCTGCATCAGAGTCACAACGTACAGTCATTCCTAATTCTAAACAAGTAGTCACTTTAAATAAAAGGTGAACCAATTGTTTTCCCCAAATCTACCAGAGTTGTCTTCCCACTAAACAGCTGTTTTGGGGATTTTTTTCTCTTCACCCTCCTCCACTTTTTTTCCTTATTCCCTTTATAAGATACTGAGGCAAAAGACTGAAAATTATCATCAGGACATGGATAGCAGAAAAAAATTTTCAGCTTTTTTCAGGTGATTCATTTTTTTAAACTGAAAGTTTGAAATAACTGCATCTTTATCCTAAATTATTCCTTAGGTACAGAAAAGTCAAGGATAAAATAATAAAAATTTAGTAGTAGTGCAACTTTAGACAAGAAGCTAGCAGAGAGTGGCTTTGGAAGGAATTTCACGAGATTATCTAATTTGTCCTCTTCAAGGCAAGACCACCTATACCTATATTATTCTTCACAAACATTTAACTAACCTGTTCTCTGAGACCTCTGATAAATGAGATTAGTTTAGGATTGTCATGTCATTCTTTCAAAGGTGACACACATTTCATAAGCAGGTTACTGCTGAGAATGGAACTATAACTCTACTTCTTATATTTCGTTTGATACTTTGAAATCTAGACTTTCAAGATAATTATTATAAAATACACATGTAGATTAGGGAAATTCAGGAGATAATTTCTGTTTAATGACCTGTTATGCCAGAAATTCTACTGACAATAGAAAGAATTTGCAATAAACTTTGGATTCCTCTATTCTGTCTTCAAAAAGAATGAGATGAAGAATTTTCTATGCTGGCGTTAAAAAATGGTATAAGTAAAATGAAATAGTTGGCAAACAAGAACAAGATGTGGGCCCTCCTCTTTCTCACTACACTGGGCATCTTTTAGTGCTTCCTTATGTAAATTTAAATGGGACCATTCGAGGCTTGTCATTTGCAAAACCGTCTTGCTTACCCACCTCCAAATTCAACCCCTTCATCTCTAATGGAGTTTATGCATATATAAACATCTCAACAGAGAGAGGTTCTCACAATGTAATTTCTCCTTATCAAATTACCCATTCACAAAACACTGATCATCAAATTACCCATTCACATAAACCCTGTTCATCAGTAGTTAAAACTTTGGTGTGTTATCAACACTGTTTTGGCCACAAATCCAAAACACAGCACCATATGAGTTACTATGAAGAAAATTAACTCTCCTCCATTCAAAACCAGTACAATAAGGCACTGTTTCTATCCTAAATAGTTTACAATCGAGACAGAAGCTAATGCAAATGACTTCTGTATGCAAAAAAGCAAAACTAAAAATTGAAAGTAGGACAGAAAACATAAATGTCTGTGCTTTTCTTTTTAATGATCAGTAATGAAGCAAAATAATAGGTAGACATAGTTCAGTAACAGTAAAACTAGAAAAAGTTCTTTAAAATGTAGTACTTTTTTTTCAAAAACTAACCTTCCACCAAGGACAACATTGAAGTTAATGAACAGCATTGTGGAGAAGTGTGTGCTTTTCTCTTTTGCATTATTTTCTAAATGTTTTTTTCTTCCTTATTTCATCTTCTTTTTTTTTCCTTTTAGTTTTCTTCAGGAGATAAATATCAGGAAAAAAGTGATTTCATGTCAAGTGTATAGAAAAAAAGTCTCAAACCAAGTGCCATGTGCCAGCATTTTAATCTGCTTCTCCTATGGTCTTCATGTGAAATCTCTTTAACTGCCAATCTTGCAGAAAAAGGACATTTGCACACGTACAATTCATGCTTGATTTTGCTGTTATCTTTTTGAAACACATTACAATCTCAGTAAAAATTCAGTTAAGTCAGTGGGAAACAATAAAGGAGGACAGATTTTTTCCTATATAACTTAAGTGAATATTTGTGTTGTTTTTCCAGTATTTAATTTGTAATTTCTGATAGTATTAAAGGCCCAAAATGATCTCTATGTGTTGAATACTTCATCAGACCTACTCAACCTGCAATTGAGCCAAATGAAGTGTCTTTTTTCAAAAGACATTTCTTATTGAACTCTTTTTAAGTACTGGAGAGGAAAGCAGAAGATGATGCTTTTCTTCCCTGGTGTTTGTATCATTTCAGTTGAAGTAGGAGATGTTCCCTAAATTGCAGGAGTTCACCTCTGTTGCAGAAATACTATACCACCTGAGCTTCCCCCATACTGTCTAGATCTTCATATTACCTGTCCCTGGCTCTGGGATTATCATGAATTTCATCTTTTTTGTCTTGATCTGAGTGTACGTTTTTCTCTTCAAGGTCTATGACCTTGTAAATCCTGCATTTATTCTCCTCTGCTATGGTCTGTGGTTTTTAACTACTCTCACTGTTTTATGGGACACTAACATCTGCAGGCATATCAGCAGCAGATTGACTTTGGTGACATGCTATTTGGTTCCCAGTGGATGGCATGAACTTGTCAGTTACAGACTCTAGATGGTAGAAGTTCTAATGAAATCAACAGTGTATAAAATACTTGAAGATTTGTATGAAGAAACTAATTTTGTGAGTCTGCTCACCATCAAATGAATCAAAAATTGCAACAAATGCCTTGGAAATTTTACTAGGACAACTTTACTGAAATACCGTGAATTTGCTGTTGGAAAAAAATTCCAGTAATGAAAACAGTCACAAAAATTAAGATCAAACTTTTGATAAGGTTTGATCGCTCTGTTTCAAGTTCTTCTTTATCTACAGCCATCAAAATATCAGTTGGGTTGTGCATTTCCATCTGACGATAAAATTTACTTTCAAGGATATTAAAAAAAAAATCCAATAAGCTTTTGTGAAAACTGTGCAATCATAGAGAACAGCACCAAATATCAGGCACAAAGTTAGTTTTTTAAAGCTGTATTTACATGAAAGATTGCTGCACCATGCACAAATATCCAAGCTGGAATACAACCAGCCAGCTCAAGTGACATAAGAAATAGAGAAACTGAATTCCCATCTGCTCTCTTTCTGTTTTTCATTACTACCTCCTTGAGTTTCCTGTTCTCACACCCACATGGGGACTCACTGGTTTCAAGAGTCTGGAATGACTTTCTATATCAGGTGTTTCATTACCTCAAGATCTGTTCAAGTTGTTTGTTTACATTCATACCATCATTTTGAAAGAAGTAATTTTCCTCTTCGAAATTTCATGAAGTTTATTCCCTGTCTGCACACGGCATATGGGTCAACATCCATAATACCAGATCTTCAAATGTGCAAATCAGTGTAGTTTAATTGCTGAATCTCTCAGAAGTCTGACGAAACAGAAGAGTAAGATTCATGAACAACATTCTTCAAAACTATAAATATGAGCCAAATACTCATCTAAAATGGACATAGATTATGCTCCAAAATACCTGTAATCTTGTATGAACAACTGACCTCCTTTGATTCAGTCTAAAATATTGGAAAAGTGATAGGAACAACTCTTATTTTCTACCCTAGAGACAAAAGAAAAAAAAAGATTAATTAATCTACTGAGATTTCTGTCTTTCCACATATTTTAAAATAAATCAACCTGTCTGCAGTGATTCAGGCGGTGGAATTTAAAAAATAAATCTTGTGGAAAACACTCTGAAAACTCTTTCTAACTTTTCCAACTCTGCATGAAGTGAGAATTTTCTCAGGAACTAAACTTTAAAATACTGTTTTATCTAAACAAATCATCAGTAGATGATGTTCTGAGTTTACTTCAGGAAGCAAAAACGCTTCAAATTAATCTTCTAATATATGGCATGATTTCCTTAACACCACCTACAGAAAAGACTGCTTTGATTGTTCTTGGTAGATATAATTTTAAACTAATCAGCTTGTGTTTTGAACTAAAGAAATCTGCAATTCCTTCTTACATTCTAAAAATAAGTATGTTTAAGTAATACAGTGTCAAAGCTTGTAATGTGCTACTAATTACTTCAGGGGACATAGAGATCTTGCTACAATAAGAAATAAAAATAAAAGCTACTCATAACCTTGAGATAAGAATATTGAAATAAATCATTGATTATATTCTTTATATCTGCTATTGGAGATTAAATATCCTTCCCATTTTATTGTTAAGATCACATAGGAGAATAATTAAGCCAGCTTTAGCAACCTAAAAAATTGTCACTGTATGATTTCATATATGCAAAAACCCAAATTACATGTTATTCCAATGCTAATTATATCTGAGTTATATCTACAGTTAAGAAAATCTTAGCCAAATTCCTTTGTCTACACCTAACTTGATCACCCCACAAGCACAATATCCATTGCAATCCTAAAATTTTTGTCTTCCACATAGCTGTGCTGAAACATCCAAGACGACACATCCTAGGATAGCCTAGATCATATTACTGTTGAGGGCAGAGGAAGAACCCTGCCACCCTTTCCTAGGGAGACAAACTGATTAAAAAATGTCTCAGTACTGAAGACAGTGCATTAAATTATCCAGGTGGCTTTAAAGATATAGAACAGCTTATTTCTCTTCCGAAATTCAGTTCAAAGAGCATGAAAGTATGTGTGCATGAATGATGAAAAGTTTTCTCACTGGGTACATTTTTGGCTTGTTAAACTTTCATTTTCTTCACTTCAGGTTGCAAAGAGTCAACATCTAAAATACTTCTGTCTCTTTAGTGGCAGTGTTTTTCAACATAGAGTACTTTTTCATTTCAGTTACAATAGAGCAATAGTACAGACACAATCTCAGTGTTTGCAACAGCTTTTATATCTTAGAGCCATATTTATTTAAGTTTGTTGCATTATGTGAGAAATGGTTAATTTAATTTGTTGCATAGGAGTTCCCAGCTTTCAGTTCAGCTTAGTGTAGTTGCTTTGCTATTGACTATATTGTTCTGCTACACTGAATTAAAGACAACTTGAAAGACTGTTCTTGTACTAACGTTTCCAACTTCTCCTTTAGGGTCTCAGTAATTATTGTTTTGTAATTTAACAGAATGAAGCTGTGTCCAACAGATAGGGAAAACCCAAATAAATAAAATCCACTTTAAAATGTATTTCAACCAACCGTAGAGAGTTCAGCATTCAGTACTCATAGTTTCAGGTCACAACATCTAAAATTCCGTCCTTTTCCAACTCATTTGCTAAATAAAATGAATCATTTGAAATAAGCTTCACAATAACCTTTATAATAAGCGCATATCAATCTGACTTGATAACTTACGATCTGAATAGTGCAAATGCTGCAGTTTACATTCAAGATCAATATCCTCAATGCAAGGATAAAATATTAATATATAGCATGACAGTGAATCCTTAAAGTATCATATTTCAGGAATAGGAGGGAACTTAATCTTAACAAAGAGTACAAATTTCCTTTTTGTACAAATATCCACTTGTACTCTTAAATCGGTTATAGCATTTCTGTGTTTGTAGTAAATTCTCCAAGGACATGATCTTTCTGTAGCACTGAAAGGATAGGTAGACCAGCCTTTAAATCTCATTACAGTTTGTTGTAGCCCTCAATAGCTAATATGGCTTTTCATTAAGTGCTCCTCTGAGAAATCTCATTATACAGTTCTCCCTTCAGTAAAACAACTGTTGTACTGTTTGGATGCTTTACCACAGAGCTGAGAAATAATACTGAATTTCTGCAGGCCTGTCAATCTATTTAAATAACAATAAAAGATAGATAGATTTAAACTAAGAATAAACAACATAGGAAACTGTCCTAGGTTACAATGTAAGACATAAGCAATAGTATGTATTCTATTATCATCTTCACAAGCTGTTAAAGCAGGTGGGGCAGTACTTGTTATCTCCTACCATGACTCATCTTTGATAACTCCCTCGGGGAGCTATCTCTGTTTAATGGGCTATCAAGGACCCACCCCATGACTCATAGAATTACATCATCCCATTATGCTCCACGCAGGGGGGAGGAGCAAAGCATTCCCACCTGGATATAATCTAGGGTTTGGAACAGCACAAGGAGCCCTTACCTACTGGATTCCTACAGGACAAGAGCTACTACTGGACCTTCAGGTGTAGACCAGACCCTTTTCTACAGGATCACCACTTCAACAGGACCACTTAATCTGGACTGCTACCACCAGCCTGACTAACAGTGTGTCAGGTTGTATCTTGACTCTGTCAGTGTTCTTGTACTATTCCATTTATTTTAATTTTCCTCTTAAATTATAATTCTGATTTGCGATCTCACACTGGTTTGTTTTTTAACTAGTACAGAAATGTTTCTTTTACTTTTTTAAATACCCTTTGAAAGCAGTCAGTTAACTATTAATTTGCCCAAATGGGGTAATGTTGGCTTATTTTACTTTGTAAAATACTCAGGTTTGTCAGAAGGGTAAAACCAATATTTGTCATGTCTGTATAGTCACTGCTAGATAAGGAGGTGAAGACAAAGACTATTTCAGGAGTGGATTTATCAGAGGAGACAGGTAATATTGGCCATGGCCTTCCTCACCAAACAATTCTTCTTGAGGGAGAGAGAGGACATGCTCATGTCAGAAGCTACATCACTCGATGGCAACTCCTCATAGAATGAGGAGACAGACCAGCCTTACACAGGGCCTCCGTCACCAGCATTCCCTCTGCTCCACGTTTCAAAAGTTAGGAATAGAGTTTAAGGTTGCATGAGAAATAAGCTTCACGAGAAGCTTCATGCATGAGAAGTATTATCACATGAGTCCAGAGGGGCTTTGCCCCCCACTAAACACAGAATCTAAAGTATTTGAAAGCCATAGCCTGTACTCAGGTTAAATCTAGAAGAAGCAATGTGAACCCAGAAGTCAAATTCACTGCTGGCCTTAATAGTTCATGTACAATTCATGGAGCTGAACATGGACAGGCTGCAGCAATATCAGAACCTATATTTGCATTGCTCCCTGTGCAAGTATATGTGCCCAGAGAGAGCTGGAAGGGAGCTCAGGAAATAACTCACTTTATTTTGAATTCCCATCCTTTACTATGCTAAAATAATTTTTGATTTAAAATGGCCTCATGAAATTTAATGGAAGCATGCCAAAAATCACACTAAATTTGCTTGAAGTCACACCTTGCAAGCTGCAATGAAAGTATATAGGTGAAAGTCATCAAAAAATTCATTTTCCTAAAGCTGATTACTTTAGATGTATGGTTGATTACTATTTCAACAAAATAAATGGGACAATTAGAGAACGCTTTTGCTGGACACTGATAAAAAGAGAAGCGGAACAAACAACATATCAAAATGATCCCATAAATGCAATATCCTCATACATTTGCTGATCTAGTAATGTAAGCATCATTGAAATTCATGCCAAAAAAATTTGGATGGCTGATGCACTACAAAGAAAAATGAAAAGCAAACAGAATAAATTGCAAACTCTTAAGAATGATCAAAAGCTGCTATCAGGTAAATGAAACAGGTTGATATACCATTAAATGCACTTTACAAACTCATTTGTGTCATAATAATGATGTACCTGGCTGTGCTCCAGGACCTGGGGAAGCAGGCAAGTTGACACAAGTCTTTTTTTTTTGCACAAACAATACATCCTGACATCTCTCTGAATCATAATCTATCAGTGTCTTTTTTTCAGATATTTGACTGTAATCTCTAAGTATTTGTTTGGTATGATCCCAGCCCACTGTAAAGATGAATTTTACCTCATTTGGCAGGATTTCTGTGAAGGGCGTACATATATTTCTATGGGGAAAGCAGGTAACTTCATTCTGCTAGGTCAGACAGCAGCAGGTCTTTTGATTGCTGAACCCACTCAAACAATTCTGTGTATATTCTCCATCTACAATCATCTCAGAACATGGAAGTTAAGAGTGGCAACTTTACTTAAATCCAAAGGATTTAGACTCTGAGGACTAATTTTTAATACCAAATGTATTAGAATATTTAAAGCTCCTATCTTCTTAGTCTTTCTGTATGATGGGTATTCAGGAGTATTGTGGATAAGATAAGATGAAAAAACCCTATCACAGCTCAAAGAGACCAATATAAACCAATTATTTCCCTAGCTGCAACTAAGGGACCAATTAGTAGCAGCTGACATAGAAGATTGCAGCCCAGTTAAAAAAGGAACTGCAGCCAGAGGAGTTAGAGTCTATTTTGGAAAAGGGCCTCATATCACAAATGAAGTTTTTAAAGGAAAAGTAGGATATAGAACACAAAAGTCATATCTGTTAGAGACGAAGATAGAAGAAACCCAGAGAGGAGGAAAGCACAGACCCTCATATGCTATTGACTCATATCTCCAGGGGGCCAGTGAGGAAATGGCCTTTAAATGTAAAGGACAAGACAAGTCAACCTTCTGCATTTGTAAGGGCTGAAGTGCGGGAATTAGACCCAGCAGACATTGCACTTTGTTTGTACTTTCTCTTACGCTTTGATTTCCCTGTTTCTCTGCCATGTGAACTGGCTGGAATAATTCTAGCGTGTCTCTTCAAAAGAAAGTGAAAAAGGATCCTGCTCTTGCAGCTTTGAACTGCTGCCTCTGTAATCTACCATCACACCAACCAGCTGAGCTGAATGATTTAAAACTTTCATAAGGTTAAGACTGCACAAAGAAATGGTGAGCAGAGCAAGGTTCTCTCCCCAAATTGTGAAGTCAGTAAATTTGCTACATTCCGTTCCATTTTGTTGTCTTCAATGCGGATATGTTGGTATAGTGTTTGAATCTCATTTTGAAAGGGAAAACAGAGGATTTTTTTCAGATGCATCTTCAGAGTTAGAAGCATTCTTTGTCCTCCAGTTTTCTACAAGGGAACTATTACTGGTTTTACTTTTCTATATGGGAAAAAAAATTCAACTTTGAATTGCTGAATTGGTCTATTCATATAAGTTTCTCATCTATTTATTTCTTGGGATTTCTTTGAAATCAGGACCGCAAGTCCGAAGTGAAGAAACCCATGAGGATCCCTTTCCTTGTTGCTAGGTTATTTCAAGAACTGAAGTCAGCTTATTCAAAGGCAATTAAAAGTCCACTAAAATTCTGTGACTTTACGGGGCACACATGTCTCTTAAATTTTTTTCCTTACTTTGGCATTTCTGCCGGGATAGGCCAAGAAATGCTAACTGTTATAAGAAAATCTGTGGGTTTAGTTATAGATCCCACACATAATATAAAATTATCTATTAATTCTTGCAATGTAAAACTAACATTTTGAGAAGCAAAACTAGCTACTGTATATTGGACTGTTGATGTTGGGTGTTACATTTCTAATATGACTTTGTCAAAAGTCAGTGTCAGAAGTATCCTTAATACTAACTCTAAAAATCAGGAGGTTTTCCAAAACCAAAAATTTTTATCACAGTGTTAGCTTTTATTTTACTAACGTTTTCCTCTCTAATTTTTCTGGCACTTCCTGGTCTGTTACCTTGGGCACTGCATTGTAGAATAGATATCAAAACATAAATATCAATAGAAATTTAAGGGATTAACTGTTACACTGGAATATAATTCGTGACTCTTCATTTTTATTACCTAATCATAATCACATCAATGTCTGTTTGCAAAACAAGCTGACAACATAACAGGGATCATAAGATAACCTTGTATTTTGTGTTTACTTGTGTAACGAAGACGGTTGCATGTATCTGTTGAGATAGCCTGTGTAGGGACAATGCAGGTATCTCAGTCTTTACAGTGGTACAAAAAATGACCTTTAATAAGTGGACAAAAAGTATAAAATGGCCACTAAAAATCCAGTGGTGACTTTTGTTCTCAGGTACACTAATCCTACATATTCATCTATGACTGTAACCACAATGAAGACCTTAACATAAAGATTCTGCACTTCCTGAGGTGATAAAACAAACTGGTCACACGATTATGCAGCTTGTTGCCATTGTTGATTTAAAACTTTTTTTAACACAACAAAGCTAACCACTTTTCATGCAGCTGGATGAAAACATTTATGTTTCCCTTGAAGTTGATTGTGGACATCAAGACTTTTTTATTATTTTTAATGCAGTTTCAATTAAAGAAAGATCTCAGGGGTGTGTGATGTCATGCATACCCGATATAGTTTGTCTTTGATACCAATATTAAATACTTCTGTAAAACTGTGGGAAAAAGCTGTTCAACTTGTGAGTGTGTGTGTGCACACTTCTCTATCTTGCTACCTGCCTTTTAGGTCTTTTAAAATATTGGCTACATTTAGATTCCTTGATAATAATGTATATTTAAAATTACTGAAAATAGAACTTGACATTGGAGCAACTCTATTAAGCATTTTAATTCTGACTGTGAAGCCATGTTATTCATAACACAGTAGTTTTACCCATTTGGTATTCTGCAATTATTAGCATTATATTTAAATATATTAGTCATATAGAATACTTCCTTATCATATAGTAGATTCATATACGGTCAATTTTATAAAAATAAAGGAAAGTTATGTCTCATATTGTCAAAAAAGAGAAAGTATTCTTTTTTCTGTAATAAATTTCTTTGGGAGAAATCTTGTAAGATACTCATCTTAATTACACTAGTATTTTAGTAATGCTGTAAGGGTAAGATAATGATGAGGGTATGAGTCATGCTGAAAAGACCTACAGCCTAAATTAAAGATGATTATTTCTAACTTACTTAAAACATATTTCCCAAACTTTTAAACTACAAAGGGTATCTGTGTACATAATATTCTGCCTAAGGCTGAGTGAATTTGCCAGAATGTATTTTAATGTAGAAAATAAAGTTTTCTGAGGTGTAAAACCAAGACAGATTGATCCAAATTGTAACTATCTTTTTTCTGTTAGTTTGATAAATGGAACTCTCAGTTTGGAAACACCACTTGATAATTTGGACAAGAAAAATTTGACTGCCAAGCTAAACAAAGTATTGCCCTCATATCTTTCACATCTACAAAAAGCAAGCTTGTCAGAAAAAAAGGCAGGAAAAAAAAACCAGAGCACAAAGGGTTGTGTAAGAAGGGTAAGAGTCAATTTGATATTGTTACCTAAACACAAGTGACCATACTTAAATGTTTAAAGTTTTGCTAGGTTAGTCCAAAGAAGTGTAGTCTGTTTGGTTAGCAGAGTCTAAAGAGATATCTATTTTACTGACTGTTAGCATGTCATGATTTCAGATTCATAAGATATGAAAGATATGTGCATGCAACATCTCAGATAAGAAATAGAACATACAGGAAACCTGCTCTTCTGAAAAGCCAGAGTAGTTTGTATGGTGTGAGATGCCTATGTATGAATGAGTCAAGCTCATAGTGGCTGCTCTGGTGCTTTAGCCCTGATTTAGGCAACATAATCAGTGTACATTAAAAGTGTTAATTATGATGTCAAGAAGAAATTCAGTACTTATGTAATGCTTTCAGGGATGTTTTTTAGAAATCATTAGTAACAGTTACATATTACATTCTATTCCATGCTAATCTCAAGGGCATTTGACACAGTGCTTCTTTAACCCTGGCAAACAGCCAAAAGCTCACCTAGCTGCTCCCTCACTCCTCCTCTTCCTCAAAAGGAAAGAGGAAGAAAATAGAATAAGAAAGATCATGAGATGTGATAAAGACAGAGATTGCATACCAAGTACTGTTGCAGGCAAAGCAGACTCAGATTGGAGAAAATTTATGTATAGTCAATTAAAAAAAGATTCGGGTTGTGAGAAACAAATACAAACATTAGACAGCACCTTTCCTTCCACCTCTTCCAGGTTCAGCCTATTGCTAGATGAAGAATTGTTTTCACCTGGTGGCTTAATACAATGCTTATTCTTCAAAAACCACTGGCATGTGGAACCTCACAATGCTTTTTCTGGAAAGTAATAAGCCCAGTTCTGCCAACTTCTACCAATTCACCAGGAGGTCAGGTATGACTTTGGGGTGCTGACCACCAGGGAGCACCAAGGACAGCCCCAGGACAGAAGAACTCATGCAGAGAGGGGAGGGAACATATGTTAATGATTTGGGGGAAATGATTATCCTATGTGTGTTTATTCCAGAAAACTCAAGGAATATGTATGTAAAATACAGTACATAAACAGAAGCTTTTTCTATAATCAGCATGTACGCTCAGTGGTGTTATCCCCCGTACATCCGGCTGAATGAATAATGCCAGCTTCTTAATGCTACAGGGCTGCTAAGGAGTTTTATTTTTTTAGCAGGTTTTGGTAAAAAGCCTCACTCCTTCACTCCTGACTTCTCTGCTGCCCCAAGCAGTGCAGAGGGAAAGTGGGATGGGGGATTAAGGTCAATACATATTGGTTCCTCTCTGCCACTTCTTTCACGCTTTCTTCACCAGCACTAGCTTTCCCATGGAATGCAGCCCTGCTCAAAAAAAAAAACCCCTCAGTTTTAGCATGAGTTCTCCAAAGGTTGCTATTCCTTCAGGAAATGTTAATCTGCTCTGGCATGGTTCCTCCACAGGTTGCAGTGGATATTCACTCCATGGAGCACCTCCTCTAACCTTGCTCTTCCCTTCTGCTGCTCCCCACTGTTTTTGTGTTCATCCTCTTCTGCCTGACAATCCCTTTTTGCCTTCTTAAATACTATTTCACAGAAGTGCCACCAGCTTTGCTGATGGGCTCAGCCGTGTCTTATGGTGGGTCCATTGCAGAGTCAGCTGGAACCAGATGGAACCAGCTGTGCCCAGCATGGTGTAGCCCCCTGACCTCTTCCCATGAAGGGCACCTCTGCAGCTAATTCACTGCCTAAGTCTTAACACCTATATGCAGTTCAGAAGCCAAACAAAACAGGAAAAAAAGAAGAAAAGAACCACAAGTGTATTATTTACATTCAAATAGTCCCTCTATAATTTGAATTCAGCAGTGAATCTGTCCAAAAGGCATAATGAAAACAGAATTTAATCATCTCAGCAGTCATACTCATACCACTCAGAAGTCTGCTTTTCATGTTCTTATAAATGGTGATGAGAGAAGCTCAGATCTTCCTGAGATGATAACAGAGAAGATCTTTGCAAGTAACACAGTATAAGTTGATCATATTGTTAAAAAGTTAGAAATTAATTCTAACCATTGTACATGTCCAGGACCACATTTCTCATCATTTCCTGCGTATCATTACTTATGTTCATATATTTTAGAATGGGAGCAGAATCATCACAAATTTCACTTCTTACCAGAAAAATTATTAAAGCACATAGTTGTTTTCAATATAGTAGTGAGGTTCAAATGTATGGATAGATTCTCGATCTTATTTACTTGTAGATCATTTCAGTTGAAGTCGCCCAGCAGGTAGTAATGGTAAGCCTATGCCAGGTTCCTTTTATAATTACTGAAAAAATTACTAGTTTCCAGAGGCTGATTTATCCCATCCTCAAAGAACAATATGGAATAGATTTTATGAAATGCTTTCTGAAAGTGATCAAGCTAGATTCAGCTGCCTAAGAAAGGCATCTAGTGCTGTTTCAAGTACCCCAGCATATCCCTTTTGGCCTCCTGGTGCTGTTCCAGAGAGGTCTCAGCATCCCATGGGCTCCCTTCATATTTGTGTGGATTTCCTATATTATGACTGCTCCCAGTCCGTGGTCAATGACTGGTGCCAAATCATTCTTCACAAAAAAGATGGATAGGCTCCAATAACTCTATCAACTTGATTTTTTCTGTCCATACTTGGAGTGTAATCAGCATTCATGTGGATGTTTATACCCCAACAAATTAATTTAGGTTTCCTAATCTGCAGCTGAATCTGACTCCCAAAATCAGTGAGAGGAATTCCCTTCTAAAGTTGCATGTGTACTAAAAAACTAAGCAATGCACAGACACACTTGAAGTAAAAGGAATATAATTACCTGCAGTGTTAGATTTTTAGAATTTCAGTCAAGGTCACATTTCCCAAACTATTTCTGGCTATGTTTTAACAGTTAGCATAGGATAGCTATCATTCCCAGTAATCAGTTTGGATGCGATTGTCCTGGCCTGAGGTCTAATATATTTTATTAGTATGTATGTGGCCAGACTGTTCTAGCTGGCATAAAAGGCAGAAAACTCTGGCACTGTATTTACTTTGAAAGACGTAGCCAGAAGATGCCACAATTAGTCAGCTACAAATCCCCCTAGTGAAGAAGCAATTTGCAGCTAGTTAGCTAAATGCAATAAAATGGTGTCCTTCTGCATTATCCACACACTCCTACAACCACAGAGAAGACAGCATTGGCAGCATTCACCTGTGAATATAAAGAAGTCATGCTTAGGTTGTCCAAAATGCACATGTACCCATTTTTATGTGCTGTGTATAAAATAAACCTGTCACAGCAGCACCAGTGGTCCATAGACTATCTCAGAGTAAGACAGTCTTCGTCTTGTCTGCTTCACCTCACTTTGGGGCATCCAATTACTATAGCTTTCCTACAGGCAAAAATCATAGAATCATAGAATGGTTTGGGTTGGAAGGGACCTTAAAGATCATTTTATTCCAACCCTCCTGCCATGGGCAGGGAAACCTTTCATGAGACTAGGCTTCTTGGGATGAGTAGATATGTTGGTTCCACAACCTGACTTCTAAGGTCAGAAAAGTGCAAGTCCCATTTTGATATCACATATTCCACTGACTCTTTCAGGGACTGTGGGTTTTTTTTCATGTTTCTTCTCTACATCTCTGTGTAAAAGAACAAAAATAGAAAAAGTAGCCACTATTTTTGTGTGCTGAGGGTATATTAAATTATTAAAACATAAAGCTATTCAGTATATCATATGCAATGCTTTTCCCTTAATAGAAATTGGCAAATGCTCACTTTTTAAGGCCATTTATATGCAACATTTTTCTGTTTTAAAATGTCTTATACTTTGTAAACTGTGCTTTAGAAGCCTCTAGAGATATGATGATGAAATATTGATTGTCATTTTCTTGACTTTTCCCACTCCCCAAACCCTCTTCACCACCTGCAATTGTTCTGATTTATATTTTTTTATTATTTTGACAAATTAAAAACACTTCATACTGTGAAGTAACTAGTAACAAGGGAGAATTTCATACACACATACATAAGAAAGAAAAACAAACAGGCATGAAGCGTATATATTTCTATTACTGCTAGATGAGCTAACTTTTGAAGCCCTGAACTCTAGCCTTGCCTTGAATTTATAAGTTGAATTCAGAACACTTAGTTCTTGATTCTGCAGACACTTGAGGGAATGCCCAACTTCAAGCTTATGAGCGATTATATTGAAGTCATATGTTAATAATTCAATATAGTGTTAAGTGCTTATAGGCTCTTTACTGTTAGACTGACCTAAAAGCAATATTCTTGCAATTTATTTCAGTCATCCTAAGTTTGATTTGGATTTTCTTTTTTCTTTTTTTGGCTTACTCCGTATCTTTTCTAAACTAGTCAAAATTATGATCTATAAATTTAACTAGAAGTGATGTATTCTGGATTACAGAAATCCGTGTAAGTTAACATTTCAGGTTAAAGCTGTGAAATTTTCCCGCTAGATGAGACCTAACAGGTAAATGTGTAAGAGCAGGCAGACCGTCAAAAACCTGAAGGACATAAAATTGTACCCACACATACTGTAAGTTTTGTCTGCAAAACTACAACTGCAAAATTATGAGTGCAAGGCTCGTGATGGCTGGTAGCAAAATTTGATCTAAGAAATCTGCATCCAAAATTTTGTGTTGCTGACTAGGAAACTGGCTCAAACTGTTAGTGCCCTGATTTAACTTCAGCCTTTAACTTAAGGTGTCCCAAAAGGGGCTGCATGTACCTAATTCATGTTGAATCTTTCCTAGTAATGCCCCTCAAAGTAAGATGGTTCACTTCCACATGCCAAGAGGGTAAATCTCACCTGAAATCTACAGAACAAGAAAAGGTATGCCAAAACCTGGGAGAAAACTTGTTCATTCATATAAAAAATCATTTTAATATTCTATCATGATTAGCAAATAGAAATATGCAATAAATTCATTAAAAATATAATAACTTGTAGTAGTTTAAAAAGCAAAATGAAGTCGAAAGTCACTATATAACATTATCTGGTGTCTTTTAATAACATGGACAGAGCTGGTGTCTTTTTAATAACACAGACCATAAGAATCTATGAATATTTTACAATCTATCTTTTTGCTTACTCTAAGTTTTAAAAAACATACATCTATAAGAAGGATACGGACATTTTTCAACGTTCTGCTTTAGCACAAAGGATTTTCCCATTTTAGATTTGGCTGTTATATTTCCATTGCAAATTCCGCCGTGTTGCAGTAAGAGGCAGACTAGCAGGTTGATGACCCTTATCATTTTCATTCAGTAAGTAACTGAAAATTAAAAAAAGCAGTCTACTTGAAAGTAGCCTTTTAAATTATAATATTTAAATTATTTTTAAATTTAAATTATAGCAGCACAGTCTTAGGTATCACTGCTAATGCAGAATAAGGAAAACTTGTACAGCTGAGTGCTAATCCTTCGTACATGCTGTAAATTCAGTTCCCTTTTCAGATCTGCCGACAATGACATTTCTGCAGTACAGCAGAAACAACTCAGAATATAAAAGATAGGACTTGCAATTACATCAACTAACCAGTAGCATTAGAAACAAGGTCATTTTTGGTACAGTAGTTATCACACACTGTTAATTCTTGACAATATACCACTGGAGATTGATTAATAGATCATAGTTTTACATGTTGGTCTGCATTGTTGGTGTCAGCATATAAAAGATTTGCCAATTCTTGCTAAGAGGTACTTTGAAAGGTTTTTATTGATCTGACCCCTATCTCATTGCTGTCACCAGCTCAACCAAATACTTTCAGTGGTCCTGATTCTTAACCATGGGAGGTCAAAGCCATCCAAAGTCTTCCACCTCTGCAACTGCTGTGAATTGAATTAAACACAAATCCTGGCTAACTACTGCAGGCACATTTTATTTTTAGAACTGACCTAAAGTCTTCTGAGCATTATGGAAATTACAGCTATGGAGATAAAGAGCATGCCTTTTTTGATTTTTGCCCTACAGGTGATGTTATTGAATAGCTTTGACATTCAGTAAAGCTTTGCAGATACTTGCTTATCTTCTGCTACTTTATATCGTTGTTCTTATTACAGATATCTTCTTTTCTTGTGTTTTACTAGCTCTAGCTCTAAATGTCACAAGAGCTGAATGGGGAGCTGATGTTGCTCATTTGCATAGTCCAGGAAGCAGACCTGTTAACTATTTCACTCTATGTTCAACATCCATTTACAGCTGCACCCAGTGAGTCAATACAGGTGTAGCTCTAGGCCTTAAATGAGGTTTGTTTTGGGAGATGAATGAAGAAGGTTGCTTTAGGTGCTAACCTCTACAGAGAGGAGGTAATATTAAATTATTAAATATTAAATTTACCTTCTTCTAACCCATTCTTCAGCACTGATCAATTAGACATTGCATGCATATGTGACACTTGTGCCTCCACGGCATGGTCTGTGGAACATATCATGCACCCCTGTTGTGATGATATAATACAATTTCGTGACAGACTATAGAGCAGCCCTCTCATTTTTCTTTGAAAATTAAAAATGTATTTAACCATTTCTTGGAACCTGAGAGATCACCTCCTTGAAGGTCACAAAAATGTATGAAGATGGAATAAAACAAACAAATTAATCAAACCTCTGACGACAAATAAGATCTCTGATGTGGCTCCAACAGGAAATGCACATGGAATCTGCATTCAGTAGTAGTGTTATATTACAATAAAGTGGCACTTCCTTTTGAGACTGTGGTCTGTGGTCAGAGGGGTAAGTATTGAAGATTTTAACCTAGAATTTTGCAAGCAATTAGGCTGGTTCTGCTAGAGAGTAATGGTTCAGACTTGACATTATACAAAGGCCGCTGTAATTCTCAGAGCATTCAGCCTTTTCCTCAGACATCCTAGTCATTCCCTGAGTGCACACTTCCCAGATGCCCTCCTGTGAATTCTAGGCTTGATTAAAACATGCATGTCTTCCTTCATTGTCTGTATATGTCCATTAAAGAGACCAGGAGCTGTGAAACAGTAACTCTTGAAACAATATAGACTGGCACTTTGAACCACAAAAGCTGATGTTCAATAATGGGGAAAAAAAAATCTATCTATTCATTCTAGACGAATAAATATAATAATCTTGTGAACACTGCTGAAAAATGTCATGTTCCATTTAAGATACAAGGAATTCAGGCAACTAAGTCCAGCTGCCTAACAGTTTGAATTTACCACATTTTCAGATGCCTTATTGTATTTTTCCTGTTCATTCAATGGGTCATTCTCAGGCCTTTTGCCACTGTTACTAGACCCATTGGGATGTGTCAGATATTCTTAAGGGCCCCAGATGACTCTACACACCTTTATTTAAGCAAAAAAAAAAAAAATTGAGCCATGGAAGCCAAGAGGTAGAGGACTAGAAAAGACTGCCTCTCCATCACCTGCACAAGGAAGAGCTGTCTGGATAGTTTTGATATCTTTTTTTCTTTGCTCAGTAAAAGTACCCAGTAATTAGAATAAAAACACAAGAACCCAGAAGTTCTTATTGAGGAAGTTCTTCTCAAATGGAACACATACTGCCTGGGGAGCATTAAAGAAAGAGTAGGACAGGACTAAGAAGGATCAGAGGCAACTCTCTTATTGCATCAGGAGCTGTGTAGCTCTGAAGTACATTTTTAAAAATTCATGGAGAAAGAAAAGATCGGTTAAGCTTAAAGAGTCACTCTAGGAACATCAGAAAAACCTTTTTGTGAGAAGAATAAAAACTATTATTTCTATTACTTAAAACTTATGTTATAGTTTTATAAGATAATGGTATAAATCCACATGACATCTTAAAGCACCACAAAAGGAGGACTATTTGCAGTAAAAAAATACTAAGACCTTGATCATCAACCCATCTTTCAATCTTAAATTTTTACATGCAGTTATTTTACTTGGGATCATCATTTTACAGTTTCTTTTTCTTGGTGACAAAATGAGATAACTAGACACCATTTCTATATCGTCCTATCTCAAATAATATTTAGCAGATATAGATTTCTATTTTGTTCTTTAAAATTTAATTTAAGCATTGATAAATGAAATAAAATTTAGGAATCATTAATATGTTTCAGGGGTGTGAATGAAACAAGGGTATATTACACACAAAAATCAAAAACATGAAAATCTGAATTATTCTATAATATTTTATTTCTAAAACATCAAATGGTATTTGTCAAACTAAAATACAAAGCATCCCTACACAATTAGAGAGTTGGTTTCATATTAAGTAGTTAGGATTTAGAGTCTTACATCATGCAGGAGCATATATAAGATGGTATTCTTTTTGCCAAATATTTGTAGAGGGTTTTTTGCAGCTGGTTTATTAAGAAGTTATCTCACCTATACTACCCGGAGATGTTAAAAATTCATTCATTTTGAGTCTGAGCTGGACAGACAAGAGTGAAAATCTCTTAAAAATTGAAAACATTTTAAATTCAACCATCTTGTCATTTGGGATTTTCTTCTTGAAATTTCCCATGACTTTGATACAATTTATTATCACACAAACTCCCTGGTAGATATAGATTAAGCAAAAATCTGTTTCAAAAAGCTTTAAAAAAAAGACTAAATTCTGAGTTTCATTAATTCATTCTTCTTTTGTATTACACTACCTTTTTCTCCTGTTCTGGGTTTGTCTCTGGCCTGTGCATGCAGGTGCACACAAATGATACTTCCATTGTATTCTGAATTTCTTTTCATTACTGTTCATGTGTTTTCATTATTGTTCCTGTGCGTCTCTCACAGTTTGTTGGTAATGAGATCAAGCTGGATTTCTACTAAGACTGTGACAGTTGTACTGTCAGCTTTTCATCTGTCAAGTCCCCATGAAACCTCCTTCAAGTGCTTTTGTGACTTAGTAGGTCTTTTGTAGTGTCCCTTTTTATATAAAATGTTTTGATCAAATTCCATCTCACGTTCCATCCAGCTGTAACATGCATCCAGTCATTGTACAGAAATTTGGAGGACCACATTCCTTGCAGCTGACACACAACCTGTGTTTGACATCTCAAGAAATTGCCATTCAGGAACTGGAATAGAAATCAGTCTTAGTCAAACAGACAGGAGTGTTGGCACTGCTGTGAATTTTACTCACTCCTTAGCAAGCTTGAAATGTTGTGACAAGTATGTTTAGAATGATTGAAAAACTGCGTCTGCATAAGAAGATATTTCTTTATTAAGGATGTTTTATTGACATGACTATCTTTATCAGTCCCCCTGCCAACTCCCTTCAAGACTTGCCCCTCCATTTGTGCCTGAACTAGGCTACACTCGGGCTACACACACAAGGAGTCTATAAGGCTTGCATAGAAAAATAAGGTCTTTAAGAACCATAGGGTCAAAAAAACCCAGTTTAAAAAAAGCATTTCACAAATTGACTTGTAATTCACTAGATTTCTGGGGCGTGATTGATTACAGTCATATTCTTTTCTTCTTCACTCCCTTGCCAATGGCTAGCATGCAAGTCCAAATCACTGAAATCCTTTCTAACTCTTGAGTGGTGAAGAATATCTGTTGCTGCTTGGATAACTCAATATGTCCTTTAAGGGAGCAGATATCTAGGGTTAAAGATAACATTAAGATTAGTAAAATTAAAACTAGTAAAATTGTTTGAATTAGCTATGGAATCATTTGACAGATAAAGTGACTAAAAGATCTGGAGAAGGATTTAGACTGTACAGGGCTGGTGGAGCAGGTTTGGTATGCAATTATATGCATGTCTAGAGAATCCCTGAGAACACAGTGGAGAAGAACACAGAGGATTTAACCCTAGACAGTTGTCCCTTTTAAAATACCAAGTGGTATCATAGACAGACATAAGTGGATAGAAAATGGCATTCAAGGAATGTGGACTTAAGGTCTATTTTGTGTGCTTAGACTCTCTTAAGAGGTGGTCATAAGAGGTTGGTTTCCTTCAAGATGGGGAAGTAAAACAAAGAACTCTCCACAGGAGCGAAACAATGTCCAATTTAAGCTGGACAGAAAAACATTTTTCAGCGAGAATGGTTTAATTCTATTTATGTAGCAAGACGTGAAACTACTGAGCTGGCTGCAAGGCTGACTGTAGAGCAGTGTCATAGCAACAGATGCTGGCCTCACGGGCATGACAAAAGTTGGAAGTCTCTGAAGGCATCAGAGGTCCTCCTTGCATATTCAGCTGTCAAAAGTTGAGATGGGGCATCTGGGAACCTTGTTACATGCAGATCTCTGGGGACTACAAGGTCAACATGGCTAACAGTGACAGAAATTCCTGTAAGCATAAAGTGTGGGATTCCCGGAATCCTCAATCTGCCCCTAAGCTCTGTACATTTTGTTCAGATCAAGGCTTCCCTTACAGGCAAGAGAAGGGCAGTAGAGGAATTCACAGTGCAGTCTCACAGAGAGTCTTCCTTGTGAAATGAAGCCTGGAACTGATCCATTAGCAATGTGAAGATTGAAAATGCCTTCATACCCTCATGTTCTTGAAGCCCTACAGTATTACAAACTAGAATGGGGTGAGAGGAAATCTTCATAGATCATTGACCTTGACTTATTAATTTGAATTTTTAACACCACATCTCCTAACCTCTCTGGGTTTTACATGCTATGCAAGTAGATCACTGAAAGATAATAACGGAACACAACTCAGGAATAACCCAAAGCACTAACCACAAGCATTATTTTCTGTGAAATTAGAAGCATATTTAAGTAGCAGGGGCAAAAGCATTCCAGGGAGATACTTATAATGTAATCAAATTTACCACCTTTAAGTTCGCTGGCATGAATTCCAGAAGCTATTATGCTCATTAAGAATCAGACCAGGAGGAAATTTCTTTGTATACAATTTAAATGCAGCCTGAGAATCAAAACCAAAATGTGAATATTGTCCCTTTTGTTCCTTATGGGCAACAAGCTATACAATATAATTGCCCCATATCATTATGTGTGATGAGTAGGCTGTAGAACACAAAGCCCTGGCCGAAGCTTACAACAGAATTGGAAGGAGTTCATTATTACTTGTTTCAGATCCAAAGAGAAGAGGCAGAATGAAATAAATCACCAAAACACACCTGTCTGTGCTTGAACACCTCAGTTTTCTCTCAGAATCAACACAAGCACCGTTTAGTTCCAACAAAAGGTATCACAACTAGCAGCATTAAATTATTTTTAAAATTATCAAATAAATATGGAAGTCTTTTCCATAATCTTTATTTTTCACAGATTTTTTATTTGTTCAGTTTTAGAATATTTGCACAAAGAGACTCATTTTAGGTAATCAAACAAAGCATACTGAATTTTCCCATTGTAGATCTTTGACTCCTGTTTCTAAAAGATCTAGACATCTGGTTCTCAAAAAAATCTATGGCACCTATCTCTTCTTTACACATACGTGTGTAGCTGTCAAATTCTTAATTTCACTGAACTCCTTAGTTCTCAAAGAGACACAATTTATCAAAACACAGCTTCAGAATAGAACATCATTAAAAAGGTAGTTGAAGAGCAGACTTTTCCAATTAGGAAAAAAATGAGACACTAATTTTTTATGGCACTGCAAGTCAAGAAATTTATTTCAAAGTTAGGAACCTGGCTTTCTAATGTCTAATTTACATGATTCAGTGTGCTCTAATGCCAGATCACAGGCTAACAAGCCACACAGTTCTCTGAAACAAATTGCAAGTTCTCCTTGTGAAGCCACTAAAACTTCTATAAATAATTCTTAATTTGGGACACATCTGGGATGTCTGCCTAAAAAAAGATGAAGGAAAGACTGGTTCAAATGACGCATTCAGATGATATTTCATTCCAAAACTTCCATGCAATTAACTGGCTTTGGTTTTGAGAGCTGCCAAGAGCTGACTGTGAGCCAGCAGTGCACCTTGGAAGCAAAGGAGGCCAACAGCATCCTGGGCTCTGCGAGGAAAAGTATTGCCAACAGGTCCAGAGGGGAGATTCTTCCTTTGTGTTCTGCACTGGTGAGGCTACATATGGAGCGCTGGGATCAGTTTCAGGCTTCCCAGTACAGGAGAAACATAGAGATGCTGGACAGAGTCCAATGAAGGGCCACTAAGGTGATTAAAGGTCTGGGGCATCTCTTTTGAGAAAAAGCTGAGAGACTTGGGACTTTTTAGCCTGGTGAAGAGAAGACTCTGGGTGCACTTAATTAATGTATATAAATGCCTGAAGCAGGGGTGAAAAGAGGACAGAGCCAGACTTCTCTTAGTGGTGGCCAGAGAAAGGACAAGAGGCAATGGGCTCTAGAAGATAAGAAAAAAAGAAACAAACAGTTTTTACATTGAAGATGGCAAACCCTGGGATAGGTTGCTCGAAGGAGCCATAGAGTCTTTGTTCTTGGAGATATTAATAAATTGACTTGACACAGCCCTGAGCAACCTGTTCTGGCTGACCCCGCTTTGAGCAGGGATTTGGAGTAGAGAAGTCTCCAAAGGTCCCTGCCATCCTCAACCATTCTGCAATTCTGTGAAATTAAATCTAAATTAACTGGGACAGCATCAGGTTAGGAAGATACTTTGAACGATATTATACATTTGTTTTAGTGAATTATTTAATTTTATACACAGATTTATTAACAAACAGAGGGTTTTTTCAATTAAAAGTGTTTCACAATTACTTATTTTCCTTGAGTATCATTCCAATGTTATTGCATGTTAGTTCTGCCTAGGGAAATACCCTCTTCACCTCTGAAGCTGAACATACATATCACAGTAACACCATATGTCTCAACAGGTTGGGTTGTGATCAGGTGACACTACATTGAATGGCATCTATAACAATAAATAAGTTTCACACATCAGGGTGGAGACAGAAAGTAAACTCCCTGACATTAGGAGGATAATTTACCTTTGGTTCTTGGAAGATAACTACCTTTTCCCTTATTACTATGTTTCACACTAGATTTAGCAACACTATAAAAGGCATTGAGGGAAATGTGTATCAAAAGCACGGTGTAAGAAAACTAACATGTCCTTAGTATCTTCCATGTTATACCTACAAAACTTAAAACATCAGGTTTTTAAAACATCAGTTGAAATGCTACGGCAAGAAGCACCAGCTTGATTTTGATCTGAAAAATTCATATTAATAATACATCTGTAGACCTCATAAGTTTTCTAGTCCTGATGACCCTCTCTTAAATAAGCACTCAGAGACAACACTGAATCCAGCAGTCTGATGAGCATTTTTCCTTTCCTGCCAATGGGGTTTACAGTTCTCTTATGTGGATTCTGATACCACTGGGGATTCACATTTCCTATATGGTAACATCAGGCCAGGCATTTGGCAGTGCGGTGTAAAAACCACACAATCTCTTCTGGAGTTTTCAGACACCCATTGCCAGTGCAATTGCCAAAATTGTTTCTTGCAGAATAACACGAGTGAATGCTCCCTGAAAATCGGAACCTTTGCCCAACAGAGCCATACCTGAGAGGAGTGAGCCAGCCAGGTTAAGGCTAGTCCCTCTGTAGAGCTGAGGCTGCTGTGGGGGCAGCACTCTTGACCAGCTGTGTTCAAAGGTGTTCCTCAAGGGATAACCCCACAAAGTTCAAGCAGGAGGTCTAAGTGAAACAACATTCATACAAGAGAAAGAAAAAAATTACATTCCTTGAAAGATACAAAACTACAGAATAAAAAAAATTTAAAAGTGAAATATTTTATGCATAGCTTATGGTCTCTTTCTTCAGCTGAGTAAATGTTGAAGTTCAGTGTAGTGTTGTCTGATACTGCCACATATCTGAGTTCTGTGTCATCACAAACATTATGTCAGAAGAGCTGATTTACTGCCAGAGTACATATCTGGTGAATGCCAGGAGATAATTTCATGTTTACTTACTGTTATATAAAAGTCTCTTCCAAAATACTATTCTAAACGTAGCATTTTATTAGGCAACTATTTACCTAAACTTCCTTTTATGAAGTAGACAGGATAGAGCTGATGAATAATGTGGTTTATCCAACAAGTATATTTTGAGATCTGGTTGGTTTTTTTATTTTTAGAAATTCTTGATTAGTAAACAACTAGAATGATATATCAGAAGAGTGTGTGAGGAGGTTAATTGCACTAAGACCACATTACAGCTAAAAAAAGTGACATTATATTGTATTATGTTCAAGCCTTTTCTATAATAATATCTTTTAATAATACATTTTTAAAGGATATAAAAGCTGAGATAGCATCCTTACATATCATGCATCCATGTACAGCGAAAAACAATGTAATGCTGAAATGTAGTGCTGGCAAAACTGTCAAGGGGTAACTTCTGGGTTGCAAAACCAAATTACTCTAATGCCAAAATATTTTGTGTATCTCAGACTGTGACATCTGTTTAAGAAACAGTAGTTCCTACAGTAGTTTCCTGTGTCAGTGCATAGGATAGAGGGAATAATTAATGCAACAGAGAAAAGTAGGGAACTACCTCTTCAGTAAACTGTGTCTGCATAGTACAGCCATTCCACGTTTTATTTCAAAGAGGTTTTATAGTTATTATTATTATATTTGCATTCTTCTGTTCTGACTCAGTAAAAGAGTTGACACACAGCAGAGAGCTTGGTGGGGCTGTGACACAAGTTTTACAAAAAATCACCCTTTACTCAAAAGCACTAAATAGACAGAGTTGAATAAATAAGAGTTTCCAGCCCCCTGCTGTTCACACAGGCTGTGCTGATGTCTCCCTAGGAGCAAGATGATCCCCTCCTGCTGTTCAAAAAAATTTCCTGCCCAGCAGAATGTGGAGAATTTCCTTGCATAGAAGAAAGTGCTACAGAAAGTGTGTTTAGGAAATGTTAGAAGGAGGGTGGTTGATTTTCCCTCACCTGCAAACAACCAGGGATATTCAACTGGTGGCTGGTTAATATATAATTTGTTATCTACCTTTCAGGTAGCTAGAAGATTACCACTTGACTTCAAAATTTATGATTGCCACTTTCTTGTTCTTTTAGTTGTGATAAATCCATGTTCTTTCTCTATAATCTATTTTGTCTAATTTGCACATGAAAGAGCTGTAAAGTGCCACATATTTTTTAGGCAGTACGAATGTGCAATGCCAGTGTATCCTATATTTAATTATTTTTCAAAGAGGCAGAATTTATTAAATACCTGTAAGTGCCCTGTCTGTATCTCTGGACTTCTTGAATTCCCAGTCAGTTCAGCATAACTTTAAAGAGAAAAAAAAAAGAGATCATAATCATGGAAAAAGTTCCCATCTACTAATTACAAAACTGAATCTCTGCTGATCTTCAAGTGGTTTTATCTTTGATTTAATGTCTTAATTTAATTCACACTTTCTTTAGAAAAAGATAACATTCACATCATTGTCTTTCTCAGTAACACCTAATAATACTTAATATTCACCATTCAGATACCCAAGGACATCACAAATTATATCTCCCATGGAGATGCAGTCACTCTGCCGTGACGTTCCTCAGTAACCTGTAGTCCTGCTGCACAAGAAGGAATACCTCATTTAAACCAAAACATAGGATAGTTCAATACCAATGAAAGTCAGGGCTGAGCACTGTCTGTCCGAACCTGAGTGGCAAAGAAGGAAAATAATCCCCTAGATTAAATCCTCTCACATTTGACACAGATTGGCTCAATGGAACCGTTTACAACATGAATTCACAGACAACTCTAGAAGTACAGTGAAGGGGACAATAAAATGGAGAATAAGAGCAAACAAGTGGCACAGAAAAAGAGACCAGGAATTTTCTAATTGTTTTTGTCACTGAATATGGCATTTTCTACTATGACAGCCAGGCTGTGCTCATCTTTGTCAGTGTTTGATGCCCCTCCCTACCCTACTTGAGAATTTGGCGCACACATCAGGTATGTGTATTCTCAGATTGTAGGGAGCTATCATCTTATGTTATATTTAAATCTGATTAAAAATTAAACATTTCCAATCTCTCTCTGTCAGGATATTGTGTAGATGTGATATAAAGTCCACATCTATACTAGAAAATAATATTGTCTTTGGAGCACTTTCTAATCCTTAGGCGAAATAACAGTGCATCGTGCATCTACATAAGTAAACTCCCTTGGTCACTAACAGCACACAGCAATGTACTGTGGCCAACGGTAATTCCCCAGGAATTGTCCAGGGAGTGATTGCTAACTTAGGCAAAGCCCATATCAGGAACGGAGCAAACAATCCAGGACCTTTATAAAGAATGTTTGAGCCTATGCGTTCAGTGTATATTTTTAAACTGTAGAAGTAGCTGCCTGTCCCCATCTCAGGGTGAAGTTGTCTTACTGCCAGTGAATTGCAAT
Source organism: Rhagologus leucostigma (assembly GCA_013397725.1). Lineage (NCBI taxonomy): Eukaryota > Metazoa > Chordata > Aves > Passeriformes > Rhagologus > Rhagologus leucostigma. Next base: position 57,016 of record VZTD01000490.1, read on the forward strand.
AATGCCCATTATTGCTCACTCTCTATTCAGTTCTAGATCAGCACAGATTCCTGGGACAGAGATAAAGTTCACCACAAACCTCCACTTCACTGCTCTGCCTTCCTTTTCTCTCCATAACTGGCCCCAGGGGAGCAAAGAAAAACAAACAGGTTTCAAGAACTGGAGCTGGATTCCTCTTCTGATTTGTGGTCAGTGGAAGAAAAGGGAGCTCTAGGACTCCTGGCAAGGTAGATGGGAGAAAATACAGGAACCAACTGCAGAAAGTGGATGGTATTAACAGAGCAGGAGAACTTCATGGACCTTTTGCCCAGAAAATTAGCTGAAGCAGAAGGTAGATGATATTCTCTTTTTTAGATGATATTTCTCTGAGAAACTCTGAATCCCCAAACAGCAAAATTACTCTTTCACTGAAAGGAAGGGAGAAAGTGGAAGGGGGAAGGGCTGGGGGACAAGGAGAGGTTCAAATGTATTTTTTCTCTTAGAAAGCTAATTCTTTATTAGATATTTATGTTTTCTGAGTGCTCATCCAACTCACAGTGCATTGCTTCAACACTGTCTTTGCTCTGGGTGGTTCAGTTTTGGTAGATTTGAAATTTAGGTGAGTTGCAAATTTAGCCAAAGTTTAAAAATAAACAAACAAAACCATTTTTTACTGAGCACAATAATGAAGCAATTTTTCAATTTTTCATCAAGTTTTGCAGACTTCATCCAGCTTAGAGGACATTTATAAGGATGAAAATTCCCTTTTTTTCCTCAGAAAACCAGCTCCTGTAAATTTCCAGTTCTTTTTTTCCAAATGAAGGTGCTAGACCTTCTTTAAAAATGTTTGCAATAATTTTTATAATATATAAAAACAATATTTCTCTATGTCCTATTGTTAGGAAATGGAAGAATTGATTTTGTTCAAGCAAGCAAGCAAGCAAGCAGGAAATCAACCTTTTGCAGTTGTTTGGTGAGTAAATTTTTACCCCCTGTGGTTATGCTTTGTCAAAATTACAGGCCTTTGAAAACAAGGTGTTATAATAGAAAATGTCAGTCATCCTTAATAACAGATTGACTTAATAACTCTGCCTATGATGCAGAATATTGTAAAAGAAAGAAAAGAGAAAAAGAAAGAAAAACAAGATTTTAAAAATAATCCAACTTACAGCTCTGAGGAACAGTTTGAAATTCACACAGGATTTGTTTAGCCTCTGGTAAAAACTACTACCAGAAAAAAAAAATTACTCTTTCATCTCTGTAACACTATGAACTAAATTTTTAGCAAAATCTTAGACTTACAGAAATGGTGGGCTCTCAAGGGGATGTGAAATGCACTTTCAAGACCCTCATTTTTCAAAGAGGGGCTAAAAGGCAGAAGAGATCCATGAAGACCTCAAGATTTTTTACCTTAGTACCTTTAACAATATTCAGTGTTTCCCAAACATTTTTCATATTCTCCTTGCTATGTCATACAAATAATATGCAAGACATATTAATAATGTTTGGAATGTAGTAAGCCATGGAAACTGAAACATATTTCCTTTTTAGAGAAGTAGAGAGAGCCTTCAGCTAGGAAAAAAGAATATTAGGTAATTTTGGAAAATATGGACAATTACTCTCCAGGCCATCTTTTCAAATGACTAGAAGCCCGTGGTCTCTGAAGTTCTTAATCTGGAATAGTACATTTTTGTGAAAAAATAACTTGCAGATATTTTTGGAGGTTGAGCTTTGCCACTTACTCTTAGCTGAAGATGGTCTTAGGGGATATATCAACTCTTGCTTAAGAAGCCAAAATTCAGATCAGTGGACTACATATGTACACTTTGACTAAGAGAATTCCACAATTATAACATGTGCCAGGAACACACAACTATTTTGTACAGTCTAGGAAGGTACAATTAACATTAATCAGAGATCTGAAGACAGTGAAAAAATAGAAAATTTCACATGGTAACTGTAATATCCAGCAAGCCTTTGATCAGAAATTGAGAACAATTCTATCACTGTTCTTTTATTCATAAAGTGAACATAATATTGTTCAAAATTGGTTTGTATGGGCCTCATGATGTTTGCACGGACCATTGTTTGATGTTTGGTAAGTACATTGTTTGATAAGTATGAAATAAAGAGTCACATACAACAACAGGACTTCTGGGTGAATAACTATCTGAAAAGTACAACATATAGATGGCATGGAATTTGGTTGAAACTGGACACACAAATTAACTCCAAGGAACTTAAAAAAGTGGGTTAAAACTGTTGAAGTGTTGTCATGAAAAGATGTATAGTACAAAACAGGGATATGAAGTTAGTAATGAATACAAGGAGACGAGATAGTAATGAAAGAGAGGAAATGAAGAAAATCAATGGAGATATATGTAAAATTAGATCATTTCATTCGTAAAAAAGGAAACTAAATAAAACAGAAAAGTGTTCTGGGATTTCTAACATCTTAAACAAGTATGAAGTGTCATCCAATTAATCTAATGATACTGCACAGTCAATTTGCTGGTGTAAACATCAGTGAACATTTTCACAGCAGAAATCATGACTGACTGCTCAAGGACAGCAAATACAACACAAAGCGTATCTCCTTTCCAGCTTACGAATTTATAAGATGCTGAGCATGAAAGGTGAGAAGATAAATGTAAGACAACATCTTTTAATATGCAACATGTCTCCCTCTGCCAAAGTAGGAGAGTAGAGCGATTAGATTAAAAAAAAAAGAGGAAAAACAACAAATTCAAGATGTAGTAAAGTAAGTATAACAGCAGTGCTGGTTTGTAATGGCATTTCTGCCGTCATTTATCACTCAAAATATATTCATGCACCTCTGCTGCATCATTGCACCTCAGTGCAGTTGCGGCAATGTATTCATAATCACAGAGGGCGTACTGAGGGGAAGAGTGGAAAATTTAAACAAGAGTGACAGTCTGAAAAAGCATCCTTTGTTCCTACTCAGTATGCAGTGAAAAGAAGAAATAATAAACAGCATAAAGAGCGAATAAGAAAAAAAGACAGTAGTAATCTTCTTATAAGCATTGTATCACAGGCAACCCACAACCCTGACTGGCTTTTCAACATGAGGACAACAGGAGACATAAGGAATTTCACGTCACCCGAAAACATCAGACAAGAATTTCAGTCATTGTGTATCAAGCCCTACAGAGTTGCTAACCTGAACTTCACATAATAAAGCAGCCAGAAGTCCCATACATGAAAAAATATGTCCCCTGATGTCCCGTTACCTAGTTCTCACTCACACACTGATTCATCACATGATCCTGAATAGAGAACTAAGTGAAGCTATTTTCACTTTTCTCAAACATAGTTTATTGCAGATGAAACCCATCTGATCTTTCCTTTGCCCACATCTGTCCTCTCAAGGCTCTGTAGAAGTAACAGCTTGGATTTTGATTACATGGTACTGTTTTATTCAAAGTTATTATTTATTAGTACTGTGTTCATACGAGTACAAAAAAAATCACTTTTAGAAAATTGCGTCTTTTGACTCAGGTAGGTCCTACCTTTACAATCTCTCAAAATAAATAAGAATAAACTTACTCTTATTTCTCTTTGAAATCCTGTTTGACAATTTTGATTCCTACAAATAAAACTCACTAACAGACCCCTTAATACTAAGTAATGATTAGCAATTAGGGTTTAAGAAGAAGAAAAAAGAAAAAAGTAGACTTTAAATTTCAAACAAAGGCATAGGTGAAGAACATACTGCTTTTGGAAGTATCTCCATGGTGTTACAAGTGGCTGAGCTAAATGGTTCAAAATTTTTAACTGAGTGAAGTTAGGTCAGAGGAATTCCCACCTCTACTAACTTGGTTACAGAGCAGAGGATAGACACTGACAAGATCTAGGTGGATGACTGTGGATGCTAAAAGCCTGGCTGTAGAGAGATTTTCCAGCTCTCTGCCAGTGTCCATGGGAAAGCGAAGACTTTCACACGGATGCTGGCTGAGAAACAGTTGGGGAGTTTTTGTAAATAATTCCTCTATCTTGCCCCTGTACAATGTTTTGCAATATTGTTATGTTTAGCTGTGGAATTGTTTAGAAATGGGTGTTGTAGGATTTAGCCAATCATCCTGAGAGGTGGATGGTCAAGGGACCAATCACCTTATGCCATTCCAGTGAGCTAAAGGATAAAAACCCGTCTGTATATTAATAAATAATTCCGCTTTTCCTGAAATCTGCCTGCCTCGTTTCTCTCTGTCCCCGGTACAACAGCGACAGATGACAATCTTTTAACTGTCTGCTAAAATGAAACTTTTTTGTCCCACTTATAAAACTAGCTAGATAGAGGAAACATTAGTCAATTCTAGTTTACGGGCAAGGTGTTCAATCTCTCCTCAAAACACCTAAGTCGCTGTTGACTCCCTGTTATTAAACTGGAGGTAAACCCTTTTGTATCTGTCAGTTTATCTCAGTTGTAAGGGGCCAAATTATAACCAAGCATTTCAGATAAGTGAAATATTCTCCTAAACGTTTTGATACTGTATCTTATTACACTTCTGAATGAGAAACTGGGCTTTAACTCCCTAATTGCAAATTGATAAATTGTCAATTGATAAACTGATAGTTTAAGTGAATGTACCTAACTCAAGTCACTACATCAAAGTCTGTTCATTTAGAAAAAACATCCCAGGTTATAAAATGCCCACATATAGTCTTTGAACATTATGAGCAGGTGAAAAGTTAAGTTATTGACAGCATCTTAGAATTAATTTAATTTTCCTAGATGGAAACGTTAAAGTAATGATAACTTTCAGAGTCTTGTGTGACCAAAGAAAAGCAGGTGCTTTCTGTGAAGGTTGTGCTGTGGGTCTTGCCTTTGCTAGGCTACCATTTCCAAAGTCAGAAACAGAGTGTATATCAGGAAAAGGCACGAAGAGTGCCACGATTTCCTTGCATATTCAACATGTACATTTCCCCTGGGATACTTCAGACAGCAGGTTTTAATATGTCTCCAAAGAGAAAATAGTTCTGCTGGATAAAGCCTGTCTGTATGAGAAACAGAAACATGCATATGAATTAATGAAAGACACACTAAACCTATAAAACAAAGTTTATGCTGTGGTGAAAGTGCTCACTTGCCATGAGAGATGCTGGAATCATCATTAAATGGAGACTTGGTCACTGCTGACTTTGGTCCTTGAGTCAACTGCCCTTGCTGCCCAACCAGGGTACGTCACTTCTACTCTCAAATGCTCATTCTTAGAAAAGTAGGTGCCAAAATTTACAACACTTTCTGTGATTTTCAAAGACAGGAAACATGATAGCTGACTACCTATGCAGCTCATCAATAGAGATTCACCAAAGTGGGATTCAATGGAATGTTGTGAGTAGCAACATTTTCAAGGGGATTTTTAGATCTGGACATGATTCCATCCAATTTACACTATACTTGAAGTAATGGCAAAAAACAAAAACAAATCTCTGTATTTTTACACAGTGCCCTTATAAATCAATAATCCTCCAGTTAATACACACACTGGTACATTCAAATGTAGACTGCTCACAACCTAAAAAAGCAGTTTTGGCTGGAAATATGATACCAATATGAGTAAAATGAAACAAATCTGCTTTTGATATCACTGAATATTTTACCTGTCTTTAATTGTGTACAGTAAAAACATTCGCCAAACTTCCCAATAAAAGTGAGGAATTATTTTGTAAGAAGAGAAGAATCAATGTGTCCTTTATTAAAAATCGTAACAGCTTTTATTCAAGAAAAAAATTAAAATCTAGTGTTTTCTTACTCATTAATTTCAGTATAGAGTTATGATCTATCCTCACCTGAAAAGGATCTTTTATGGTTTATATTGAATTATACACAGCAGTGTTTAAACCTCTTTGAACATTTAATAAAGCTTTACATTCTAGAAAGTATTAAGTAATTTACTAAGCAAAAAATGTTGTCCAAAGTAAAAGGCAAAATCTTGCTTGGATAAAATATTACACACTGAAGGTGAAGTATCTAAATAATGGTATTAAGGAAACATATTTTTTTAGCTTTATTGAAGCAATCTCATGGAATTTATATGTCAGACCACAGAACAACTTCACCGTAACTCAAACTGGGTTTGTTTCTTGTGGGAATAAATTACAGGTATGTGATTCAGTTAAACAAGAATAAAAAATGCTTTCTGCTGGGCTTTGACCTCATCTCATGCAACTCCCCACAGAAACTGGAGGAAAAGGTGTGAGTGTCATCTACTCTTTCGTGCAGGTCACATAACCCAGGACCTCTCCATATGCACAGTCACTTTAATGATTTCCAGTGTTATGCTTGCAATCACCACAGCTGGATTTTGTTCATATATTCTTGGAAATAGAGAAATGGATGAAAGCAAGCGGCTTCAACTCTGTCATCAGCCACAGGAAGCTAGGAAGCAAATAAAATTGTCAAATAGCCCAAGTTCACAGCTATAACTGGGTATTTGGTTTCCAAATGCCCCTTTCATTCTCTTGACAGCCATTTCCACAACCTGCTCATTTCCCTGAATTAATAGCTTCCTTTCCTACAACAGCAGCGATGATAACAAATTTGGCCAGCCAAATTTTCCACAAATTGGGCAAACTCTCTCACCATCCATAGTTACAGCCCAGACCAGGGAAGCTGCACTACGTGCAATGAAGAAGCAGAAATCAGAGTGCCTTTCTGGACCATTGCTTCTAACTTTGCAAAATTGCCTCGTACTGCAATATCTTGAAAACCAGACAGCAGCATTTTATATCAATTTCTGAAATCATTTTATTTCAGTTGGCAATAATTAGTTTTAAATTTGGGGAGGTGATAGATATTAAAAAAGGTATTAAATCAAAGAATAAATAGCTCAATAAATATTTACCATTAAAAGTGGTCTTTGTTCCACATCATTTCCAAAGTTCTTCTAATCAGCCTCTGATTTATAAGTCAAGAAGAAAAAAAAAAAGCACCTTATCAGCTCTCTCTGCACCAGGAATGTCTCTGAAGAGAATGTAAAGAGTGCTCATTTAAAATTGTTCTTTATTTATACACCAAATGAAATTACTTTATAGGCACTTGTATTTCACTACAGGCTTACTTCAGGTCACCTTAGTATCTTTCAGATCTGATGAGGGTATCACATTGCTTTTCATACTTGAATAACTTCACTGAATTCAGGTAGTCCTTTCTGATTTACACCCATATAACTGAGCACAAGATCAGGCAGCTGTTCTTACCCAAGAGACTAGAATTAACATTCCAATTTCAGGGAAGGTCTATTGCAAGGCAAGTAAAGACCTTGCAATGTCTTGATGTTAATGTGCTGTATCCCATCCATGCTAATCATACCAGCTGAGAGTCTCAGCTGCTGCAAACATTTGTAGCTTCAAGATTTCACCTGAATTATAACCTTCTCACTAGCTGAAAATCCAGCTAATTGTTCTATAGTGCAGTCTGCAGCACACCAGGAGGAGTATAATAAATTCTTTACGTAATTAAATGGCGAAAAATATATTAATGGGGCATTATGGCTATGGTGTTATGCACACAAAAGACAACATATTTAAAATTATATTCCCCCAAGCAATTTTAACTCAGCTGCTTTGTATAAATGTATTAAAGCATTAAAGTTAATATCATGTGCTGAAAACCAAATTGCAACATATGTGCAAAGGAATTGAGATATCACCACAGTGGGAACTGCATTAATTTGCTGATTTTAGTGAAAATAAAGATTAACTTTTGGCATTATTTTTCTCTATTTATTTATCATTTTACCTTTTTAGTTTTACTACAATTATTCCTACTTGACTAGGTAAAAAATTATACAGTATGAACATAGACGATAATTCACAAATCAGCCAGATGTTAAATACTGAAATACAGATCTAGGCAGAAAAGCCAAAGTTATATGCACCTCTTCCATCCAAGGTCTTACAAACAGCAAAATTTAATTCTTAAAGACCAGTATGAAATGTTTTTTTTCTAAATCTTTATTATTATTAGACCCTATATTAGACCCTAGACAGCCAAAGTAGGAGAAATTCTCCGCCAAACTAAAAGAAATTAGAAGCCAAACTTTACAGTTTTCAGAAAATATTTGCAGTGCACAATAGGTTACGCTAATTCACTAAGTCCTATTTCCCATGAAGAATGTATGAAAACATTTATGAGTCAACAGGATATAAAGTTATGTGGCTGCCATTTATGTTGAAGAAAATGGCAATAGAAGTTTCTTTTTTATTGTGGAAAGCAATAAACATGGAAACTTATAAGGAACGATTTGTGGTTTGCATGCGGAATAAATTCTCACAGAATCAGAACTCTATAACCTTTCAGATATCTTTCATCCAAAGTAGCCTTAGGCAAAGATAAACAACCTCTTATAAGTTTAAAAAAGAATTGATTCAGTTCAGTAAGGTGATGGATGATATAGGACTACAGGGTACCTAATTATTAACTATAACATTAAACAAGTAGTTAACAAAGATTAGTCTTCAAGACAGCTTACAACAAGCACAGATAGCTCATTAGATTACTATACTTTTTTTGCCTGAATAATAAAAATTATGCACAATTCCCATTAATGAGGATGTTATTTCCTCTCTGCATGAAGACTTCGGCATTTTTTTGTTTGAACATCACGTTTGATATGCACACAAAAGACTATGAGCAGATGAATCTTAATTGGACAAGAAACTAGCACTTAGAGTTAAACATGAATTCCTAATTACTTTTCTTTTTTAAGATTAACCTTTTCTATGTTGTTCTGCAAGATTGTAATTTACGATTAGAATCACTATTTTGCCATGTTGATAAGATATTGATTCGGTGTTTATTCAACATAATTTGTTGTTAAATGTTAAGCATGGAAATCCACGTATTACCACAGAATCTTTCAACAGTCCACTAAAATTTATGTTTTGCACCTGGAACAAAATATAGGTCTGAAAATGTGTTGTCTTCTGAAATGCTGCACTTTTTTGAATAAAAAAATTAGTTTAAAAATATAATTCCAATACTATTTTAAAACCACTAAGTCTGTAAAGGAAGATCTCTAGGAAAATCATCTAGATAGGTAATTGTTCTAGATAAAAAAAAAATGTCTTTTTAAAAAAGATAAATAATTGCAACAGTTTAGTTCCATTAACAGGAAGGAACAATTGCAACTACCTGTCTAAAATGCAAACATAATACTATGAGAATAGGATATTTCTGTGATGTTGAGCTATTTCTTGACGTTCACAGAAGCCATTTTCAGCAGCATCCTTCTGCCATGTTGATACATTACTATACATTTAACCAGTATTCCAGATCCTTGCACATAGTATTTGTTCTTTTCTTCACTGAACATTTTCAAATTAACTGATGAAAAGACTAATTTTCTTCCTTTTTTTTGAGCAACTTAAAGACAACTTTCATGCCTGAATTCCAAAACTCTACAAAATACCTCCTATCAGACTCTTTACTGAATAGGTTTTAATTAACTATATTTTAAGATTAAATAAAACTCTATATAGAAAGGAATTTCTCTACAGATGTGTGACATGGATAATTCAATTTCTTTCTTTGCTGTATGGACCATCTCCAGCTATGCTTTAAATCTGTTTTTGGAAGTGCCCCTCATTTAAGATTCTCCTGATTTCAGTCTTGATCTCTAGGGCAAGCTGAGAAATACCAGCTGAGAAGAATAAGCATGAATAAATCATGTGCGTGTCAGTACACCTGCTATGTACAGCACTTGGCACAGCTAAAATCTCCCAAAGGCCTACGTTCTGCTTCTGTGCCATGAGCAAGTCATCCAGACAAACAGCAATTTCATCACATTACTGAAACAGAAATGACATGACTCATTTTCCAAGGTAAATCTGTATCCACAACCACACTTAATGCCTGATATCAGAACTGTTAGAACAAAAACCATTGCATCACATAATGCCACTTTACAGAGATCATGTCTTCTACTCCCCTTTATCCAGTGAAGTGCAACCATTGAGATACTACAGTTTCAATCTTGCAGGTCAGGAGAGAGTTCTGTGGACCTGAGTCAGAGAATCCAGGAAAATGCATCAATCATCTGTAGGACATAAAAGAGCATAAGAAAGTCCTTAAAGGAAAAAGCAAAGTCCTCTTTAACCTAGTGTTCTGTGGCCAATAGACAAGGCCAGTGAAAGGGAACCAGTCTTAACAGCACTTAGTAACTCATGAACTTCTCAAATCTGAATTCAACCTTTACAACACATCACTGTATATGCTTCTGTTCTTTGAACCTCAGTTAGTTTTTACTATCCAGGTTATCCTCTGACAAGCATCTCATCTTGTCTACATATTGTGCTAACCAATTACTTCTTTTGTTTGTTCCAGATGAGATAAGAACTCTTGTTCCCTATTCACCTTCTCCATGCCTCTCACAATTCTGTAGGATTCTGCACCACACCAAATCCATCTTTTCTTTTCTTGTACCTTAAAGAAGGTTTTCTTGTATCTTAAAGAAAGTTCATACCATACTTTTGATTACCTTGATAATCTTGTCAGTACATTTTTTTTTAATGAAGGACACCAACAGCACGTACCACCCAGGATGTGCACCACTAGTGTACATATTCTGTGCATTATATTTTCATTTTCTTCTTTGTTTTTTTACCTAAATAATTTGTGATAAGTTTTTAATTACTGGGCACTGAGCTAACAGTTTAATATTACAAAACTAGAATCCAAATCCTGTACTGTAGTACTTGGAAATGAATGTTCAGTTCAAAGCTCATCTCTATGTTAATAGGTTGTTTCCCAATGCCTCACTTTCTAACCCATTTATCTGATACTATATCACTCAGTCAGCATTGGGATGTCCTTCTCCAGTTCTTCACTGTCAGCTTCTGTGTTTCTAAACAACTTGACAATCATAATAACTGTTTATCACCATCTAATATGGTGAACACATCAAAGATCCCCATAAAATGCAAAGGTGCCTTCCCGTCACAGTAAGGGCTGCATATTCCCACAGTTTGTTTCCTATCTTGTAAATACTATTTATGGAAATACCATCTTTCATTTCTCACAACGTCTTCATTAAGAGATTTCAGTAATGGTGTTGCCTTGGAGAAAACTGGATATGTAATCTGCATGTCCTTTAATTATGCTCATTCATTCATTCATTCAAAGTCCATAGATTCATAACAGATGACTTCCCATCGCAAAACTGGTATAAACTCTTTTCCTTCATCCAAATGCCCCATAACACTGCTCTGGCTAATTGATTTCATATAGATTACCCTGTCTACAGTAGTTTGAATTCTCCCAGGTAACAGTTTTGGAAATTCGCATCGTAATTGTCAGCTTCCGAATCACTGGTACTGAGTTAAATTTATGCAAGAGTTTACATACTATGAGCTATAATTCATCTAGTTCCTACTTTAGTTCTATTAGATATCTTCAGATCTTTCCAGCTGTAATTGTTTATCGTTTTCATTTGTTGTATAATGACTTTACTGACATTTGCAAGTTAGACAAATCTCCAAATTCAATTTGCATGAAAACAAGGTCCATCATATGCTGTTTTCCCTCTCCAACCTACTGAACATAGGAGTAAAAATTAGTTTTTCTGCCATGGATTTATCTTTTCAAACTGCACTTTATATATATTGATCTTGTTTGCCCTAAATACTCTCTGGCTTCCCCTTATCCCAACATGTGTGATTTTTTTTTCTTAATTAGTTTTAGGCATTCTACGTAATTTTCTACAAACCTCTTTTGACAGCCTTGTTACTGATTTAATTTTATCTGCTATGTTTTTTATTTTATTTTCCTTTCTTTTCCAAGGATTTACCCCACCATTTAACTGGGGGGGGAATTGGGGATTTTTCTTCCTTCATTTTCTTTTTAATAAATACCTGTTCTTAACTATTTTTTGTATTGATTCTCAATCTTTTTAAAAATACTGATATCATATCATATCATTATAGCACAAGAGTCCACATGTAATATGCAAATACATACTCTCCTAGCTGTTCCTTCTAATTCTTGTTTAACATAATTTTCTAATTTAGGCAGATGCCCTTCTTAAAATTAGGCATTATGACACTGGGGGGTTGGTCTCTGCTCATATTTCTGGAATGTATGTACCCTATAGCCACTAATTTATAGTATTTTGTTAATAGACACACTTGTAACCAAAGCACATGCACAGCTCAAAATCAGTTCTCCCTTTGTGGGATACTAAGAGTTGTTCCATTATCTGTTCTTGTACAGGGTTAAAAAGTTTTGTGGTTTGATTTTATGTTTGTTAAGGGCAGCATTTTAATCGTGACTTATGAAGATGAGTGGTATTTGATTATATTCTGGGTTTTTGAGTTTTTTTCCCCAGATAGAACAGGGGTTTTTTTCTAAATATGTTATGGTCAGTATTTGTCAAAGCCTTCACCTCAGCTGTTTCTTTTTACGTTATTTTCTGTGAACTGCAAGAGAAGAGGCTGAGGTGAATTTCTTAACTTCTACACATTAAAACCAATTTTTCTAACAGTTTCTTGTTTAAAATCATTAGGAAACTACTTCTCCTGGCATTTAGTGTGATATTTGATAAATTTTTGTGAGTACCACTGAAATAATTAATTATTACTGCTCTATTAGTTTTCACTCTTTTAGATGTCTCACATTATTCTCCATTTGCTCTGATGATGAGGTCAGAAGTACAAATCTATTACATTTTCTATGCTCTCCCAAAGGTTTAGTTCCACATGTCCATTTTTATTACTCATATCCTTTCCTTGAGGAATAGTTTAGTGCTAGATTACAAGGTATGATTGATTCTTTTCTTTCAGCTATATGTAATATGTTTTTCAATAGACCAGTTTTCTCACTTGGCCAGCCTTCCTTTTAAAAATTTCCCTTTGATGTTCATACACGCAACACATGCTGCACTAAATTTGGCTCCCATTACTCACAATCACTCACTCGGCAGTTTAACTCCTTCTCTGGGTTTTACACAGACACAGTGTATCCTATCGCTTTTTTTCTCTCTGCCTTGGAAATAAAAGTAGATGGTATATCCTGCTTAATTGTATTCAGAATGGAATTAATCAGTGTCAGAAACTCTTGAAGACCTCTGTATTTACAGTTCTTTTCCAAAGTACAAGCAGTACAGAATTTAGCAGACTGTGAACTAATGTTTAAAACAGCAGCTATATACCTAAACAACAGATTCATTTGCTTCACCAAACTCAGAACAGCGTTTTTGCTCTACAGTGTTCATTTCCAGGTGTAACAGGAATTATGACACTTTTAAGGAAATTAGTAGCCTAAAATGAAAAAAAATCAATCTCTAATTAGGTCCGTGTAAGTTTGTAACTACTACCACAAAAAAAAATTTTAAAAAACCCTCTAACAACACAGTAGATAACTTTCTGGCAGATTCAGAGCACATCTTACAGCATTTAAAGGAAGGACTTTTCTATACCCATGGTATAATGCCAAATATTATTATGCCTTATTAGATTCCTAAAAACTTGATGATCATAGTTCTGCAGAGTCTGATTCTCTTTTTACCTCTGTGCTGATTACACATTTATTCCTATTCATTTTCTATTTTTTAAAGCTAAAAACTATTATCATCCTCTGCATTTAGAGTTCTCATTTCACTTTACAATTATTGCTCTATTCTGGTATCTGGCTTATTTTCTTCATTCTCTTTTACCTTTTCTGACTGCAGTTTGTGAGGTTTTAACAGGTGTAACAAACCTCAGCATTCAATTTCTTTTATTTCTCTTGCTCAGCAACATCTGCTTCTTTTTATGGTATTTTAGTTTTCAGAAAGACAGCAGATTGACAGGCTTGGAAGTGGAAATCCCATTTGTATGTTTACAGGATTTGAGCAAGCTGAAGCAGCAAAAGATTTTATCAAGGTGTCCCAGCTTCCTTGGAAAGGCCACTGATGAGGTATTTATCCCAAGTTCTCTCCTCTAAGTCTTCTCTGGATGTTGCTAGTTGTGAAGGGATTTTGTTTTTTAAATGGATCACTGCCTACTGGACTTAGATAAATTGGCAATTTCTGCCTTAGGAACACAGAAGTTCACTCTTAGGCCAGAAAACATCTATCAATTGCCTGGTTACAACTCCTGCATTCCTTTATAAATCCACAGTACCTGTTCACCCTCTTCAACAACAAAGAGCTTCACAGTATGTTCCAGTGAAACTTTTGTGAGGTGAGGAAGTGCTTCCATTACCATGTAACAGACAAATCAGGTAAAAGAGATTAAAAATGAAACTTCATATTGTATTCAGGCAGTAGAGTTTATCCAGCTAAACACCTTTCTTTGATGATCTGGGTTTAAATGAGATGCTCAAGTGCACACAAACCAGCTACCAAACAGGGAAAAGTATTTAAGCCAACTCTGTCCACCATTATGTCAAGTCCTAAATTACTAAAGCTTTTTCATTTTATTTTTTCATGTAGGTTCAAGGCACTGAGATAAATTTTGTGCCCTGATGTGAAGAAGGAAACATCATTAGAAAGAATCTCTAAAATAATTTTCTAAAATCACTGTTTCGTTTGAATTAGAGAAGTTTTAAATATTTGGTCAACTGCATAAAAGTTGTCACAGTTTATGACATTTTCATTACCACAATTTCCCTTATAGTAAAATAATTGTTGTCATCAATTTTTATCTTGAAAGGTGTACCATTCATGTAGATCTTAACACTAGTCTCTTGATACACCACATCCAGTGGCTTAACATGGAGACTGGTATTTAAAAATTGTTAAAGAAACCTGCAGTCCATTCACAAAGAGGATTTGATCATACCCACCTAACATTATCTTTTCAAAGCACAGCTCACTCAGATACAAAGAAATTCTCAGCTTTTCCGATGACTTGTTTAGTATATCAATATCTTGGGCATTTAAGAATTACGTAAAGGATGTGAACATGGTGGTCATGGATGAAACAGCGGAAAGTGCATTGTGACAAAAAACGTGAAGAAACAGTAATGCTTCTCTAGATGAATTACATCCTGTTGTCACTTCAGAAGCAGAATTGCATAGGTAAAGCTCTTCTGAAGTATAACCTTTGTATTTAAAACTTGTTCAATTCCTCAATCACTGATCAATTTTCTTAAGAGCAACAAGAAACAACTTTCTTGTTAGGAACCAATAGCCCTTGGCTAAATTAAATGAGAGGTAGCCACCAAGCTCTGCTGTTACTAATTAACAGATCACCCTTTATTTTGGAATATAAGTCTTCTTGCTGATGTGCTGTGCAGGACACGAACAGTACAAGCCCTGGGAGTAGCGTCAATGTATGAAATATTTCTTTCTTAGCTAATAATAAAAAATTCTTTTGATTGTTTTACCTGTTATAGTATTTAAATTATGTGAAAGCTGAAAATTTCATACATTTGTAACAGAAGAGATAAAATTGAGTCCAGCTATCCACATCTTCACTGTCCCATTGACGCCTTTTTTCCCAAAGGCTCCTAATCATCATCCTTTTATTGTGAATATCAGTAACTCTGGAGCACAAAGCACAGTGTGCAGCTTTCTGACATGCTATGGGAACTAAGTATCTATAAGCACTCTTGCTATTTCTGAGTCAAAATTCAAGATAGAATATAGTGTGGATTAAATATAAACTGTTCCTCATAGTGCTGTTATTTTTTTGTCTTATTCTGACTACCCAACTAAAAAAAGACAAGCTTTAAAATCATGTAGTACAACTGCTGATTAGATTCACTTCAACTAAAATTCACTGTTCACTATATAGAAATTTAAATTTGAACTGAATGTCTGCATTTCCTTTACAGTCAGTGGAAAGCAGCATATTTATTCACAATTAATTTACTATATTTTAAATTTCTGTTTGAGACTGTTTAAATTATATGTTTTGTTGTCCACGTTTGCTGAGATAATCCTCTGCTTTACATATAAAAAATCTGATGAGCTCCACACAAAAATATGGTGGGGAGGGAGGATCATGCAGGAGCCTGATAGAGAGTTCTAGAATGTGACTTTAGAGACATTAGAGTGATCACAAGCTGGTCACAGCACCTGTCCGTGACAAGAACTTCATTAGCAAGCAAAAATTCTTTGGCACATTTTAAAGCCATAGTTCTTCACAGCTGCATCTGCCTATGAACATCCCTTTCCTACAGATCTTTGTTTTGAGTTAACTGACAAGAAGAAATTCAAATTTTTAGCAAAATATATACAACAGTATTTCATCAGTTTATGTGCCTTTGAATCTTCAGTGATTTGTAAAAGATAATTTAAAGTAATGCACACAATTTTAGGGAAACACACTTTTTATTAATTTTTTTTCCTGCTTCCACTAACATACCAGTAATGGCTGATTATTGCCCCACTTAAAACAAGATTTGTCAGTGATACTACTTCAACACTGGCAAATGCATAGCTTCTAATGCACTAAATGCCACTTGAATATTTATTGGCATTATAGAACCATCTGCTTTCAGCTTTCCTAGACTAAAACATAATTTCCCCTCACTGTAATGCTCTCATTTTGCCTACACAAGAAAATCCATGCAAGCTAACTAACAAAGATAACAGAAACAAAGCCGAATTTAAAGAAAAAAACAGCTGATTTTTTTTTCCATTTAGCATTAAGAACTGCTTTCAGCTACAGACTCCTTGTGCTGGGATACTGAGGTAAAAGGAAGAATACTGCTACGAGCTTGAGAAAGGAGCAGTAGGGGTGACTGAAGCTGCAGCTTAATGCCCTTCCAATAAAAAACCTTCAGGGTTTTTTTGTTGAACCATCCTCACTGACACCACTAATTACTGGCAGAGGACTCCTGTGATTTTGAGTCATCCCTGTAAAACTCTTTGTTGACGTATTTCTTGTATTTGTTCTATAGCTGCTCAGTATAAATATACGGCAAAGGACCAGGAACTGCACAGCTAGGATCCAGGCTCTCAGACAAGTGCCCTGAGCTCTGGGCTAGAATCTTTCTCTTTTTATTTGTTCTCCTTCGCTTTCATGACTTGCATGCTTTTCTGCAGGGCAGTGCAGACTCAAAGGAAGAGTATAGTGAAAGATGCTATAGTGAAAGACCCTATAGTCCCAACATGGACACACGAAATAGAAGTCAGTGATCAATCTCTCCCTGGATGAATTCCCCAGGTGAGGACAGCCTGCAAATTTATTCTGGGTGAGCTCTCAAACAGCCAGGCTAGGTCAAAAAAAGGTAGATAACACCATCAATACCTGTTGTCATAGAAAAATGCATAAAACTAATTTAATTACTATTCCCAGAGGAGACCTTTATTCTTTGGCTTCAAAGTGAATGGCAGTGTTTCACTTACAGTGTTATTCAGAGGGGAGAGAAATCTCTGACAGACTCCTGCATTCAAAGGTAATGGCTTGCAAAAGTAATAGCAATATTTCTGTACAGCATTCTAGCTTTCTAAATCACCTGTAGAAACCATATTTCTCACCCTCAACAGGACAAAATCTTACCAGTTTAAGTCAGTATAGATTGCCCTGTCAAAGTGACTATTGCCTGTCTTAACCTGAATCTCATCCTAGAAATAAAAGCTTACAGACTATCCATATGAATTCAAACAAGACTAAAATTACACTATCCAAATACCAGGAAGAACAAACAGAAATCTAACTAGAATACTCATTAAGTAGCTTTTCCATTGCAGTTCTCTACATCAGGGCCCCGAGCACTCAAGGGTTTGACTGCCTAGGCTCAGGGTCAGGCTCAGTGGTGCAGCCAGGCAGCCTTGAATCAGACAGATGTGTAGATAGAGTTGTGTGAGAAAATGCTCTGACAAGCAAGGTCCCGTACCCCTCAGCAAGAGCTGCACTTGAACTCAACCCCTTGCTTTTCTCCTGCTGTCATGGCCATGCTGGGCTGTGCACCTCTCTGACCTGGACTGAACTTCAGATCACTCCTTGGCTTCCCGGCTTGATCTCCTGGCCTTGCCACTGTGGATGAGTCCAAAGACCTCAGGATGAGCCTGGATACTGTTACCAGATCCACTCTGCTTTTCTTGCTCAGGTACAGTGGAACTGTGCCTTCAGTGTGACTTTAAGGCTCCTGCCCTTTCTGCCTCACCAGGGCTCTTGTCCCCCCTGCTCATCTTCCCTTACAGAGCAGCTATGGCACATGGACAGCTCATGTGCCACAGCTTCACTCTCTGTCAGTAAAAGCAGAAGTCAGGTCATACTGTTAAAACTGCTGACACTCAGCAATGATTTTCTGCAATGAATTGTGCCCGCGGCTAATGATAGAGCTCAGGAAAAGTCCTTAGCAAGTGTGGAGCACATTACCACTCTTCTCAGCACAATGAACCATATCAAAATTGTTCCCTTTAATCTTCTTCTATTACTACCTGAAGACTTCAGTCAGGTTTTCAACCATTTGTGTTTGGAAAATACAAGTATCTCAGCAACAACACTCTCATCTCCCTGTGACACAGTAAGAAGTTTTTTCTTTGGAACAGAACAGATCACCAAACATTAAATTGAAGCTCTAATTCAGAGAGGAAATTTAAACAGATATAACCTCAGGCATGTCTGCTGTCCCTAAAAGTCAGTTGGACTACTGACATGGTTGAAGGTTATGCATAAAATTGAGCACTTTTTTAATCATGAACAAAATAGAAAAGATAAAGTATTCATACTTGAGTTTGCTCAGCTGTGGAATGAGCTGCCTGAAGAGATGTGACAATCTAAAATCTGACATCTTTTAGAGTGCTCCACTACCTCCTTTTTTAAGTTTCTGTTAGAGCACTTGAATGGCAACAGAAGAAGCATAAATTGTCAGAGGCAAAGAAAGGAAAAGGAGAAAAACCTGTTAAATAGACTCAGCTGTTAAATAGCTATTATAGTAACAGCAATTGAAAAATAGAAAACTGATAAATAGCAATAGGAAAGAAAAAAATTATATTTGCTGATGCTGCTTTCAACTGTTAATACTTTGAAGAAACAGCCAGATTCAGCCTGCATTTTATGAAGTCCGTATAGAATGTACTGGTACACAACATCCTGCTAAGATGCTGTTTGTAAGAAGAGTGAATGGCAAGGGTGGAGTGATTAAAAAAAAGACATGCATCTCCTAATTTCAAACCTTTTTTAATAATTAAAATGTTTTCTATCAAAATAATAGTTTCCCATTTAATTTACATATTAGCCTGTAGATAACCAAAGAAAATAACTACACCATATCATTCAGGTAAATCTGTGTTTAGGTTAGAACTTAGCATAAGACTCTTATTAGAGTAAATGTGTATTAGCAATTTCATTATTACCACAAACAACACAGTAAAAGAGAACAGTATGAAATTAGTTACAGAACCACTAAGAAATAAAACACTTTAATGTCTTATGGACACAAAAGCACGCAAATAGCAGGCTGTGCTGTGTTGAACTCTTCCAATCAGCTCTGTCATAGCCTTAGTAACCTGCAAATAATTCCAAATTACTAAGTTTCTGCCACTACCTCTCTCAAAATGACAGCTGCTGTTGATTCCCTTACTGGAATATCAAAATGCTGCACAGCACGACTACAGAGATTTGTCAAGTGTTGCACAGAGGGAACTTCAGACAACCACTATATCACATTGTTTCCCTCATACTCAAGCCTGCAGTTCATTCACTCACAGTGCTGGGCTGTGACCTCTCTTCTGGTGCTGTTCCTGCCAGATCAGAGAACAGTATTTCCCTCACTGTGAGTGAAAAATCTGGCAGGATTGTCAGTGTGCCTGGGAACTATGGAACAAAGGTAAGAGAGCTAACAGTAAACCAAAAACAGACTTTGGAAGACAGTGGTCTGTTTGAAGTAGAAGAATTTTCTGTACACCAGAAAACCTAAGAGAAAAACACTACAAAAATCATAGAGTCATAGAAAGGCTTGGGTTGGAAGAAACCTTAAAGATGACCTAATTCCAACCCCTCAGTCATGAGCAGAGACACCTTCCACTAGATCAGGTTGCTCAAGCCTCGATCCAGCTTGGCCTTGAACACTTCCAGGGATGGGGCACCCACAGCTTCTCTGAACAACCTGTTCCAGTGCCTCACTGTCCTCTGAGTAAAGAACTTCTTCCTAACATCTAATCTAAATCCCTCCTCTTTTAGTTTAAAACCATATTCCCTTTTCCTTTCACTATCTGTCCATGTAAAAAGGTTGCTGACCCTCCTTCTTATTAGCTCCCTTTAAGTACTTGAAGGCTACAATGAGACGTCACCAAAGCCTTCTCTTCTCTAGGTTGAATGACCCCAACTATCTCAGTCTGTTTTCATAAGGGAGGATCATCCAGCCCTTGGATCATCTTTGTGGCCCTTCTTTGGGGCCTCTAAGGAGGAACACATCTTTCTTGTGCTGAGGACCCTGGAGATGGCTGCAGCACTTTACCTGGGGTCTCACAAGGGCAGAGTAGAGGCAGTCTTCACCTCCCAAATCGTACATGCCACACAAAAAGAAGGGCTTTAAAGAGTTAAGCATCTTGGCGGTTTCACTCTTTTGACTACAGCCCTCTCATTTTATTAAAGTGCAGTTAGAAGTTCCACAGCTTGCTGTTCCAACACCAGAGAGCAAATTATTCACCAGCTTATCCCAGTCACCTGTGGTAGTGAATCTGCGGGGTAAAGGAAAATTGTGCAGAGTCTATTCAAGATACAGTGGAGTGAAAAACAGCTCAAGGAAGATTGTAAATGTTCTAGAAGAACAGTATGGATCATAGACTCTCTTTAAACATCACATAAGAAGAGTGATGTGGGGGCCAGTGGCCCATAATACAAGGGATAGATATCCTCTCCAGGTTAAGGTGAACTAAAAAGACCTTTCCTACGATGCTGTTTCATTATGCAAAATGAATCCCAGTTCTGCTTCCCCATTTGGCCTCCCAGTCCCTTCATACCGTATCTGTTCCTTCCCTAGAAAATTCTCCCTTCCCCACTCTCCCATTGGACCTTATTCCCTGCCACTCACTCAGATTTTCCCATAGGCTCCCGTACCCTAGTCCTGCCTATGTACCGCCCCTGCCCCGATGCTTTCCCTGCTCCTGTATATAGGCTGGAACTTTTCCATCCCCCAACCTCTTTGTCCCTGGCCTGCTTTCAAGGTAGACCTGAAATAAATCTCTGCTGTGGAAATTCCACACAAAGACCCTTCCTGCCTCCTTGCCGTCAACCTGTCGGAAAGCGATCCGGAGTGAGTGTGTGTGTGTCTGTGTGAATGCAGTGGCTGCCAAACGACTTTCTGTTGGAGTCAGTTTGGGAGGTGGTAGCACCCCACCAGAACACCCCCTGGATTCTGACAGAGTGAACCTGAAAATATACTCTCTCTTTGTTTTTAAGAGGTAGAGCTCCACACTGGTGGAACAATGAGAAAAATCTACAGCTATTGCTTGGAGGCAGCTTGAGGATAAATTGGCAAGTAGCCATGTCTGTTTTATTCATAGAGTTAAAACAGAACTGTCTCTGACAGTTTAGTTTTTAGGAGTTAGAGGACAGTAGGACTAAAGGGAACAACACAATCCAGAAAAGTCTTAATAGACACATTGATATGGAAAAAAGTAGAACTGGTCAAACAGGACCATAAAACTGAGGAAACTAAAAATTAAGTAATTTTATGTCCACTAAATGTGTAAATCATGGTCATCAACAGGAAGACATTTGCATATATCAGCAAAGATCTCAGTACACAATTATTATTCAAATTAGCTTGGTATTAGAGAACCAATACGTTATAGTGAATATAGTTTCATGATCAGCACACAGGAAACCCACTGCGGAGAAGGGTCCACAGTTCAGCCAAATCTATGCAAAGCCAGAACACTTCAAACTGAATAGACTGATGTAAAATGCTTTTAAGATAATAAAGAGATTGTTAAGAAACTATATGAAATAGGAAACAGATTCTGGCCATGGTGGTGAGCAATATCCTAAAATATCTACTATCACTGCTTAAAAAAAGTGAAAGCTGAGAAACAGGCCTCTTGGATTAAGCAAATCAATAACAGAAATCTGGAATGATCTGATGCATATAGAACTAAAGAAAAATCTGATAAAAGTATATCAAAGACAGAAAACTGAGACTATTAGTAACACTTAGGTGTAGAGATAACATACTTTCTAACCCTTTTTTGGCTCAGAAATGAAAACTTTTGAGGAATTCTTTCAGAAAAGGTGGTATGGAATTAGAACTTGCTGTATGAAAGTGAAATCTCTAGAAAGTAATATGTCTTCCAGTAAAACAGCTCACTAGGATCCAGAAAGTGAAGCAGAAACTGAGATTTCCACATTGCCACTAATAGCAACAGTAAAAGGATTGGAGGCATAATCCCAGTTCAGCTGGAATTAGTACAGATACTTAAAAACTTACTAAAATTGATTTGCTAGGGGAGAGGGGGAGTGAGAGGGAGTAGTAGTAATGTGAACAAGCTCCATCTTTGTAAAATAAAAGGTAATAGAAGATTAGGGATCAGGAACAAAGCAAAATAGAAGTGTGATTGCCCTAATACAAAGAAGTTACCTATATGCATTCTTCTGTTTTAGGTTGTTGCTTTAGTGAGAAGAAAGCTTTCCTACTCAAACTCATGAACAATAATCCCTTATCAAAAAGGATCAAACATCACTATGCATACTCTGCAAATCACACCAGAAATTTGGGGACAGTAATGAATACCAAGACCTCAAACCACACAGATTTGGGAAACCATCCCTATTTCTTTCAAGTGAGTGTATCACCAGGCTCTGTACTCAGCAACCTACCAAATGTCTGTATTATAGGCACAGTATTTCATCACAATACAACTTCCACACTGGAAAAGCAGAACCCTTCATACGTAAGTATATAAAACAGGACTGTGAGACTCCGTTGTGGGGTGATCCTAAAGAAAGGATTAACAAAGATCTTGCTCCTTTCACCTGCACCTTTTCAAGGGAGGTGTCCTTCAGATCTGCCTTTCTAGCAGACTTCAGTGGCTTTCTGGGTTTGTATAAACTCCCACTCATTTCCTACAGATTCCCTGTATTTCAGTCAGCTCTAAGGCATTCTGTAGCTCTGTTGCTGGATGTCACACCTTTCCCCAGCAAGGTGTTTGGCAGTTTCTAGCAGTGTGATAGTTCACTGTTTCCTGTGCTTCTCCTATTTCTCACCCATATTTCCCAGCTTAGCTTGTCCAGTAACTTAGGAAGGCACAGTTTCCTGCTGCCTCCGTATGGCTTTTCCTGGCCCTGATTACAGCAGCCTGGACAGACAAAGCAGCAGCTTTCTTCCCTATGGAATGCAATATACAGTATGGAGTACCTCCAGTGATACAGTTCTAATTTTATCAGCTTCAATTAAGTCTGCTGCTTGTGTGTTCAGATTCTGCTTAGTTTTCCACTGCATATTTACACAGTCGCCTGCGAAATCAAGTCATGGGATTTAGCCACTCACTACAGTTTGCCAAAGGCAGGAGAGTGTCATGAAGCCAATAGGCTGCTGAAAGTGTCATTAGCAATGATTAGAAAGGACAGCCTCTGCCAAAGGACTTTCTCTGTCATAATATGTTGTTCAGCACATTCATGGTCATCCTGCAGAAGCACAGTTACAGCATCAGTACAGTGAAAAACTAAGCAGAATCTGAACAGATTCATCAGACAAGTAAAACTGGTGTAATTAAACCTATATAACTGGAGATACCCCAAGAATTCACCTGGGACACTGATATAATCCAGATTCACCAGGATAAGTGGATTCATTTCTTTGTAGACATTAGTTTTAACATAATTGTATCTTTTTGGAACAGTTACACCTTGCCTTAAGTGGTCTAGATATCTCAGAGGGCATTCTTTGAACACAAGGTTCAGTGCTTCCCCATCTTCCCAGTTTAGTGATGATATCTGACATTTTAGGCCACTACATGACCTCTCTCTCACTCCAAGACCCATGTGAGATGGTGTCAGGGAGATGATAGAAAACTGTGCCTCACTGAGCCATTGCAATGATTTCAGAGTCCAGCATACAAGATCAAGCAGACAGGGCCTTAGATTATGGAGAAATGTTCTGGTCTAAGTTTTACCTCCTGTTTGTCAGCAAAATGAGCTGTGAATGGGTACACTGGACACTAGAGAGTCTGCATAACTCAAGACCAAGTACAGAAATTACTGTAGCCAAATAAAATATCTATATCTACAATACCTGTTTTACCTAGGAAATGTGCTGTTCTAAATAGCCTAAATTCTGGAACTCTTTTGGTGGTGTATCTTCAGAGTAATAAAAATAATTTTTTAAAAAATTAATATTTTTAATCTTTATAATAAGACAAAGACATCAATGTCATGCAGTAGCCTGCATGTAAGCATTCTTCAGCAAGATTTTAATACATGTACTGTTTTGAGTTTACCACTAACTTAATGCACACCGATCTTGAATAAAACCAGATAGTTCATTTTGAATATTGAGTATTTAAATAATATGTTTAATTATCTTTATCCCAGTTAAGTTTCTATTATGGGCTATAATGCCTTCTTCCTTTAAACTGTTTTTTAAATAAAGTCGGCACAGACTAAAAGATGCTTCTAAATTTTCGGCTTGCTACCCCTTGGTTTTCTGACTGACTGTCAGGCCACTCTGGTAAAGACAATTATTTACACAACCCTAAGGCATCGCCCTCAGCTCCATCATTCTTCAGAACTCTGAACTTCAAACCAATTCTGCAGTGTTGGAGCCTCAACAACTGTTCTTCTTCAGAGTCATAATCTGTAACAGGAAACAGGCTTTTTTAATGAAACAAATTATGCAGGCCATTAGTTCATAGTTTAAATAAAGAATATTGTAGTTGAGAGATTGATGTGGCAAAAGAAACCTTTTTGTTGTAGCAGTGAGTGCAGGATTTCAATGAATAGCAGGGTCATGTAGCTTCTTCATCTTCTAGCAACCTTCCCAACATCTTTTTAAAAGATGTTTTTATTATCTTTTATCGGGCAGGCAGTTTTTGCCCTCAAAGCAATTAATGTTGTCTCAAATCTATGGATTCTTTCTACATATCTTGAATCAGATGAGAGTATTAGTTTTACCTGGGGTTTTTTTCAGCCTCTTTTCTGTAACAATTTC
This sequence comes from Rhagologus leucostigma, assembly GCA_013397725.1. Classification (NCBI taxonomy): domain Eukaryota; kingdom Metazoa; phylum Chordata; class Aves; order Passeriformes; genus Rhagologus; species Rhagologus leucostigma. The sequence continues at coordinate 82,040 of VZTD01000490.1, forward strand.
AAAACAAAAGAAAATTATTTTTAATGCAGACATTCAGGTCATACATTGGGTTAAAACCACATAAAATAATAGGATAAATTTTGAGAAAAACTTCATCAGTGCCTGTCTTACCACCTTCAACAACTCCATCCAGTTTTTACTAAAGTCAACAGAACATATTGACTAAGATTTGGAGAGGATATTGTGTTTTCTCTTTCTCTTCTTGAGGTTAAAGTTATACATTAAGGTGTAGTCTTAATGGATTCAGCTGCTACTTTCATTTAATCTTACTAGAATTAACTCCTATTTTATCAAGGTATACACTCTCACTCTTGGCAAAGTATTTAATTATAACAAACTAACTGTGTCTAAAGTTCTGTGTATTCCAGTAGAAATCAGTTGTAGTTTCACCAACAGAATTTACTGAGATTGACATTAGTCTAGTCATTGTCTGCCTTGGTGACAAGGCACAGGAAGACAGTGAGTAGCTACTGTCTTCCCATCCCACCGGTTGCTCCAGTAGGGCAAAATTCCTTCTCCTGCCTCCCCTAACTAAAGGCTTGACCAGCTCCATCTTCTGTTACACATCTCCTTCAATACTTGGTCAGGGACACCTCTCACTAGATCAGGTACCTCAAAAGCACCATCCAACCTGGCCTTGAATGTTTCTGAAGTTGGGACATCTACAACTTCTCCAGGCAACCTGTGCCAGTGTCTCACCACCATCATAGTGAAGAATTTCTTCCTAATATCTAATATAAACCTGCCTTCTTTCAGTTTTAAGCCATTCCACCTTGTCCTATCATTCTCTGCCCTTGTAAAAAGTCCTTCTCTTCTCTCTTGCAGCCCCTTCGTGTACTGGAAGGTGCTATTGGGTGTCCCCAGAGCCTTCTCTTCTCCAGGCTGAATTCAGCCTGTCTTCATTGGCAGAGTGCTCCAGCCCTCTGAGCATCTTCATGATGTGATACCTTCTTGTAAAGTATGGTCATGGTGTCTTGAGCTTTGAGTGGTCAAACAAGGAAACTGTGGCAGGCAGAAAATTTTATGAAGTGAGTAAAGTGAGCAGACAAGCAGATGCAGAATGCTGCCACACATTAAGATTAAAAGAGTGGATTTGCAGCATAAATTATTTTTCCCTCTTGGGACCTTGGTGTTTCTGAATAAGAAACACTAATCCAATCTGCTGTTCTGCCTCCAAGTATGTATCCTTACCACTGCCCAAGTGCCGGAATTATGATTATACAGCCATGTGACAAGTCAGTTCAGTGAACTCCTTAATGTGAAAATATAATTTAAGAAAATAAATTATACCTCTCCAGGTGAATCTCTTTCTTAGTTTCAGTTCAGTTGTACTCCATGTATTACCAATATAAAATTGCAGCTGTAGTTAAGAGCCAGAAAAGTACCATCCCATCAGCAGTGACCTGCAATTATATTGGGCTGAAATTATCAAAGACCTTCAGCTTATGCACAGAATTTCTACCTTCCTGCTTGCCTCAGCTGCACGTTCTCAGCCTGTGACTTGCAGGAGTATTGTAGGTGTGGTAAGTAAAATTGACATTTCTCTACCACCAAAAGATAGGTTATCCCCTCTCTCTGTGATCTTCATCATAATTCCTCAAAATCCTCTGGTGCCTCTCAGCACCTGCTCTGATATAAACTCCCTTATTAAACCTAAGATGAATAAGAGAAAAAAAAACAATGACAAAATATCCACTGTGAGCTCAAATGAGCCCCAGAATAAGTAGAAAGGAAGTGAGAATGAAGCAGAGGAAGATGTAAGTAGTAACTGTATTTCAAAAGCAGCTTCAGACTAACAAACTAACTTAGGCATTTGTGATCTCATCTAATACCATCCTTTCTTACCACTCTCACCAGGAGACCACTATCAGCCTTTGAGCATGTGTAGGTCCCTGAACACCAGCTGTCATATCAACACAACATCTGCAGCATGTAATTGTACTAAAAAAATCTGTTCTGTGCAAGAGAAATCTGAATGAAAACTATTGTTAACATTTCACCAGCATTTACTTTTTTCTTCAAGGTTTTCATTTTTTAAGTATCTTTAGACATGCTTGCTCAAGTGGAAATACTTTTTTTGACACAAAGACTTCTCTTTCTGAAGGAATAGTTATTCTGATTCTGGCAGCAAAACAACTTTAAGAAATTCCGACCCCCTTCCCTTCCCTTTCATTCCAGCACCACTGATTTGATACACCACCTCTTCAGCTGTGCTTGCACAGCAGTTTGTCTGGCCTCACTGGTGAAAAGGAACACTGAAACAATCTAGACTAAAACTCTGAAACAAAACAGTTTTTAATCCAGGCTGTTGCTGTCATCTGCCTCTGCTACAGACTCATAAACAGTTGTCTCAGCACAACAGGGGAGGTAGAGTGGAGTTTGAGATTTTCTTCTCTCCATAAATCAGTGTGTTATGTACAGTTCAGGGGCAGATTTCATCACACTTAACTATGACTACAATGAGCTGAGATCAAAACCTCTGAATTGAGGTATGTTCATGTGTGTATTCCTTGAGTACCAGGTATATAAACTCTAAGGCTCTTAATGCAGAGAATGCCAATGCATGCACAGAGTGATTCAGCTGACTTCAGACAGGAGATAGCCTGAGACACCTGTATCTAATGGATATCTGTGTTTAGGTGACTGAAGTCAGCTGTAGGAGTCTACCTGAGGGTGAACTACATTGGCATACAGCTCTGCTGACTGTTTTGACCAGCCATTGGCTAAAGGGGAGAGAAGACAGCTGCCAGATCTGTAATCTTAAACTGAATCCTAATCCTAAAACTTTATATTCTCACCTAAGTAGGTCTTAGGTTCTGTGCCCACTCATAGGTGTCTCTTACTATTTGAGACCTCCCACGGCATCCAGGCTGCCTGGGACTAGTAGATGTGAGGTTCAGCCGTGGCCTGATGAAGTGCCAGGCAGGATATCTGGAAAGCATTACACACGAGTGTTCAGAAGGCCTAAGACCTGATTTGTGGGTAGGCCTGTCTCATGTTCATAGACATTTCTCTAATGGTACAGCCACTGCGTGTAGCCTTCCATGCCATGTCACCTCTTAGTTCTGCCAAGAGGATGATCTGTGGGTTTCCCTGATAAGTGAACCTTTAGGAAGTCATAATCTTTCTCTGAACTGATTTACCCATGACCTCAAAGCCAACTATATTGGAAGCAGTGATGTGATGATACATGGAGTCACTGAGAAACTGGACAAGGAGGGGACAGAAGGAGGAGAGCAGAAACTTAAACTGCTATTAAACCAGAAAAAAATTCTGAAAACATACACATTTTTACATAGATATTTAACAAAATCAAAGCAAAATAACAGAATACCCAGAGAATCTCTAATGTTTAATATGTGAACAGCATGCTTCACTGCCCAACATGCTGAGCAGTTAAGGTTTCCTGCTTACTGACTAATTGATAAGGCATGTGCATAATTAACTAAAGCTTTTGTAATGAAAAATTAATTTAAGGTTCTATGTAATCTTTCTTTTCTGTACTAGTTTGAAAACAAACTAGTGAGAGACTCCAAGTCAGAAATACAATTTAATAGGAAAAAATAAAATAAATGCAATAGTACAAAAGACAACCCACTGACAGAGTCAAAATACAACCTGACCCCTTGACAGTCAGGAGGTTGGTAGCAGTCTGATTAAATGGTGGCTGCAGTCCTCCTGGAGTGATGGTTCTGTTGAAGCAGTGATCCTGTAGAAGGGTCTGGTCTTCCTCTGAAGGCCCAGTGGTGGTGTAGAAGAGTCTGGTCTTCCTCTGAGAATCCAGTCGAAAAGACTCCCTGTGCTGTTCTAAAACCCAGATTATATCCACATAGGAATGCTTGGCTCCTCCCCCGGGGCGGAGCATCTCACAATGGGGCGATGTAATTCTGTGAGTCATGTGGTGGATCCTTGATTGCCTATTGAGCAGAGATAGCTCCTGGAGGGAGTTATCAAGGATGAGTCATGGTAGGGGATAACGAGCACAGCCCCACCTGTTTTAACAGCTTGTGGAGATGACAATAGAATACATACTTTTGGTAACATCTTATATTGTAACCTAGGACATTTTCTGCTTTGTATAATAATTTATTTTAAAAAGAAATAGTCATGAGGATTGTAAATGATGAAAAATATATTCTATGTTTCAAATACCTTGAAAAATAAATACCTCAGAAAGGCTTCCTGAAATACAAGTTGGAAATTAATTTGAATCTAAATGTTTCACTGTAGATTATATATCACATTCTTCCAAAAATTACTTGTCCATTCTATGACAGGATACTATAAGCATTATTTTCACCTCAGTATCTGTTCAGTTAACAGCCCTGCAGAACTGTATAGTCGTCATGAATGAAAAATGAAGATGAGAAACTGAGATGATCTATAATAAGACTAAGGTGGCTGGTTTTGTTTATAATTTTTGGAGTAGAATATGGTGCGCTGTGTAGGAAGAAGTCTTTCAGTTTTTGCTCTCAGATTCAAGGTTGTGAAAATGTAAAATTCAAATTTCTGAATGTTTTAATTGATTTTGCATTCATTTAAAAACACCTAGTTTTAATATGTATTCCAAAACCTTATTTAAAACCTACATTGAATTGTAAGTTAAGTTGATTTTTCTAAGATTTATAATACCAACATTTAGCCTGGAAAAAGTGTATTTATCCATTTTAACAGAGCTAAGAAAACCAGAGAACAATATAAATATCTCATTTAAAAGCAGATTAAAGGATCCCTCCAGTAACATCCTGGATCTTAAAAATAATTGTATTTTTTTTAAGCTCTTTGAGGTCTATACTTCCTAAAAGTAGGGAAATTTTTAAAATATTTTCATCTCAATCTTTTGATTGGGGAAAAAACAGAGGAGGATTGAGTTGTTTGGGAGACTGAGGAGATCTTATTTATTTGCAGAATATTTTAGATGTGACTCAGACAGCAAAAACTTGACAACTGTCTTGCCATTATGTCTAACTTAGTCATTCCTTAGAAAAGCAGGTGAATTTTGCGCCTTTAGCAATGGAGATTTAGGGTCAAGGGACTGATAAGACAGGAAGGTCAATGGCACAGAGCTACAAAGGGTAAGTGGGATGCCCAGTGTGTGGAGGACATATGAAGGCAATTGAAAGGGCTTTTGAGGAGGGCTTTATTTATTTAATATTCAGTGACATTAAATGTATAAGGACAAGGGATGAGACAGTCTGCAGACAAGACACTTGACTGGATGAATACATTTGGAATGGAATCGGGCTGAAAAGTCTCAGTAAGATCTTTCTGCAGAAATCTGGATGGCCTTTATTCTCTTGCCTTTTCTCCCTCTCCATCCCAGCCCTTCTTAGTCATTCCTATCCTTCCTAACCTATTTAGGGTATGAAGTCTTCATCTCAATTTTGCATCTGCTGAGTGCTCACATGTCCTCATCAAGATCACCTATTTCTATCCCTGAATTTCCACATGAAGTATTTCCTCCCAGTCCTCCTTTTCCAATTCCTCCTACCTTCCCCTTTGAATTTATCATTGGATTGAATTCAGATACCAAGGAACTAAAAGAAACTAAAAAAAGAAAATCATTTAGTCATAGGTACCCTGATATATCTTGATACAGTCTTTCTGTAGATTGTACGGATGAGATCCATACATGTGTATCTGTGCAGGAGAGCATGAGAGAAAATCTCTTTAAGACAGGGTGATGAGCACTGTATGGACAGTGGCTTGGGTCTGAAAAACAGCCTGAATTAAAAATAAGATTTCTGTACCCAAGGTAATGACTTCCTGTTTCAGGCTCATTTAGCAGCAACCTGGGAACTCTGTCCTGTTGTACAGTCACCCATAGATGCCTACAAGTGAAGCACAAAAAAATAGCATAGGCAGAACTTTGTCTCACAAGATGACAAAAATGCTTTGAAATCTCTATGCATTCATCCCCTCAAAACATCCCTTACCTCAGCAGGGCTATGACAGATTCTTTCCTCCAGAGCTTTTACAGCTGCAAATGCAGACACTGGGTACTCTTTCACCATGTAGTTAGTCTGGCATTTCTATTGTATGTAGAAAATAGACATGTTTTTTTCCACAATGCTTCTACCTTTCTGATCCAGAGCCACTGTCTTTGGTAGAGTCTGCAAAGTGGGAAATGAACACAAAGCTTATTTAGCCCTACACAACCCAAAGTATAAGCTATTTGCTATTTTTCTGTAGCAGCATCTTATCTCTTCCATCTTGTCTTTGCAAATCCTGAGAAAACAGACATAGTGGGACTTGAAACAGTTCTCAGGGGAACAGGGAGGCAGGGGTGTCTTTGGACAGAAAATGACTGCTGAAGTACCCTTCATAAAGAATAGACAGAAAGGCCTGCAGTGCTTTGAACAAAATCACTCACATTTATGATACAAATCAAGTGTTCTCTGTGACACTTCCCACTATCACATCCCACAGACATCAGCAATCTCTGCTGTGCACACCATCTGACAAGGTCCTAATCCCTCCGCCTTAAAAGCCTTTTTGGACGCCTATTGCTCTCTGCAGTTAAGCATGGGCTTTGTTGGCTCTTAGAGACATTCAGTAGGATGCACTGTATGGAAAGGCTCCTAGGAAAAAGGCATGTGGGCATATCACACTTGAAAGCATCTTGCTAAACACTGAATTCCTTTTTATGTGCTTTATGAGAAAGGGTGTTAGGAGATCTTGCATTAAGTGATGTTTTACATGTAAAATACAAAGGAGAACTAGTTGGTGAATTCTTTCTGATGTTAGCGTTGTTCACTGGATTTGGAGATAGGCAATAAAAGGACTCATCTGGCTAACTGACACCATTAATTGCCAAATCTAGGCTAGTTATTCTACACTCCTAGACAGCCAGTGTTGAATAACTTTCATTTCTAGAACATAACCCACTGCACTCTAAAGCAGGTATTTTGGATGTCTGCTACAATTAAGATAAATTGTGTCCTAACATTCTAGAAGCTAATGCTATCTTAGGCTTGGTTTTGTTTTCAAGGAAGAAAATTCAGAAGAGCTACTTGGAAAAATAACCTTGGAAGCAGTAATCACAAATTTAAATTAAATAGTCTGTAACTAAGGCACTCATTTCAAGATGGATGACTTTGAGCTATTTACTAAAATCAGAGTAAATGAAAAATAAAGGACAGGAACACAGTGAAAGTTTGAAATTTCTTTTAAGGTGCTGTAGAATATCTTAAATTACAAGTGAAAACATTGCATAAAAGGACTTCAAACTCTCTGCGAAGTATTCCAGAAGTAATATAGGGAATGAATGGAAAAGAAAAAAAAAAATTAGAATAAAATGAAAGAGGTGTCAAAACTCAACCTAATACAGTTCTTATAAAATAAATCAAAACAAATGGAAAGAGATTATTCACTAAAAAGTATGAAAGAGAACAAAGCAAGTAGAAGCAGATATTAAGAAGCAAGAATGGAGTCATTATTTAAAATAGTGTAGTCACCTGTGAAAGAGGTGACTGATGCATATCAGTTTTCAATTTGGCTGATAATATTGGCTATGGAGAAAAAGACAGAACCACTATAGACAGTGAAAAATAGTAACCTAAACTAAGGGAATATGAAATTTTATAATGAAAGAATAATAAAAAAATTATGGAAGGATAATCATGATTGAAGCTATATGTGCACATTTTTCCGCTGCTTAGAAAAAACACAGAAATAAAAGCAAAAAGAAAGAATTGTTAACTGCAGCCAAGGAAGGAAATTTTGGGTTTAAAGCAGTCTGGATTAATCAATATTTGTCTGGATAAAAGTTACTTTGGAGGAAAAAAATATTACTTATTTTGGTAAGTCTAAATGTTTTTATAATGTTAGTATAGAGAATAAACTTTACCTGAAATTATGATCAGCCATATCCTCCAGACCACAAGCAGAAAAACAGCAATAGTATAGGGATATACCTGTAAGTGACTGTCACAACTGTAGTCACACAAAATCTGGTACCCAGATTTTGGCTATGTCTCCTGACTGAATACCCACTCCCATGTTTCAGCTCCTCTTCTTTTTTCCTTCATTCTGCCTCCTCCTAATCCTTCTGTCCTGGTTCCAGGCAGACCAGGTCAATTTTGGCAGTAGCCAGTAATGGGTATGGCTGGGACATGGAGGCTATTTTCTAGCGCCTCACATCATTTTCCAGGATAGAGGAAAGTGGTGTTTCCAGGTAATGTGGCCAGGAAGTGGTAGGGTATTTTTGGGCTCCGCATGGTATAGTGGTGACTCACTTGCCTCTCTTGTACGCTTTTGTTGCTGTTGCTGATAATTTTCTTATCTCATTGCCATTCCCAGTAAATTGTTCTGATCTCAGCCTGTGATCTTTACCCTTTGTGCCTCCAATTCTCCTCTCCAGCAGAGCAGGAGGGGGAAGTGGGGATGAGCGAGTGGCAAATGGTTTCAGTGGGAGCAGTAAACTGGAGAATACCATTCCTAAACCATGACACCTTCCCATCCTCTCTTTCTGGCCAGCAACACCAACAGGAACTGTGTTTTAAATAGAACTGCTTTTTCTGTATTTTTGGTCTGATGATGGACACCAAATACCTCCACCAAATAAAACCAACCAACTTACTAATTTATGAAAGCAAGAGTTTTTACACCTGACTTCCACCATACAGTAAGGTGTTTGGAAATCAGCTTGGTGTCTGGACTGAGCTCTCCAACCCACCACTATCTACCATGGAACTTGCCTTCAACCATTTATACTTAAACATCTGCATTTAACAAAGTATTAAGCAGAAGCTTAAGTCCCATTAACATCAGTGCCTTAGTTGACACAGGTGTTTAAGTGTTACCTTGAATGAAGATGTTGCTCTGAGCTATAGTGTTACCACAAAGTCCTGCAAACCTCTTGGTACAGTGCTGATTACCCTCAGTTTGGTCTTTTCCAAAGAAATTTAGGTCAATCTGTGTAAGGAATGATTGGTGCATTCCTGCTTCCGTGAAAGTCAACAAGTGAACATTCCACTGTCTTGGCTTTACAAATTTTTTTTTTACATATTAGCCCTAAATCTGTAATCACCTATGCTTTATATCTAGTTAATAATCTATACTTTTATCCTATTAGCATAGTTTGGTCTGGCTTTTGGGAGGGATTTCTTATGGCTGCAAAAGGTGGCCAGACTGAGGTCTACATCCCCAAAGCTGTTCAAAGTACTCTTATTTCTCTGTCACACACATCTAAGCATATTAAGAAACTTATGGATGCAGATTAGCCACAAAATATGTACATGGGAAGTTTTTATTTTAATGTACAATTAAGCAATTGAATGAAGTTACTCAGATGGTTGAAATCTGCCAGTTACTTTAAGTCTTCTTGTAATGGAGTAAGCAACTCCTTGTAGGAGGAGTCAGGGCATTATTGTCACCCAGCTATAGTTAGGGACCAAAACAGTGCCATAAAGACAAGAACTAGAATTTTGTGCTCAGAAAGGGATAGTCCTTTACAATGTAGCAGAAAATGCCTTGAGGCTGTTTTAAACAAAGCTCTCAAGGAATGCTCTGGCAAATGACCTGACAGCAGTCATGATTTATTTGTATATTCTTAGATGTTTCTCTTGAGTCATAAGAACAGATTATAACCTAGTTTATCTGTGACATGAGATCATTAACTCCAGGAAGTAAAAAATGATACCTCTCCTGGGCAGAGGTCTTTAAAATGCTGTTTCTAACAATTTACTGGCCTTAGAAAGTTCACTGCTTTGTCATATTTACAACTTGTATCATATTAAAGCCTCTCACACACATCATTTTGGGGTCAGATAAATGGATAATACGTACTGTATTATAATGTGATATGGAATTTCCAAGTATAGATCATTATAAAAGCGCATTTTAACATGGAATATTCCTAGATAAGTAATATCTAATGAATGTTTTATATTTTCACTTTACAGAGATTTTTGATGTTTGGGAACACAGATGGTGAAATCAATAAAACAACAATGTCTGAATAAGATCTATCATGAATTATTCTTTCACCCGTAGACAGAGTACTGCCGTGGAGGCAGAGATGAACAGAAGAACTAAAGGAGTTAGTTTCCCTTTTGTTAACAAGGTATTGTCTTGTATATCATATTCTTTTAAAGTGTAAATTAGCTAGATATTCAAAATAGTTTTGTTGATTTTTCTGGGCAAGTATTGGCTTTGTTTAATTTTTAAAGAAAATCCAAGCCCGGGATCTACTGAGATGCCATCAGTCTGATAAACACTGATATGTAACTGATTAAAGGGAGTGAGAAAGGCGTCGTTGCAGAAACAGTGGTCTTGGTGGCAATCAGCACTTCATAAGTGAGTTCTGTGCTACATAGAGATCAGTATCAGTGCAGTGCAATAAAAGTTGACCTGTTAAGACAGTGGGACACAACTCTTAACTTTGGGAATCTGAAATCTTACCTGTAAAAAAATTTCTCTGGATTACACATGTAGTCAATGGTGAGAGAGAGCAGACCACCTACAATGATAGTCAGATAGAATAATTTTAGACAAGTATTTCAAAATAGGGTGTGTCTCCCTTTGTCCACTGACAATAAAACTGAATTGTAGGGATGACATTCACCTTTTTTATCTTCATCTATATAAAAGTTAGCGTTCTAAGGGTTATTTTTCTCTATCGACTCAAAAGATATCTAGGCCATCTTTGATTGAGACATCTGCACAGAAGATGTGAGTTTAGGTGAGATGAAATCCCCTAATGACTCTGTATCAGTAAGTCTGTTTCACTTATAGCACTCCAAGCAGTGTTCCTTCCTTCCTGGCTCGGACAAATTTCACAGATTTGAAGAAACTTGCTGATATTTATCCCTTCATACTACCTAAAACACAATTAGGCCAACACTTAATGAGAGATTCCCAAGCAAGGATCTAGTCTACCCATAGAAATATGTGACTTAAGACTGAATTTTAGGCAATAAAATAAGTGCACCGTTACTCTATTATTTTCAGTAGCTGGAGAGAGAATCTTTCTTTGGAGGTATAACCTTATTTATTTTTATTGACTGTATAGATATCTTAGGTATTAATTTAAGGCTAGTTCACTAGAGAAAGGCTCCATCTTGTCTATCTGTTAAAAAGTTATTTAGTAAGTTAGTTAGTTAGTTAGTTAATTAGTTAGCTAGTTTGTTCGTTCGTTCATTACCGTAAGTTATACTTTTTGGTTTTGTTTCATTTTTTGTAGTTGGTGGAGACAAGCATCTAGAGGATGATTCATCCTGAACCATTTCATTATTTCACTGGTGAAACAAATCCTCATTTAGATATATCAATTTCATATGCAAGTGAATAAAATAGAATAGATTAGCAAGAATATTTCAATTGCAGTTGAAAGGGACATAAAGCACTCATCCAGTCCAACTGTGTGACCAGTTCCAGGCTGACCAGAAGCCGAAGCATGTTGTTAATGGCATTGTCCAAAGGCCTCTAAAGCACTGATAGGCTTGAACTGCAAAATTCTCATAAGGAATTGCACAAAAACAGAAACTCAGACTGAGATTTCCAAAACTACAGTCTCATGAGGAAAAGAATAAGAATGGTAGCTACTTATAAACCAAACTTATTTTTTTTCAGAAACTTCCTTAGATTTTTTGCCTATAGAGGTAAAATATGGAAGGTGTTTACCAAATTTACATCTGTGGAAAATTGGTTGAGAAACTTTTTACCCATTCAATTTATTTAAAATAATTAAAAAAAGTTAGATGATGCTTTCATATGAGGGGAAAAAAATCTATACTTACAATAAAAATTTATTTCCATGGGAAGCTAAATAGAAACACTCTGTATGACCCACCTGAACTAACTGGACTCCTGGGATTCTACAAACACAAGCATGAGCAATAATAGCCTCTACACCTATAGGAGAGTTCACTCAGTGCATTGCACTGAGGGATGGACAATCAGATAAGTAACAACTTCCTCTGGACAATGTAATCCTGACCTGAGTCTTTAGTGCCTTAATGTTTGTAGAGCCCTACAACAAACTGTAGTAGGAAGGTACTGAACCTTACAATGTTGTAGCCAGGAATAGGGAGTTCTGCATACACTTCTGGAAAAGAAGTCTCTTCATCCTGACATCCTGATCAGTAACCTGGGATCCTCCAAAGGTATCTGCACTTGTACATATTAAAGCCTGCCAGAGATGAACTGAGAACTGAGGTCAAGCCCTTCATTTTCCATGGAAATACCTGTTTAAATCTCTTGAACTCAGTGCTCTGTACTTAGTTCTAACCTTTTTCTCCTCATCTTGTTAGTGGGTTAATGTGCTGGTTTGGCCAAAATCTAGTAATATAGCCCCTGAGAGAAAACCAGGTTACAAACACCCTTCCCCCCACAGGGTTCGGGAAAAAAGGAAATTTTTCCTCGAAGGAAAGTGAAAGAGATAAAAACTATTTATTTTAACAAACACACAGGAAAAGGATAATGATGCTAAATAATGAAATGAAATCTCTCGCTATAGAGAGAAACCTGGGAAGATTTCAGAGTCCTTCTGTAGGTATGGTCTCTCTCCTCCTCAGAGCTGGTTGGCAAGGGTGTGGGCCCACCCCTGGGCCTTGGGGAGAAAATTCTCCTGATGTGTTTTAATGTTGTTGAAACAGTTCAGAAGAGAAGAAAGGAAAAAACCAAAGTCCCAGGAAACAAAATTCAGCTCTCCGTCTCACACCAAGAGGGAAAAACAAACCAGCTGGCTGAAGGAAAGCAAGCAGGGTGCTCCCTCTGTGCTACCCGCAGCCAGACAACACCAAGGAGTGTAATCTCTGTGTCCTTGAGAAGCTGCTTTGGAAAGTTTGTTTGTTTGTTTGTTTTTCCTTCAAGCTCAGTTTAAAGGCACAGAAAAGGCACAATATTACTTTTTAGGCATAGAGCATGATAGGGGATACACATGATAGAGTCACCCCAAGACACTTAAAAAAAAAAGTCTGTCTTGTCACTTGTTTTCATGTTTCCATTCATTTTGAAGGCCCTCTGGGACCTTCTTCTGCTTCCTTTACTCATCAGAAAATAAGAGTTCTTGTTTTAGTAATGAGAGCAAACATGTTGGTTACCCCTAAATTTTGGGGTTCTGTTTTTGTCCAATCCATATTTTTCAGTCACGGCATATTCAGCAAAGAGGACTCTTCCTCTGGAAGATCACTTAGACAAAAAATACACTTGTGAAGAATTAGTGTAATGGGCAAAGTAAAAAGACATTCTTTATCTAAACCGCATTTTCACATCTCAACTTTGTAAACTTTGCACAAGAGGTCGAAAAGTAATAATCAGATATTCTTCCCATGAGGTATTAACTGTTCTGTAACACAAGGGTGATCCACCAGAAGAAGACGAGCCCTAACAAGAAATGTTAGAAAGAAAACAGGAAAATATGGAAGCTGATTCATTTATGTGAAAACTGGATATGTTCATTTCAGGTAGACTGTTGTGTGACCAAGCTTTTTTGTTAGCTACTTTTGTATGAACTGCCTTGTAAACAAAATAAATCATGGACAATAAACATAAAAGCCTCATATAAACCTTTTCAGAATTTATCTGTAATAAACATAGCCTTTTCTAATTAGGGGCAGATATTTAGTACTTGTTAACTGAAATTTATTTTTCACTAAACTTTTACTGACAATTTTTTAATTTACAATGAATATGTAATACTCTCAAATTGGCCGTTCTCATCAGTAAGAAATATTTCATACAGATAAAATCTAATCTAATCTAAATGACATGATGCTATTCATTTAATTTCAATTATTATTAAAATTTCCTCAGTTAATACATCTGCTAGGTCCTTTAAGCACTATATTTGAAGAATTCATTCAGAAATGGCTGTAAAAGGTGTCTAAATAGTCAGTGAATCAGAAAAGAACTATTGTCCTATATCTATAAGTCTCTCAAACTGTCCAAGTATGTAAAGCAAGTAATTGTGATTAACTATAAATGGAACCTATTTTCTACCTACCTTATCTTTGGGTAGAATTAGTAAATACCTAAGAAACTGTAATCTTTAATCTTTGCAACACTTGAAATTTCTAGGAAACCTCAATTTTGTCCAAGGAAATAGTCTATAAGTACTGTAGGGTTGAAATTCTCAGTCTCAGGTATTTAAATGTCTTATAACTTGGACTGAAAAAACCCACCACCAAAATATTATGTTTAATCCCTCCAACAAAATTACATAGGTTAGTAGATCCCATTATCATTATGGTATTAATATCTCCTGCCAGTGTATGAGAAGGCGCATTAAATCCACAACAGTCCAGCAGTAAAACATACTTACTACCATCAAGTAGGATCTTGCTGAAAATTATTCTCACACAGTGAATCCTTTACTCCACTGGAGGGATGTAAACTCCAATGAAAAGTGCAATGCATTCACTTAATGAAATAAAAGTTAATTTTCTAGCTATGCTGTCACTCCTTAATCTTTCAGATCTGAGCTACCTGACATGCAGGTGGGTTTGAGCTACCCTCAGTTTTTATTCTGTGGATCAAAGACATTCCTGATCAGCAAATTATATTCTAAACCATGTTCTTTTAAAAAATACAGAAAAAAAAGCAGACAAACAAACAAACCAACAAAAAACCCCCACCGCATAGCCCCTCCATAAAAACCCCCATCATAACAAATCAAACATGGACTATGACTGCAAAATTATCCCCCGGTAATAATCTCAGTATAAAACCTAATGAACTGTTTATTTGGATCTAACTTTACCAGCTCTATAGAATGAAAATTCACTTTCTTACCCAGAGAAGTCACTTTGTAATCAGCTTCTCAGTATTTTCTCTCAGTGTTTAAAAACACTGAGTAGCTCTTAGCTACTCACAGTTTAACTAAATAGATCGATCCACACTATTGCTGTGTTTTTTTGGAATGAGATTTTTTTTAAGTTCCCCTAGGACAAAATTTTTTCATTACCTCACAGTGATTACCTAGATACTACCAGAGTATGCTAATAGTCTAAAACTACTTCACAAAGAATGTGGGTTCATTTCTGCCTGAGGTCATGCAAGCCAGCTTTGCAGCAGGAGTTTTTAAAGGTAAAGACATTCATGAAGAGGGGACCGTCCCAGTCAGTTGTTCAAAGAATGTGACTTTCTGAGCCATAGGCCAGACCCTCAGATTGTTTCCAGTCTTTGTGCAATACTGATCATTGGTCTAAACATCCCTGGGCATTTGTACCAACATTCATACCCATTCTTGGCTGTGCTGGAATGCCCAATCATAATGGAGAATCAGTACATACAATGGGAAACTGGGCAGAAAATATTGATATTTTTGTAGCTAGAAAATCTAAACAGCTTGGAATTTGCTGCAGCAGTCAGGTCACATGCTAGAAAGCTAACAGAAAACTATTTAAATGTCTTCCCCAGAGTCTACTAGTAGCACACACCTGAGCATCTGGAGCATTATGGATAAAAATGCTTACAGCAGTAGCAGTTGAGAGAGCACAGAACACTCACGGCTGTTTACGTGGTTTTCAAAACAAAGTCAGGAATAAAAATGACAGAAAATCAAAACAGTAGTAGAAGCAGTACTTCCTATTTTTTTTAAAAAATTAATCATTAGTGTAATCTTAATAATCTCAGGTATCCTACAGTATAAACAGTTTTGGAGAGGTATGTTATTATTTATTTATTTATTAAAAATAAATGTATATTTATGATAACTAAATTATGTAGTGCTCATATTTGTATCCTGAAATCTCAGAGGGACAATATGATTCTTTGTATGCCAGTTAGTCTGTTATCCAGGATCTTGTCCAGATGGCTTTTGAATACCTCCAAGGATAGACTACACCACCTCCCAGGGCACCTGTGCCAGTTTTCAACCACTCTCACAGTGAGAAATTGTTTCCTGATGATCAAGAAACCTCCCATGTTTGAGGCTGTGCCTACTGCTTCTGGTGCTTCTCTTGACATCACTGAGAAAAGCCTGCCTCAGAAAGGGCTGCAGATATTCATAATAAAACCAGAACCAGAACTTTTCTATCCAGAAAAGAGCTTTTCACAGATGTTTTGTATTATATGTGCCATCTGAGGGGAAAAATGTGTGGTGTTATAGTAGTACTTCAGGCCGTTTCTGAGTAGAGTCAGAGGAGAAGACTGTCTTCTATTAACTATGGAATAAAGTGGCTGTTATCAAGTGTCGTGGAGGTTTCAGTCTTTGTAAATGAGCTTCAAATTTATGTAATGTGCTAGAAATTAACAAGAATGGAGACAGAACTTTTCAATTATTACAGGACAAAATACAACACTAGAGTTGTAACAATATAGTTCTCCACTTTGATTCACCAGGATGACTCATTCGAATAATGGGGAAATTTATTTTAGGGCCTAAAATGTAGTTTGGTCTGTATACCCATACAGCTCTGGCTTAGATTATTCATTACTCATTTTGAACTGCTTAAGAACCCTTCTTAAACATATGCCAGAAGGGTTGTTGATTGCAATGGCTGTGTGATGCTGTGAACACTGGCTCTTATGACATGGCCAAAACCCAATTTATTTCTCACCAATCATCATCAAAACAGTCTGTTAATAATATCTTATAGTCATGAGCAATGGAGACAACAGAATTATTTTTAAATGGGAAGTCACAGAAATAATATAGGTAGGCTTAAAAAGTAATTTTTGAAAAGCTGAAATTTCTCACCACTCAGAAAAGGAACAGCTCACAAGTGATAGAACTCTAAAGCTCTAGTCATTATGAGCTATGATTAAGCACAGTTTGATGATAAAATAAGTAGTATTGTTTGTTGCTTTTACATGCCATATCCACTAATTTTCATAGACTTTCAGAGAGCAACTGTGACATTACAGAAAACTGTGATTAATAAGAATGATTTATTAATGAAGCCCTAATTCATGTATTAGTCAAGAGACTAAAGTATGCTGCATAATAACATTCTCCAGAGTTTTAAATATAGACAATCAAAGAAGTGCTGGGGTTTTTTTGCTGTATATCTGGAAGAGTCTGGAATCACTTTTCAGGCTTGAATGCCTTTGTAATGGAAGATGCAAACTGCATGCACATTAAAAAATCCTAAGGATAATGAATTTGCTAAAGAAGATTCTTTTGATATGTTACAGAAGTAAAGCATCAGCAACAGCTACTATATGAAAAGTTAGTGTTCACACTGACTTTAATGACTCTATAAGTGATGGTATGGTACAATGAAAAATTGGTCTGTGTTGAATTTAAGTGAGACAAAAATAAATGAGGCTCCAAACACCATTTTGAATATGGTTCGCATCTCTTCTCTGAACTCGATGATCCTAAAATCAGAATATATCACAGGAAACAAATCTTGCAAACAAATCTTAATGCATTAAAAGAGGTACTGCAAAAAGACCCAAAGTCAAGAGAGTGTCCAGTCACAAGAGCATTAGCTAGTCTGTCATAATTTCATGTGTTTATTGGTCAGAGAAATATCCCCATGAATGCATCTACATATGTAAGAGAGAAGCAGAAATATTTGCAACCTTTCAAATAAAGTCTTTATTTTGTTTAAATGCATATTTTACTGACAGTTTTCTTATAGATATGCACTATATGAATGAACTACTATCCATTTCTAATAGGTCGTAAGTGGAAATCAACATAAAGGAACAAAGACAATAATTAGAGTTTGAGTATTACTTTGCTGGATTGTTTAGAAAGTATATGTGAATAACAATTCTCTACCACAGGACAATAGCTGATATCCATCAAAATACCATACTTCAAACTGGACCATCCACAGATAAGTGTGGCTCTTGTAGTCATGCATATTTTGAAAGTCTTTAATGATATATGTGGAGGATGTCATGGTATAATTTAGTGGTAAATAGTTTTCACAGATCCTGGAATCACAGGAAACTGGGCTCATTATCTTCGCAAAAGAAAATGTATACTAAAACAAGTAGTCCTCTGCACCAATCAGAAAATATAGTGCCAAAACTAGAGAGCCAAGATATCTGTAAAAGCATAAGCTCTGTATGATTTTGAAAACTCAACCCCACATTTTATTAGTTGAGTATAATCAAAGTTCAGATTCAAATCTCATAGTGTCTGCCTTTTCTTCTTTAACCAAGAGTAAAATATCTGTTTTAAAATTTATCATATTTAAGGATCCCTACTGACTGTCAGAGGAGGCACCAATGTGTAAATCCCAGCTAAGAGTTAAGCTTTCCACACCTCAGCTATCTGAAAGAGAACCAAATCTAAGTTTTATAATTAGGAACACAGATAGGATAGGATCTTAACAAAGTATTAAGCATTTGTTTGCTAATGATTGATGAGAGGACCTATACTACAGAGAGTAGCACTGTCAGGATGAATTGCCTTTTCTTTCACAAGCATTTATTTTTTGAATCTATTGTGATATTAAAATGTAGTATCATTCATCTGAATGTTCTCATTTAAAATAATGTGCATGTAATTTATCCTGGGAATAAACAAGCTAAATTTAGGTTGAAAGGCCAAGGAGATATAAATGAAGGCAGTGGAAAATTCTTTTCTGCTCAGATGACAATTTATTTCTAAGCGTGTTTTTTATTGTTATCAGCAATGAAAAGAAACTTAAAGGGGCTCCTTTGTTTCACTACTTGATATCGTTCAATAAGACTTAGGGTTATTACTGAAAATGTTATAAAAATCCAGTATGTGTCATCCTGAAAACATAGCTTTGAAATATATCAAGAAAATGTATCTTTAAAAGATCTGCTCAATCATAATGTTGAAGCTGGGCATCCTGTACTGATAGAAGTACAGAATCATAAAAGCAGCAGATCAAGAAGAAGTAGCAAGGGATTTAATACCTCACTCACTTGTTAAATCTGTGACCCATGTTATTCAGGTCAGAATACATGCGTTCAAAGGTGTACCAAATTAAAGTTAGAAACCAAATCCAGGGCATATGAATTTTATTACTCTCTGGACAGTACAAAAACTTCATGCTTTTAACAACACCCAAGAAAAAGAGAAGAAATTTTCTTCATCATAGAACAGTCATTCTTTGGGATTCCACTTCACTCGTCAAAAATGAAAGTAGAATAAAATATTCAGAACTCAAAGACTGAAATAGCAACTGTCTTTTGGAACTGGAAGTTGTAAGTAAATTTTGAAACAGCAGTCAACAGAGTCAGGAGGCTCTGCAGAGGGTTCTGGACAGGCTCAACCAATGGGCTGACGCTTGAGGTTCAACAAGGCAAAATGCCCTGTACAGCATTTGGGTCACAACAATCCCCTGCAGTGCTACAGGCTGGGGAAGAGTGGCTGGAAACCTGCTTGTCAGAAAAGAACCTGAGGGTGCTGGTCAGCAGCTGAACATGAGCCAGGGTGTGCCCAGGTGGCCAAGAAGGCCCATGGCATCCTGGCTGTGTCAGCAATAGTGCGGCCAGCAGGACCAGGGCAGTGATTGTCCCCCTGTACTCGGCACTGGCTGCTCCTCAGATCCTGTGTCCAGTTTGGGGCCTCTCACTAACAAAAGGACGTTGAGGGCCTGGAGCAAGTCCAGGGAAAGGCAACAGAGCTGGGGAAGGGTCTGGAGCACAAGTCTGATGAGGAGTGGCTGAGGGAGCTGAGGGTGTTTAGCCTGGAGAAAAGGAGGCTGAGGGGAAGCCTTACCACTCTCTACAACTACTTGAAAGGAGGGTGTAGCCAGGTGAGGGTTGGTCTCTTCTCCCAGATAACAAGCAACAGGATGAGACGAAATGTCCTCAAGTTGCATCAGGGGACATTTAGTTTGGATATTATGAAAAATTTCTTCATGGGAAGGGTTGTAAAGTATTGGAACAGACTGCCCAGGGAAGTGGTAGAGTCACCATCCCTGAAAGTGCTCAAAAAACCTGCAGATAATAGCATTTGAGGATATGGTTTAGTAGTGAATATGGTGGTGGTTCTAGGTTAACGGTTGGACTTGATGATCTTAGATGTCTTTTCCAACCTTAATGATTCTATTATTCTATAATTCTGTACACCCCATGCAATCTAATTTTTTTCTCTTTGAATGTTTTCTAGGAAAATTTCTGATATGCACAGTGTTTCATTCAGTAACTGAAGAGTCTATTGATAAGCTTGAAGGCTGAAATTCCCTTATCTGGCAAAAACAGACCTGAAAAGAAATGATGAACAATCCTGAAGGAAGCAGCAAAATCTGTGAAGTAAATGTAAATCTTGAAGTAGAATTTCCTGTTACAAGAGCTTATGCAAGTCCTTTTGAAGACATCTTTGCTGAGGGGACAAGTTTAGATAATTTCCTTTTGCATAATATGCAATTAATATTACCCAAAATCAGGTAGTAGGAGTAGAACTCGGTAGGGAGTTCTCCTGTTAGATGTAATACAAAGTATTTTAAATGGATTAAATTTGGACTAAGTAAAATGAAACATTCTAGCCTAAGCATCTAATTTGCTTTGCACTTGTGCATTTACAGACATACTGGCAAAATGAGACCAATATAACTGTGAGATACACTCAGATCATATTATGCTGAAATACAGTTGGTACGTGAAATCAGATGGGATTAGAAATAATAATAGGAATCCATGGAGATGTCGTATTGAGCATAGGCTTAAAAAGGCTGGTGCTAGAATATTGGAGATTTCTGATGTGCAGTATAGCTAATCTCCAACAATTCCCTCAATTGCATACCAACATTCCACTTTCTTTATCTCACCACTTGAAAGCTCTTTTTTTGATTATACATGAAGGCATTTTCAATTTGTTTGGAATGTCATTTTACTTATTCCTGCCTGACTTTCGTGAGAAGGCATAATACAGTTCCAAATTATTTGCTGAAGAACATTTGACTCCCAGTTGTCTGAGAGTTTGGAGGAAAGAGAAAAGACAGGTTAATAGCTGTGTCTTTCTCTCTGTCTAATAGATGACTTTCACTCTAAATAAAGGTAGTGCAAGTTGTTTGCTTATGCAAGGCCTTTTATAAACCTTTCTAAGTCCAAGGCAGAGACAAAATGAGAAAGCAAATGAACTTTTAAGATTGAGAGTAATCGACTTGAAATATAAAAGAGTCAATGTTTTGCCTAGAGTTTAGATAGAAAGGCTATTTAAGGAATATGTGAAGGAGACAAAAGACTTCTCAAGAACAGAAAAAAAATATTTAGCAACAAAAGTCAGGTTTATCTAAACTGGGAGTTATTACTTCTCTTTCAAGTCATCACCTAAGGTAGACAGGGACTTCCAAGGAGCATTTCATCCAACATACATTAAGTACCTTTGCTAGAATTGTAAACTTGATTTCTGTCTATCCTTCCACAATGCTAAGTGAAGACATGTTTATCTCAATATGTGAGGTAGAAAGGGTGTCAGTTGTGTCAGGTATGTTAGATGAATTGTATTTTTTACATGTCAAGATTGGTGAGATGATTCCTCAAATCCTTGATGATCAAGAAAAACATGAAAAGATTATATCAGCTATTAAGAATGGGTGGCACTTGAACACAGAATAATGAATGAATTCAACCATTTGAATATTTCATTTAGAAAGTTACACTCAAGGGCAAATATACTTTTGTTCTGGTTCCTTTTACATTGCTGTTATATATTGCAAATTGCTTCTAAAAGAGAACATCATTTACTACCAAAGATCACAAAAATTTCCATATCAAGCACATAACAGTTAACAACCAAATGTGTTATTTCTTAATCACAGGCCCTTCAGATGAGATACAAGGTCTGAAAATCTAAAGGATTTTGTATAGCTAACAGACCATGAATAAGGATTCAGAAACTCAAACTCACTATTTTTCATTCTCTTCATATAGGAGGCTAGAAGAAAGTTTTCTATCACATAGTTTATTCAATCTATAAATGCAATGAGTAGATTAAGCTGAGTGTATCATTTATCAGTCCAAACAACATGTAGTAAATGTCAATACCACACCAGTCTTAGCTACGTATTTGTGCTGCATTAGGACCCTCCCAAAAGTTTTACCAACACGTTTCTAGATTTTATTTAAGAATTATAAAAAGGAGAAAACAAGGGAAAAGAAGTTATCTTTTCCAGAGCTTAGAGGAAGTCTGCTGACTTTAATATCTGGGAATATTTATCTTGTAACCACATAATAGGAATCAGAGGCTAGTCACTCACTAGGAAATACTTCACAGCAGTTAATAATATGTAATATTGTTGGATATTCCCCAAATCTCACTTTTGAGCATACGATAAGACTATTCTAACTCAGCTGCCCTTTTTGAGAAGCAGTAGAGCAGGGAACTTTTGGGAACACTTGTAAATTCTTTTCTTCTTGCTGTAGTGCTCTATTTTTCTCACCTCTCCAGTGAGCTGAGGGGGAAAAAAGTCTGTTGTTCATTTTGCAATGTGGAAGAACAGTTTGAAAACTGTAAAGCTACTTTCCTGATCACCAATTTTGTTCTGCTAACATTGCAATTTAACTGTCAAATTAAACAGTGGAGAATCAAGTAAAGAAGAGTGATTTCTGTATAGTAAAAATTTTCTTAGGTAAAAAATTTCTCCCCTCACACACACTGTTTTTGAAACAAGAGTGAAATATTATTTTGAAGTTAAAAAAGAATGTAGTGCAAAAGCTGTAGGCAATAAAGAATTATACACAAGACTGTAAAGACCCAGGAGGGACTACAGGAAATAATTTACTCCACTTAACTGGGTTGAAGTGGGCTTGAATACAGTTAGATCACTTCTTCACCTAGACAGACTAGTATTCACCTGGTAGTAAGAATTTTCTTTGAAGAGATTGCACAATCTCCTTGCTCTGCTGTAGTATTTCACTACCTGTATAATGAGAATGCTCAGTTGTTACTGAGAATGATTAACAAGTGAACTATAATCTTGACATAATTTTGAGATCTTGAGACTGATAACTAAGGTTTAAATTAATTCTAGGATTAGTTTGGGATTTTTTCTAGTTCCAATCAAGCAAAAGCATGCAACCTGTAAGTTTATAAATAACATGCTGTAAACCTATTTGTTGAAGGACTTTTTCATTATGTGTGTATGCAAAGAAGGTGGTCTGCCCTTCTACCATAATTCAACTTCCAGGACCCATTTATATAGTTTTGAAGAAGTTGGAAATTTTTTTAATTAGAATTCCTCCTGCAGTATCTATATGAACAGAGGAAGCACAATCATACATATTTCTTTAATTCATAGATTTTTTTTCCCCTGTGGGCACGTTATTAGTGTATTTCATGGCAATGAATGTTTAGCTGGATGATTAGAAATTCTTAGGACTCATTTCCAAAGCCAAAACCCAAACCAAACCAAACTACCAACAACAAAATAGAGCAGAGAAAAAAAAAATTACCATAACCATGCTTATGACTTTCATTTGTCTAAACAGAGACTGTGAATCTCTCATTAAGCTGTTTAATTCAATTAAATCAGATTTAACTTCCTTGGTTATAACTCCTTCTTCTAGTTGGCTACCTAGAAGAACTGTGTGGCTTCCTCATCCATCTGTAGGTGTGGTGTCTGTCTGCCTGCCTGCCTGTTTCTCTGTCAGGCTTTTTTCCCCAGCCAACCATAGTAATTTTTGAAGCTACTAGCTAATTGTAGTTAAACCTGAGAAATGTCTGGAGGCTTCAGGGATCATCACTGCCTGAAAATGGGCAACTGTTTAAAAAAAAGAGAAAAATCCAAATTATCGTTCTCCATCCACCCTCTGGCTAAGGTTGAAATGTGAAAGTAGTTATCTAATTATGCACAGGAGAAATCAAACACGAGAGAGCTACAGGAAACTAATCTGTAACTGGTGGGGCACACAAAATTTTGCACAGCTCTAGAGTATGTTGAAATGAGTCAGGTAAAAAAGGAAAATTTCTAAAATAGTCTAAATAGTAAGGCTGCAGGTGAAATGGCGTTTTGAACTGACATGCCTGTATCCTGCTTCAGGTACGCAAAAGCTTTTCTGACTCTGGTGCCTTCTTTACCCTGTGTTCAGGTAATGATAATTTCCTCCTCTTGCCAAAGTCATAGTGAAGGACTCACAGATCTCTATTAAAAATTGTTATCTGGCACAGTCAGACCATTGTGTCAGTCTCATCACTGGCATTTAAGCACTGCTTAAACTGTACTTACTTAGTGGCTTGAAGGAAAAATATCTTACGCTGAGTCATGCCAAGACTTCAGAACGCTGGAGACTTGAAGTTCATAGAGAGTTCATATCAATAAGTGACTCACAGAGGGATCTACAATGATGTGTTTGCTCTTTATCTCTTTTCTGGTGCCTTCCAAAGTGTTGCCACTTGAGAACATGGCACCTCAATCACTGAAATTTATGTACCTATGCACTCGCTTTTGGTGACCAGCGTTTTCCCTTAAAAGTCTCATTTTAATAATTTCTGGAGTCATGATGTCTGATCAGATCATGTATTGCAACAACGCATTTCTTCAGACTAGGTGGTGCAGTATTAACAAAGTCAAACTTCGAGCTAATTTTTTTCAGTTTTCTGAATTTATAAGAAATGGTGAATAGTGTCCAAAAACTACTGATTGCTTCAGGCATTCAGTAAATGCAAATCAATCAATATTAAAGAGAACAGAGACACTTTGTGCCCCATAAATACAGCCTTTAGAAAGAGACTGAGCCTGAGAGTAAAAAGATGTTGTTAATATCTATTTATTTAGCTTTGAACTCTGTAACTATCCTTCTCCCAAAGGAGAAGTATTTTATAACTTTATCCACAAACCCTGGAAAGAATTTAAAAAATGGAAGAATATATTCATCTGTTTCAAACTGCAGAGAGCAATTCAGTTTGCTCAGGAGCGTATGCCTGCATGCATGAACATTTCAATGTGTATGCTGTTAGCAACTGGTATCATGCCCTGATTCTGTTTTAATTTTATCCCAGTGTCATGGTTTAACCCCAGCCAGCAACTCAGCCCCACACAGCCACTGACTCACTGCCCCCCAGTGGGATGTAGGACAGAACTGGAAGGGTAAAAGCAAGAAAATTCATGAGTTGATATAAAACAGTTTAATAGGTAAAACAAAAGCTACAGATGGAAGCAAAGAAAAACAAGGAATTCATTGCCACTTCCCATGGACAGTCAAGTGTTCAGACATCCCCAGGAGAGCAGGGCTCCACCACAAGTAACGGTAACTTGGAAAGACAAATGCCATCACTCCAAATGTCCCCTCCTTTCCTCCTTCTTCCCCCAGCTCTATATGACGAGCATGATATCATATGGTGTGGAATATTCTGTGCCTCAGTCAGAGTCAGCTGTCCCGGCTGTGTCCCCTCACAATTCCTTGTGCACCCCCAGCCTCCTCACTGGTGGGGTGGGGAGGAGCAGAAGAGACCGTGATGCTGTGTGAGCACTGCCTAGCCATAACAGGAACATCCCTGTGTAACTAACACATTTTCAAACACAAATCTGAAACACAGCCCTATACTAGCTGCTATGAAGAAAATTAACTCCATCTCAGGCAAAACCAGAAATATGATTCCAAGATTAAAAGGCCTGATTATAAGGTTGATGTTGAACAGACATCCAAATAGGCATCCAGGTACTCGAAAATCTTCATTCTGTATCACTATCTAACTGGGGGAAAAACTAAGAGAAACATACATTTTTATAAGCAAAACAAGATAGTGCAGAAAAAGAAGTCCTCTTTCCAAGTTGGTAAGTAGCTTAGTGGTTGAGGGAGCTGGAAGGCATGCATCCAATTTCTTTATCTCTCTGATCCAGACCTCTGCTATATCTCTGTGTTAATATTATAACAGATCTATAAGGGGAAGGCTGCTTGTTCCCCTGCCATGTTCCTTATCCTCTGGCTTCACAGTGCCACTGACAAGTTCAGATCCACTGAAAAAGTTTCAAGGAAACTGGAGTGTTCCCATGGATAGCTTAAAAATCACAAAAATCTTTTCACCACGAAGTAGGTGTCAGACCTATAGAGCTTTTCTCATATATGAAAAGACTTCAGTGCTCCTGTGCATGTAGGAACAGTAAGGCTTCAGAAACATTTGGGTGCCTTTTATCACACTGTATGTGATTTAGAAACATTAATTATGAAGTCATATTTTACTCAAAGAGGCGAAAGAAAGAGAAAAGCACCTGGGTTTTAGTTTTTTGTTGTTTATTTTATTTTGTTGGGTTTTGGGGTTTTTTAATAGCTGCTTAATTTCTCTGTTCTGCAGTTAATATAATAAAGCGTAGTAGTAATCCAACCTTTTGGACTCTTTTTCCAAATTCTTCTTTACTTCTGTATATTGACTGTGGAGCGTGCTGATTAGTATCGATCAGTACCCTACTCTCTTGTACACAGGTAACCACTACAGTAATTTTCTTTCCAAAGATCCTCTTACCGCTTGTGGTGGAGGTTTATAATATTAATTCTCAATATAATGGAACCTGCTGCTTTTCAGAAGTGTATAATAAAAGAGGACCTTTGTATTAGTTTATCTCCACACAAGGTGGGACAGTTATCACTAATTATAGAACTGAAAACATTTGTATCAAGTTACATCAAAAGGACTCAGAATATTTTTCTTAACTTGCAGTGAAAAGCAACTTTCACCATTAAACTGGTGGTTAAAAAACCAACAGCCATTTTGTAGATTGCCAGAGACAAGGCAACATGCATTTTCAGTCATTAGAGACGGCCAGTAGTCATAAAAACTCATGTACAGATCTACTGAGAGGTGTATGTAGCTCAGATGATTGAAACAGATGATTTTCAATTCATATTGAAATATTCAAAAGTCTTTCATGAAGGAGCAGGTTCGAGGGCATTATCTGGGGTTGTTCACACTGGAGAAGACTCTGGGGAGACCTTATTGCACCTTCCCCTACCTAAAGAGAGATTACAAAAGGAGGGAAAAGGACTTTTTATATGGGCAGATAGTGATGGGACAAGGGGGAATGATTTTAAACTGAAAGATTTAGATTCGATGTTAGGAAGAAGTTCTTTATTCAGAGGACAGTGAGGCACTGGAAAAGTTTGCCCAAAGAAGTTGTGGATGCCCCATCCCTGGAAGTGTTCAAGGCCAAGTTGGATGGGGCTTGGAGCAACCTGGTCTAGTGAATGGCCATCCCTGCCCGTGGCAGGGAGATTGAAACTAGATGATCCTTGATTCTATGGTTCTGTTCTACTGGAAAAAAAGTTTCCATATTTAGAAACTGGTTCCTTTCTTGTAGTTGTTTTTGGTTTGGATGGATAGATTTTGCAAAGTGCCTCCAGTCAAGTTATATTTATTTGCTGTATAAAGAAACTAAGTTACCCAAGTTAAATAGATTACTATTTAGTGAGAAAAAGACATCAAAGCTGAACTTGATTAATTCATTGCAAACATTCTCAAGGTTGTTTCCCTCACCCAGCCTACACCCCTGCCCTTTGCTAAAAACCCATAGGGGTAAGTTTTATAAGAAGATTGGGGTTTTTTTTAGTCCAGCTAATGATTTCTGATATTTTTATGAGAAAAGTGACAACCTGGTAATGCAAATAATTGTAGCGGTAAAAACAGGAATGGCCTTCTGTTATACACCTTTTGTCAGGTTACCTTTTCAGCCATCAACTGTTGCCAGAAACCCTCAATTTAAGTAGGTCCACAACACAGATATGAGTTGAGATGGTCCTTGAGAATCTAAATAATCCAAGAGTCTTCTTTACTATCTTCCTCTTCATGGTAAAATTTGCTCTGAACACCACCTAGCTATTTGATATATATATCTGAACTGTATCACAGAACAAATTTTGACACCAGTTCCCTCCCTTGTCCCCTGGAAGATTACCTGAAGTAAACTAAAAATATATGTTTTCTTAGGCTGTTCATAACATCCTCCAGTGATGGGGATGCTACAATCTCTCCCAGCAGTCTGTTCCACTGCTCACCTATTACTACAACAAGAAAAGGGTTTTAATCTTTAAACTGATTCTCCTCTGTTGAAATACGATGTCATTACTTCTTGTAGTGTGCTTGGTAATTATGAAGACCACTTTATCCTCTTTCTGTCTGCAGCCAACTTTTCTGCACTTGAAGTCCATTAACATTACTCATTGCTGCCTGTCTTCTCTAGGTAATACAGCTGTAAGAGGTCACATCTCCTAAAGCTCTCAATATTCATGTGATTCTCTGGTTTCTCTCCAAGTGGTCCGTAGCCTCCAAAATGGATATACATAAGTTTCAAGTTGTTTTAATTTTATCCACATGAGATATTAAATAATAACACTCAGAATCTTGAGTTTTTATTCCCAGGGCCTGATTAATTTCACTGTGATTAATCTGTTTTTTTTTATAATTTTTAGTTCTATCCAGAACCTTTCACCTACAGTATGACATACAAACAATAAGTTTGGGGATATTATTCCATAAATAGTATTCCTAATGCCATTAGCCTGTGGACAGCAGTATCTGAATTTTTTAAGTGTCTTTTAAAGTGTCTTGTACTAATGGATGTAAATTATTGTAATGGATGTGACAAAGTAAATATTCCCTTGTTCCAGAGGAAAATAGAATAGCTGTGCTGCTCTCATGCTTGCAGCCATCTGGCTGAAACTCTCCAGATTATTTTATCCTGTGTTTATTTAGATATTTACACATGGTTGGGGTTTTTTCTGAGTAATGCACTTTTTTAGTTCTTCAACTGTTACACTCTTTTCTTCATTCCTAGAATTTTTGAGACTACTATCAAAAAGTGTAGAACTGTGAATGGTGTAAGGCTTGTCAATCAGTCATGATGATAAACACTAAAGGATATACTTATAGTATCCCAATCAGCTGAAAATTGTTCTGCATCCAGATACATAATGACTTTTTAAAGAATTTATAAAAATTTTTGGTCAGATTGAAAGATACAATAAGCTAATAGAGTGCTTGATAATGACTGAAATCATCACAGTCAGTGTAAAATAACAGTCAGTGTAAAATTTTAGTGAAGTGTTAAAAAGATGCTACTTTTCAATAATTATCATTTATTGTTTGAAAAAAAAGAACTGTACGTAAATAAAGGTATATTGAGGTTTCTATATGGTTTAGCAATAGCTATACATAAAATAAGGAATTAAAGTTTAATTTATGGAAGTATTCACAAGAAGTTTGGGTTGTGCAACTGCCAGTCTGCAGAAGCCATACCAATGTCTGTAAACTCATTAGGCATAACCTATCATCATAAAACCACTTCAACCTCAAAGTTATCGTTTTATGTGGCAGGACTTTTTAAGACTAGAGGCAAAGTCATTATCATGGTCTTCTTTCCATCACATTGAAAACAAATTTTTGATGGCAGAAAAATATATCTGGTTTTGTTTAGGTTTCTTTTTTTAATAGTGTCAACAGATCTCCAGAAGTAATAGAATTGCATGCACTTAAAAGTAAGCTGAAATAGTAGTATTTTGTTCAGATCACATAAACTAAACCTCTTTCTATGGTGCTGTAGGTATTCTTTTAACTACTGGCTACAGGATCTTTCAATACAAGGCTACCAACAAGAATGTACTTTGTGATGAGAACTGGTTATCATTTATAAAATTAATGTAGAATTACTTCAAAATATTTCAATCAGAAACCTTCTGGAAGTACAAAATGAGGGAATTATAGTTTTCCTTCCCAAAGTATAAAATAAATGAAGCTAACAATTAAAACACAGCCAAGAAAACTTAAATACAGACAACACAGGTACTGTTAAGATCTTTCTTGCAGAAGTTGATGTAAATTTTATTGGCTTGAAGTTTTGGGGTTTTTTTTTTGGTGGTTTTTTTTTAGTGTGGATTGTGTATGAAAACTTGTATGAAGTAAGGCAAGATTGATTTGGTTCATTATTTTCTGCTATATTTGTATTATTTCTTGCAGGCAATGTTCTATTTTACTATAGTTATTATAATGTAAAAGAAGAAGAGAAACTAAATGCACTAGCTTTTATTCAGGTGCATTTGTGAGGAAGATGCCTGGCAGCAGAATATTTCAGCAAAGTTACACTACTCAAGATTATAATAAATTATGTTATAATATTCCTACCATTTGAGTGTGCAGACTATGATTTTCTGAGGATGAAGTACAAGTTTTCTGACACTGGCTGTCAAAGCTTTTGTTTTTCTCTTTTTGAGTTTACAAAATCTATGGGAGATTTTGTAAATGTGCCCATAAGATAGTAAAAAGTGGGTTTTATTGGAATTACAGCATTTAAAGAACTCTGAAAAGAGCTGACTGGGGCAACATTTCTGTTGAAATTTGTGAACAGTGTACAGTGTGTTACCAAACAAGGGCTCTATCACATTTCTGATATGCACTGTGAATTTTCAGTGCACCGGTCACAAGTCAATTATATCTCTTATTTATCGGAAGTGGGCCAACCAAATAATGAATAGCTGTACCTCATGACACCAACTCCAGTGTCCCCTCCGGTAAGATCTAAGTCTGGATGGTGAGAGGATGTGTGTACCCAGCAAGCAAACAGCAGTGTTTCTCAATATAAGCTCACAGACACCAGGGATTTAGGCAAGTATCACCTCTTGAATTGGAGGCACACACTCCATATCTAATTGCCACTGATGGATTTTTTATTTCACTCCTTTGGGAATTAAAAAGTGTTAAAAAGGCTAGGCACTTTGAGAAATATACATAATTTACATCTTTTGAAAGATTGTTCTTTTTAAGCATGGATAATGCTTTAGCTTGCAGCTCCTTTCTTATATCTCCAGGAGGAAATTTCTCTAACATATTCTTCGTTCTTAATTAATTTAGAAGCCTTCCAGTGTCTTTGATAAGTGTTTGTTACTTGTGCCTTTCTCTGGAGAGTTTATCCCAAAAGGAAAATCTTCAAGTGAAAGAACTGGGAAAGACAAATAGAAGAATAAGAAAAAACTTTTTTTCAAGGTCTTTTGGCCTTATTCATCAGTAGCTGGCCTTAAAATTTGTAGGTAGTTATCCTCCCCACCACAAAATATCTTTGCCTATGAACTTGGACTGTGCAATTCATATCCATTGTCCTCAGTCAGACACATCGTGGAGCACAGGAGATGTGCACAGATATTGTACCCAGGACAAACACCTCAACTGAAGGCAGTCACACTTCATCAGCATCACTTACAAAATGCAGCCACGCTGCACATTAAAAATGGAGGTTTTATAAATGCAGAGTCTGACCAAAGCATGAACATGATTCTGCCAGGATGGACCCTGTGCCTTTTAGAGCAGCACTCAGCATCATAGTGCACTGAATATTTTTAACTCTTTTGCTAACCAAATAGAGTCAGAACACTAGAATGAACCATAACTTTTCCTATCCTACTACCAGTTTTAGAAGGAGCAGTGCTGGCTGGTTCTGCTCTGTATTAATCGTGGTTTTACTTTTCAGTTCATGTGTGTAAGTAAAAGCTTTGTATTTTAAAGGTAGGTCTGCCACAGAATCCAAAAGACTGCAGTGAAGTTAACTACATCTGCTGTCTTTAATTTAGCTAGTTCAGGTACTGATCACAGCGCAACAGCAGCAATACAGAGGTTAGAATTTACAGCCCTTTTTGAATCAATAGCAGGGCTGTTATCGACATGTGGGATGCCTGCTGTAGATATGTCTATGGATACTGAAGTCCCTGAGTTGCTCTGCAGAGGACAAATCTGAGATGGATCAATTCAAGTTAATCAGTTTAACCAATACATATTTTGAAAGTTCCAATTTTTCCATAACATAATAGTATGAGGTCTGACATTATTTTAAGGTCTTGGATTGTTTGTAACCCTACCTTAGTCTAGCAATCAGGCTATTTTAAAGTGAAGGTTACCCCAATACACAAAATTATCATGTCCTTCTTTTTTCAAAAGTGTAACTCATGTAACCAACGTCCTTTCTTCTCTGCCTAAAACACCTGACATGGATGCTATATAAATGCACACAGAGAGGGCTCAGCACATTCTGAAACACATGAGGTTCCCTCTGGACATCAAGAAACACCTTTTCACTGTGAGGGTGACTGAATGCTGGCACTGATTGCCCAGGGAAGTGAAGAGGTGGGGGAGTCTCCCTCCTCAGATATACTCAAGAGCCTTGTCCTGGGCAACAAAATCTCGGTGGCCCTGACTGAGCAGCAGCATTGGGCAACATGACCTTCAGAGGTGCCTTCTGATCTCAACCATTCTATCAACTCGTGACCAAAAAATCCCTCTCCACCCACCATAAGCGCTTTTTCTAACTGATCTCTACATCAGCCAGCTCAGACTGCATTTCCTCAGGAGCTGAGCTGTACCTCAGCTGCCATTCAGCCATCAGAAACATAACAAGTGCCACAAAATGGGAATTGCTAAGGATATCTTGAGTGTAAGCAAACCTCATTACCACCCATCATCAGGATCTTCCAAATGGTCCTTGTCTGGGGAAAGGCACAAGCAGAAAGACCACCTGTCTTTCCCTATTAGCACATTCCATTTACATGACCACAGGTTGGTCTTCATGTAAGACTTGCATCTTTACTGTCTGCTGTAGAGAGGAAATAGGACTTGCCCAGTTTGCCACAGAGGAAAATATCATAACTGGTTGAAGATTCAGTAGCCTGTCTAGAATATTTGTGTTTTAATTTCTGCTTATATCATTGATAAATGCAGGACAAGCATTTTATTCTCCAAAAATATATAACCAAAGTCTGAGCTATTAATAATTTTTCTCAGGCTCAGTTTATTGCCAGATGGAATAAGAAATATTAGGAGATACTGGATATCCAAAGCCAGCTTTCACTTTGCCACAAAAAGGCAGTTGTGCTAAATCAAGAGTTCTATTTTTAAAAGAGATATTCCAAGCTGACACCCTTTTGGATAATAGTACATGGTCTTTTATTAAAAGCATTTCTGAAGCAAATATCATAGGGATGTATATTTTTTAACCTAGTATAATATTTCTAAATACATGAGTGTGGATCTGACACATATGTGTACAGTTTCCCTGTAATTTATTCATGTTCATTTGGTGCAAAAGGAAAGAGAGAGATAAATATTCTAAATCTGGATAAACAGCCTAAATGGTAGCGAATTCATGTGTGCTAAGCAGGATCTCCTTTTCTGAGGTGCATTAATGTTTTAGAGCTCTCTGAAATTATAAAATGGGATTGAAAGACCAAAAGGTGAATAAAAAGCAGGCAAAATGGTATAAGGTGTAATTTGTTCCTATGTCCCAGCCCTCAGAAGTTTTTACCATTGCTGAGCAAGTATGTGAGCCTTAACGATGAGCAAATTAAATGACAGTTTAATTCCTATGTATGTGGGAGTGCATGTGGTGATATCAATGATTTCTATTCACAGCAATGACTCATCTTATCTGCTTCTTGAAATTCAACAGTGAGAACTGGACCAGCACCATGCTTCTCAATGGCAGCACTAATTACTTTCAGATCTTACATTACAGAGGGATCCTCCGGACTGTTTGCAGACCCTGGGCCCTTGTGGCTAGTTAGGATCTAGCCCATAACTCTGAATGAAAGCCAGAAATTTTTTGTTCAATTTTTTTCCTGTTGCTGTCAACATAACCATCTCTAATAAAAAAAAAATTAATAAATTCATGAGCTTTCTTTCAGGTTAAAAATAACACACTTCTCTCTAACAGAAGAGTCTCAGTGTCTGCCAGTATTTATCTGAGATACATAAATAAAATTCACATCTCTTTCTACCTAAATGCAGTTGCCAGAAACTTTTGATGTCAGTAAGAATATCTCTCCCACTTAGAGGATTCTTAGTATAAATCCAAAAACTTCATCAGTAACATTTGGAAAGACGCTCGAAAAGAAGCAGCAGCAATACATTCAGTTCCGTCTCACCTTCTTTGGCTCTCAGGGTACTAAGGACTGTAGGACTGCTGGTAATAAAATTACTTTCATTCTCTAGTACTTGTTACCATGCCTGAAAGCGTACAGTTTATTGCTATAAAAGGTAGGAACATTGTACTATCTATTAAAATTAACAGCATAAATACCAAACATTAGGGAAGTGATTCAGTAAAGGTCAACAATCATACACTGAAAGCAGTCACTGCCATGATATTTTTTGATGTGCATGCTCAGGATATGCAGCAACAGATCATCAGAGTTTGGTGTGGCTTGTGCAGGCTTTCCTGGAAAAAGAAGAGCAGGGAGTACAGAATCCCTGAAGCAATATTTGTCTATTTTATTAAGATGATCATAGACCTCTGCAATATCACAGTGCTCTTTGTTTCCTTTCATCTTAATTAGGGAAGCCACGCAAAACTCTGAAGAGACTGGGTAATTATTTCAGGTCCCAGAAAGGGCCAAGTGAGATGCCCTAAGCCATGCGGAGAATGGCAGAATCAAGAGATGAGTGAGACTTTGAGTGCACCTTTTTCTGTAGAGAAAGTCAATCACAAAAAAACCTGTCCTGTTTTTCAGAGATGCAAAACAGCTGCACTATTTATTAGCTTCATGGGAGGTGAGCCCTGCAGAAGACAAAACAAGTATGTTTGATTTTCTTGAGTTAAAAGCAAAAATGAGAAGCTTTTAGGGCTATTAGCCAACTTCCTTTGACAACAGGTTTTAGAGCCACAAAACAATCTGAAAACTGTGGATTTACTATGTATAAATGGAAGCTTCCACTACAACAAAAGAACAAAAAAATTATTCTTTCACACTATTATTTTAAATTTTAAACACAGATTTCTAATAGCTAAAGAAAATATCTGGCCTTTTCAGACTGCTTCAGTACTGATGTATATCCAGCTTTGCCTGCTCAACATGTTTGTCCTCATTCAAGGTATTATCTTTCATGTTCAAAGGGAGCAACACACAATTCTCATTTAGGTTCCTCTGATTCTTTCAAATAGTTATACTTGCATTAGGCTGGAGATGTGGTCAAAATCCACTTCCCAAATGTATTTACATTTGCTATAATTCAAGAAAGTAAAATAATATCAGTTGTCATTAAAGAAAGAAATGCCTTTAAAAAGACAATCATATGAGAATTTCTACTAAATCTATTCTTGGACATCCTTAGAAGTGTAAACACTAATTTTGGTAATCATTTTTACTCTTCATTCTGGAAGAAATTATGCATTTCTACAGCCAAAATAGACATGATACTGCAGTGGGTTTGTTCGCATTTCTTACCTTCTGTGAGATAAGAATCAGGAGGAATACAAAGCAGGCTCTAAACTTAAAGAATATAAAGAAGTTTATTAACAGAACTAAAAGAAAAAAAGAATATTACGGGTCAGAATAAACCTTCAGAACACGTCTCTTCCCGTCATCCTCCCCCCTCCTCCCACTTACAACATAAAGACACAAACTCAGGATTATTTCAGTCAGTTTACCACCTCTGTAATAGTCTTTCATCAGTTCATTTAGGCAGAGGAGTCTCTTTTGCCCATGCTATGGGGCTTCTCCACAGTCACAGCACAACAGCCGCCCAGGATGGTTTTCTGTTGGCATGTGTGAGTCCTGTCCCTCAACTTACAGCTTTCCCCACAACTGTCTTCGAGGGTTCAATCTTAGCTAATGGAGTACAATTTTAAGGATGAGCTGTTCAAGAGCAAAGGTTCTCTTCATCCACCTCTGGGATCATTTTCATCTCTAGGAACAGAAGTCTTCTTCTTCCCTGGGAGCAAGAGTCTTCCCTTCATCACTACCACTCTCTGTTCAGGCTTCTCATTGGATCACAGCTACTTCAACATTTGCTTATTCCAGCACAGGCATCTTTGCTCATGGCAGTTTGAACGCTCCACCCCTCATGCTTTCATGAAATTACAAAAGGGTTCTCTGATGTATCATAGTCCATCACCATAGCTTTACAAAAGATTTTCAGCTTTCAGGTTTTAAAAGCATTTCCTCTATCGCCTCTCTCTCTCTGGGTTTCAATTCTCTCTTCTTCACTGACTTTGATGTCACTATCATGGTGTCTATTCACATGCCTTGGCCTTTCCCTTTCCTCTGACCTGGGAGAGGATTGATGTTTGCAGGATTCATTTCTTCTGAGGAACTTACAGCACTGAAGGGGTTGCTCTTATCTGGGTCTGGGCATTGCAGCTGGTCGGTCACATGATCTCTGCTGGGCAGCAGCCGGAGTTGGTTTCTGGTGTAAAGTTTCAGTTCGCTTTGCCACACGGGGGAAAAGGGTGGCCATGCCGCCCCGCATGGAGCCGCAGGCTGTGGCCCGGCCTCCACTGAGCCAGGACGGAGCAGGGCCGTGGCCCTGGCCCTGCCGAGCCTCCGCGGTCAGGCCCCGCCAGGCCCCGCCAGGCCCAGCCCAGCCCCCGCCAGGCCGAGTGGGCAGCCCTGTGACCTGTCCCAGGACTGGAAGTAAGAGAGGGCTCCTGCATCTCCACGGGGTTTAAATACGTATATTTCGAGAAGCACTATTGGTCTAAATGACTGTCCATCCAGTTCAGGTTCAAACCACCACAGATACATAATATAGAATCAGCAGCATTATCTTTCTCTCTTTTTTTTAACACCACATTTTTATTTTTGTTCTGATTTCAGTCTGAATTAATTACCTTGTAGGAGAATGTAATAAGAACTGTCAGATATGGAAAAGGTCTCTTACTTATTAAATCTCATCTAGTCAGAATACCAAGGAATAAAGAAGAGAAAATGTTTCAGTGTGATGTATATGTCATGATCATGAGTGTGTAATTACTGTATTTCAGTACTGAAAAAATTTAAAGTCATTTTGCTGTACATGTCTTGCCTTGTGACATTCCCAAGTGCACATGATTTATTCCCATATACAACATTCATATTAAGGCTTCTAATTGAAAACCATGTGTTGGCATGATACATGTGGAAGTGTAGTTCTGCTATGAGAGTGCTGTAGCTTGAATCTCAGAAGACTTTAGTTTAATTTTCTGTCTAACACAGGCTCAGTCTGTGTTCTTCAGTTCACCATATACCTAACAATTTTCCTCCATCTCTATCTATCTCTCAGCATGCCAGTCTGGCATGGTGAAGCTGATATCAGCTGAGATTAATCTCATCTGTGTTAGGAATCTAAAACTAAAGTGAGTACACTCTAGAGAAAAAAACAAGTGCAAAGTAGCATTCCAACTGGGGTTTGAATTTACTCAAGGATGGAGACTCCACAGTCCTTCTGGGCAACCTGTACCAGGGTTTGTTCACTCTAAAAACAGAAAAAGCTTATTTTGCTTCATGTCTTACCTGAATTTGAAATGAGTCACTTGAATCACTCTTTAAGTCCTTTAAGTAGAAGAACACCAAAAAATTTGCTTAATTTTTTGCCTCGATGTTGAATGTCTAAAGCTAAATGAAGTGAAACACCCAGAATTACCAGCTGCAGTCAAATAGGTTGGTAGTCAGAGGAAAAAACTCCTGAGGGTATAAACTATATAATTCAAGTCCTTAGTCTCATTAAGGAATTTGAACTTGCATTTCCACATTTGGATCATTTAGCCATTAGACTATTAGACTATTTGAAGTAGTTGTCAGAGACTGAAAATAGTTCATGCCTCAAACATTGATATAAAGTTTTGCTCATTATAAAGAAGCTACAACCAAAGAAGCCTCCCTGAAGACTGGGACTTTGGACTGAAAGTCAAACTGCTGATTGGATAAAGGGAAACCTATCGTTCAGTCATCTCAGGCTGAGGGAAAGGTATGCATCCACAAAAGCCCAAAGTCACCAGCTGTGCTGAGAATCATCCCCGGCTGAGTGTGGAGTGGGAGGAGAGCACGGCTCACAGAAGAGGTTTACACAGACTCCCCCCCCAACTAAGGCAGGAGGAGGAGGTTTCGGATATGTGGCATAACTTCTGGTGAGAGGCAATAACCCATCCTCCGTTACTCAAACTGGCCCAGCTATGCAACCTCCAACCCCACAGGCCACATCCACGGGACTTTCACGTGAGAGGCAGCTGAGGGGGAGTCATAATCAATCAAAGACCCCCCAAAGTGCTCCCCAGAGGCTTTGCACCACAGGACTGCATGTGATGCAACAGCTCCAGAGTCTGCTCTAAGAGACTGTCCTGCTCCCCCAGGGGGACGTGCTGGGACATTGCCACCTGGCTCGAGGATATATTAAGCCATGGGATTCTACCCTTTTTGGGAGGACCTTCGCCACCAAGAAGACCAGCTGGAGAGGATCAACGGAACATCATTGGGATCCACGTAGTGGTGATATTTTCCTTATTCTGTCTCAGTCACTCTTCTTTCTGTCCCCACCACCTATTTTCTATTTCTTTCTTTCTCTCTCTCTCTCTCTCATATTTACTATCAAATAAAACCCATATTATTGTCACTGGCATATGGTCTCATTTGCACCTTAATTTGGGCAGAGGAATTTCTAAAGAACCTTAATAATAGGATCTTAACAGTAGTGAAGTAGTACTTTTATGTCTCTCTTTTTTCCTTTTTTTTGTTTTTTTTTTTTCCGTTAGCTAACTCACATTCCAAGCAGAGTCATGTTTTGGATGCCCAGAGACAGAAAGATAAAATACTACCTGTTCTGAGTTAGCCCACTATTTACTCATCACACCAAACTCTTCCCATGTTGTTCCATTCTGGATGGTTATGGAAGCTCTCCTCATGAAAATATGGATCTGTCATGACCCCCTTTCCCCCTACTCCCTGAGTATTATGGGGAAAATGGGCATCTAACAGTGCTAACTTCATGGACATGTACATAAATACAGCATTTTGGACCTTATTTCTGTATATATGTTGAACTGCATACAGTGCTGTAGTACTCAATGCCCTGAAGGTTTGACTCAGCTGTGGACAACAGCTAATTTACACTTCCCATGTAAATCCACATCCACCACTTCCATTTTTTTATGCAGAGTGGAACAGCTTCAGCTGTGCCTTTTACTACAGCATGAAAGCACAGTTTCTAACATCTTCTACACATGGCTCGCTTCTCCTCATACCACCTTCCCAGGGAAAAAAAATGGATGCGTAATGTTTTCATTTGGTTTTTTCTTGGTTTTTTGCTTTTTTAATAACACCGAGGGTGTTATTAAATATGCATATTTTAATAATATGCATATTCTTGTACTCTTGTAATAGAAATTATTAGGTAAATAAAATATGCCACAAGCTGGAGGCAGTAAGCAGTTATGTTTGAGGCTATCCTCATCCCAGGGCAATTAATTCTATAGCTTGTGACTGGAGTCCCCACAACTCAATTCCCCACCTCCCTTTCCCTTTTCTCTTGCTCAGTGGCATGGTGCCCAAAGGCAGTTACATATATCTAAGAATTTTCCACAGCTGCTTGTTTCCATGAGAGACCACTGATTTTCTGACAAGCAGCAAAATCCCTGTTTAATTAGTTAACACTGAAGAGCCTTAGAGGAGTACATAGCTTTTTTGTATATACAGTCGTGTAAACATAGAATCCATCCCCTTTAGAGTTACTGGAATGGACTTGTTTCAGCTCTGGGAATTATTAGAGATGCTGTAAGCACAAGTCTTTAACGTGATCCATTTATAAAACACAGGGAAACTTTTCCATTACCATTGAGACCGCTGTGGAATCCTCTCTTAATTATATTATATAGTGGTCAGTATTAAGAAGCCAATATATGGGTTAAATTTATTGTGGACAAATATTTGAATATAATACCATTGTTCCCTCTGCTGAACATAGTTGAAATTTAAACAATGTTTAGTCATGTGCTTAACTGGAAAGTACAGGAATAAATCAACAACTTCCGGGCACTACTGAGGTTAGTGATGTAAAGACACACAGATTCTCTACTAGACTGGTAGGGTTCTCAAATAATGGAAGATTGTTTAATGGAAACACCTAGCCTTCTGTGGATATGTTTATAGGTCATTTTCTTATTTAACTGTTCCTTGATATGGTGTTGTTACTTTTACCATAAATACTAAAGAAATTTATTAGGTTGGACATTACAGAGAAACAACAGCAAAAAAAAATTAAGCCTGTAAATTTAGTAAATGGCTTACTCATCTTCACTGCATAAAAAGAAACATGCCCAGCACAATAGGAGAGGTGGTTCTACCCCCTCTGCTGCATCCAGCTCTGGAGTCCTCAGTACAGGAGGCTCAGTACGTGGAGCTATTGGAGTGGGTCCAGAGGAGGGCACAAAGATGATCAGAAGACTGGAGTACCTCTACCCTGGAGAAAGGCTGAGAGAGCTTGGGGTTGTTCAGCCTAGAGGAGAGAGGCTCCGGGGTGACCTTATGGTGGCCTTTTAATATATAAAGGGTGCTTATTAAAAAGGTGTATGTGTGTGTATATATATTTTTTTTTCACCAGGATTGTACTGACAGGACAAAGGGCAACAGTTTTAAACTAAAAGGATAGATTTAGATTAGACATAAGTGAAACTTCTGTGAGTGTTTTTTTAAATGAAGTTATTCAAACACTCCAACAAGTTGCCCAGAGAAGTTGTGAATGACCCATCATCGGAAGTGTGATTTATGATTATGATGATTTAAAGTCCCCATATGTCCCTTCAGATAGATGAGTATTCATCACGGTTATAAAATCACTGAGGTTTTAAAAGTTAATTTTGCTCCTTTGGTTGAAAGGATGTAGAAGATAAATCGTATTGAGAACAAAAGATGTGTACAACCACTACTGGAGAAACCAAGTAAGTCAACATTGTGTTAACCTATAAAAGACAAAGGCATCTACAGTCTGTCCCCTACCTGGGCATGCTCACAGTCTGAACCACTCAGGAGCAGGGCTAAGCCTTAGTTCCAAGCTTGTCTATCTGTCTTTCTTTCCCTCACCTTTGTCACGAGCCCTACATTTTAAAATCCTTGTCCAAAAAAAACTAATAAAAAGTTATTCATTTAACTAACCACTCTTCTGCATTGCTTCCCTGTAGACATATGTAATAATAAATAAGGCAGACTTAAAAATAAATAGAACAATCATATGATTTACAATCCATTCTCTCCAACTTATTAGTTAAAAGCACATGAAAACAATTGAACTCTATTAAATATCAGCATATCTGAGCTACTGGAAGGGAGTCTTACTCAAGGACTCTGCAGCAAGAAATTAAACTCCACTAGGAGTCTCATCAAAGCAGGAGGAAGGAAAAACAAAAATTGAGATTGCTGAATGAAAAGCATAATCAATACTTCTTTTTAATCTTCCAAAATTCTATCCTGTTTATTAGGAAAAAAATCACCCTTCTAGACTATTCAAAACTGCAGAAAGAACCCAATGAAGTAGAAAAATAACATGGTTAAGTAGCAATGTCTGGATATTTAGAAACTCTGCCATCAGATCAATAGCTTGGGGTAGGTGAGTCATTGTCTAATACATAGAATTTTTCTAGAAACATTTATCAGCCTCTTGTCATGTACTAGTTTTGTTTTTATTTTTTCAGAAACAGTCCATGTAAGAAGAGTTTTTATGTAAGTACTCAAACACTTGAAGAACTCTAAGTAGATCAGAAGGGGTGTGAAAACCAGCTAAAAAGTTTTCTAAGTAATTTTATCTCCAAATTGCTTGGTTTGGCCCAAGTTCTCAGCCATCTATTTTCATCCTGAAAGCAGCTCATCTTCAGTGCTGGTGGCAAAATTGTTACAAAGAGGGATTTTCTTAGTGTGCCTAATGTGGAGAGCACCTAATGTTCTGAAAAATGAATTTGGAAAATTTCCCAGCTTGCACATCTGCCCCTAAAACATAAGAATAATGGACTGAATATGAGAAGGGAGGATTAAGTGAATACTTCCTCTCCTCTGCCTTCCCTTACCTAAACCCATGTGGTGCCTCTGGATGACCTTTATCTTAAGCACTCCCTCACAGAAACCTGGCCACCAGCTAGCTTACAAAAGCAAAAGACCTATCTGACAGGCAGATGTATGGATGTGATACTGCAAATCAGCTGGTTATATGAACACCATATGTCAGCAGTTGGAAAGAAGGTGTGTTGGAAGAAAACTTACACTATGATTAATTAGTAGCTTGAGAAGTCTTTTCTTGCTGCTACTCTTTTTCTTTCTTTTGTGTTAGTGACTCTCATCTTGCCCTGATAATGAAGGAAGGGCATCAAAATCCATGAAGGACTGAACAGTCTCCAAATAAAATAAAGGTGGATAATAGAATCACAGCATTAAAAGATGAAGAGGATTCTCAGATCATCACTTCCTTTTCCTGTTTTATGCTGCTGTTTCACAGAATGTACTTTCTTAACCTCCATCTACTTGGCACTATGATCCAAGAAGTTTGGCTTCAGCTATTTGCAGTCTGGGACAACCTCAAAGCATAATATATGTCACTGTCAGAAAACATTTTCCTGATAATCAACCTAAACATTCCAGGTTTAGGTTGATTAGCTCTCATTAACTTTTACAACAGACATCAGATGAAATTACTTATTTCATCCTCTGTGTTTAAATCTAGGCATGGAAAAATAAATAATGAATTTAAAACAGATCTCCAGAGGACAAACATATCCAACACCTGTTCTAGCTCCACCTACTTATCAAAACTATTGAAACTATAGCTGGTTACCCCTCACCTCAAACTGTCCATTCATGTTTCCTCTTGCTGATTACTTTGCTATTGCTGCTTACAACCAGCGACACTGAAAGCCTGCACTCTGGATGTCTGCCTCAAGCAGGTATTTACTAATTTATTTTAGACTTCAGTTAGAAAGATTCTACTGGGGTATGAAGGAGAATTACTAGCTTTTAAAAATATATTAGTACCTCTGATGCGAATTGGAGAACTGAAAGTTTGTGAATGGATTGAACGTGATATTCAAAACCTTTATTTTTTAACTACAAAAAAATGACCAGATTTTGAGTTAAAATAAAACTCCCTTGGAAATTTGACAGCATCCACTTTGGTAATAAGAGCATCCTCTTCCAAGTATGGGCTACCACTTTAGTGAGCTACTATCCTGGTGGAAAAGACAGTGTAAATACAGCCTGATCCATTTCATACAAAGTCAGCCAAGTGTGAACAGACAGCATGGAAACTTTGGAGAGCTCAAACAGTCCTTCCATCTTCAGATGGAAAGGGCCAGTCAACTCTAGCCAGCAAGTAATGCTTCAGGGCAAAACCCTCTGCAGCTATCATACTTAGCTCTAGAATGCACTGTCTGAAGTTGAATTTGACCTTGATGTCTACTTGCACTGTACATGCTTCCCGGAGCTTCAGCACTTTGTTTTCAAATATTTTGTCTGGTTTGTGCATTTTCAAGTTCAGAATCTTGTGCCCTGAATGAGGATTTCACTACATTCACTTCCATTTTATACAGAAGGTAAATATAGTATAAATACATAGTGCACTCCATGGAAAGGTAAAATGGATTTTGGATGCTACTATGATCTCCCTTAATGTGTCTGCAATAAATGAGTCTCTATCCTCTAGACAATACCCATTCATTTTAGAAAGTAAGAAATATATCTGTTACCTGGTATAAACTGTGAGGTTTTTAAGTGGGATCACTAAACACAGCTCCAGTACATTGAATGTTAACTGACACAAAGTACTGGAAAGTACTAGTACATTTTCCTTTTAGCAGAAAATGTTAAAAAACTACACAAAAATATTGAAAAACTACACAGAACA
Source organism: Rhagologus leucostigma (assembly GCA_013397725.1). NCBI lineage: Eukaryota > Metazoa > Chordata > Aves > Passeriformes > Rhagologus > Rhagologus leucostigma. The sequence continues at coordinate 125,460 of VZTD01000490.1, forward strand.
AAATAATTTTTAAGGCAAGCAGTAAGCAGAGTTCACTTCTGAACTATTTCACTTCAAGCAAACCCAGTGTAAGAAAAAGTCAAGGTAAGATGAATAAATAAAGATGTTTTTCTCTTACCTTCTAGTTTTCTCCCAGGCCAGTTTGCTCTTGAGGGATTTTTGATGGTGCTGTTCTTAGCAAAATTTATCATACCTGAAGGACAAAAACATAGCCAGATGTTTGCCTGTAGACTTTGTAAATACCTGCAACCAGTTTTTATCTTAAGATCGTTCTACTAGTTTGACTGCATAATTTAATTCAGCGTCTGGCACTGAGGTACCAGCCACAAAACTGCTGTCTTTTCTCTGTCTAAAATTGAGGAGATGTTGACTCCTCTCAGATAAGATATTAAAGCAAAATTCCATTAATATTTGCTAAACACAACGTTGTTACAAGTGAATGGTATGCCCAATTGTACTGATAAAACAAAACATCAGTTATAATAATTCTAATAACTACTGCTACTTTGAATTTAGAAATATACATTAGCTAATGTAAGACAGAAGCTCTTACAACTAAATAGTCATTATTGTGCACACAGTATTTTTTCCATCATATAATGTCTAGATTTTTAAACAAACTCTAGAGGGTTGGAAAAGTAGGCAAAGACAACTGAACTAAGAAGCTTCTACTTAAATGAAATTTATCTATATATACAGATATTTATACACACACATGCAATTATAAATAAATAAAGCATTTCATAGATTTATTAGATTGTGGAAGCATCCCCTAGGAATCAGGCTCTTTCACACGTCACAGTAAGATATGAGCCAAAATAAGATTACAGCCATAACCAGCACGCTGTAGAGTGAACTACTCGGTGAAATCAGACGAGTGCCCATTGGGACATACAGGGACACATGCTCAAATGATGGATTTATCCACACCTTTGGTTGAAGTCCAAGAATCAAAACAAAAAAAATATCACAGTGTTTGAAGTGAATTTTCACATCAGCCATTTTGTTAGCCATAGGCAGTCCATTAGCTACACTTTGCCCTCCTCTTAATGTATTATAAGGCTTACTTATGTTTAAAAAGTTTCCTTATAAATTTGTAAATGCAAGTATTTTTAAGGCCAGATTTAAAGAAGCTGACTGTGGCAAAATGAGTATTTGTGGTTAAATTTAGGATGTTGTCTGGTTTTATTGTACAGTCCCAACGAGTGAAAAGCGATGCCCTTATGGTGGTCTGAGACTGTGGAGGATGCTGTGACGGAAAGAAGAAGCTAACACATGGAATTTGCCTCATTTCTTAATGGCTCTTTAGGAAAACCTCTCTGCAATCTCCTTGAGACACTGTAACATTCTCCACAACTTTTCTCCTATCACTTCTGTAGCTATCAATAGTCTTACCTTCATCACCTTTCTCAACTGTCCGTCCCACTCATCTTTACATAGTGTCAGAAATAGCATTCAGCCTAGTTACATCCTTTATATACTAAAATAATGGAAACACTATAGTCTAAATAATTAAATAAAAATAATTAATCTTCAAAATCCAGGATAAATAAGCAGAAGGAATATACAGAAAATATATAGTCTATCACTGAGATACCAAGTCCTGTGCCAAGGCAGTTACAATAAAAGTATTTAAAGGGTCATTTATTTTGTAAACCATTTTTGTTGTTATTTGGATTTACCAAAATTGCTCATCCACCATAAAATTTTGTCAGCATTATCTAGATTTTACATAAAGGTGTCCATAAAAGCATTATTTGAACTTCTACTTTTGGTTCACTGTCCCTTCTTTTTAGCTCTTGCTTCCATTCAAAACATAATTTTCATTCATTTAGTTATTTTAAAAAAAATTCTAAGGCACTCCACAAGAAAGTATGGAATACACTAATTAAAATACAGTATTTTTTTAAAACATTGTAGAAGCTTATTAAATGGAACAGTTAAATGAATAAATTTGCTCACCTTTAGCTACACTTTATCTTTTGGGACTCCTTTTTCATGCTGTATTGGTATGCTCAGATGTACTGTTTTCATTCTTGCATATTTCCAATTTCAGACACACTGATGGCACTTAACTACCAGTTAATAAGGTTGGCTCCTAAAGTAGCTGGTATTCAGCCCAGCTGTGAAGCCAGGCCATGATTCTGTCCCATCAATAACAGAAACAGTACAGAGTTGTGTCAACTGCTATGTCCTATGATCAGAAGTTTTCTGTGCCAGATCCCTTTTGTTTGACAGGAGATTTGGATATATCATACACATGGTATTGACACAAATTCTTTTAAGAGCACTTGTTTCCATGTTGAGTTCATTCCTGGCTCTGGTGGATTGCCTTACTTGTGTATTTTCACAATCTCTATTCATTTTGCTACCTGTCCTAAAGGTCCCACTGTGCTCACATCTCGTGATAAAAATACATCAATGAAACACTCATCTTGCTGATTTGGCACTGTAATAAACCTACCCCAAAGCCAGTCCAAAGACTTAAATATGTCTCCAAGCCAGTTGTGTGAGTATAGAGGAGCTATACTCCTTTCACTGCCATAATATGCAGTAGATCTCCTAAGTACAGCTAGTTTGGGACAAAGAAAGGGTCATTCTGTCCTATAACTTTCTTTAATAAATAGGATCTGATGGTAACAACTGAAAAACACAGACCACTGGTTAAAAACAATAACAAAAAAGAATACATAAATGCACTATTAGTCAGCGACTATAGACGTGTTAGAGTGCAGGATTGTTTATACCAGACCTGAAAATAACTGATTTGTAATAGCTTTAATGTTTCTTGTTCTGCAGCCAACACACCCAAACCATTTTATGTGCAATTATCATGAAATAATACACCAGAACTGGCCAACTGTTTGAAATACTTAGTCACAGATTTACAACTGAAGTCAATTAGTTAAAGATTTTTTTAATAAGTTGATTTCTAAACCATAGCTCGGTGATTAGTTTATAATTATTAATAGAGAATGTATTAGGATAAAATGTGCTTCTTAATTAATTTTTTTTAAATTTACATTTACACTGTCTGGAATTATTTATGTCCAATTTCCACTCCTGGAACCAACCCTGCTGTGAAATTGCAGCCTTCTAAAGCATTTGGCAACTGAAAAACCTAGCCATGAAATTTTTCTCATCATTATATTTTTCTCTTTTTCAATTTTACACTTAATTATAGACCATTAAATCAGTTCCAAATAAATGTATAAGATTTTCTGTCTTACGCAGAGTGGTTCTTTATTTACCATCATTGACAGAATGTTGGAACATTCAGAAAGAATTCCTTTAAACATTTCTTTGTTGTACTGCTTACTGTAGAAAATGCAGAAATCCTTAAAATAACTTTACAACCACAATGCTTGGCAATAACACTCAATCCAAAATTGCCAAGTCTTCTGTATTTGTTGCAGGTTTTCTTCAGTCCCATATATAACACTTTTCTTTCCTCTTCCTTCACCCCTCTACCCCTCATCTTTTCAACATAAGAATATCTTTCAGTTCATTTTAATAAGTTCCCTTTTTTTTTTAGCAATTTCTCAGATCACTGAGTTTGGAAGCTATGGTTCACTGCTGGGACTACAACCCTGACTGCAGTTTCAGTTAAGCTGAAAAAGAAATAGATAAGAAACAGAAACATAAGAACATGATTGAAAAAAATCCTATTTCCTGTGCCTATTAAAATACAGGGGAGAGACTTTAAAACTGGTATTCTCTGCAACGTTCTAATGATTCTCAGGCCAACATTTTACACATACTTCTCCCTTCTAAACATCATTGTAATCCAGAGAGAATGCAGAGATCCTAAGCCACTGCAAGTGTACTGGGAGTGTAGAAAATCACACAAACAGCACTGAATCCATCAATTAGCACAGCGCCTTGTAACCATTCAGAACCAATATAGAGAGGCACGTATTTTTGTGGGTAATCTGTTAATCAGCATAGAGAAATTCAAATCTATGTCCCCTGTTCCCAGGGAAAAGGGGGTCTGTACCATTGAGCTAAAGACTCTGAAAAGAGGTGCTTTTCCTCAATCTATATAAGTGGTTCAAAGACACCAGTAACACACAAACAGTATAATTTTTTTAATTTAGTTACCAGGTTATTAAACAACAGACCACGGCAAAATATCTGGATGGGAGTTCCAGCTACTATATCTTGTTATGCTTTTAAAATGAGACATTGTTTGGATAAAACACAGAATCAGTGGTTAAGGTCTCCAATAATGAACTATGCCCATTTTAGTTTGTTTTTGTTTATAGAGACTTTATATACTTCCTACTTCTCTACCTCAATCAAAATCCATTTATCTCTACAGGAATATATTGGCAAGATCAAAGATTTGAACACAAGTTCAAGAATGTTTCTGAATACATTTAATTTTGAGCAGAGTAGTACCCTTGAGGACTGCAGGGGTTAAACTCAATATGTAGTAAAATGTGAAAAACACTACATATGCCTTATTTACTTTGGAATCAGATTCCCTGATTTTGATAGAGAAAAGCAAGTATTAGCTTGATCTTATTTCTGTTAGGTTGGCCAATGTAGTACCAAATAGATGCAGTGAAGTGGACTTTATTCCACCTTGACTGCCATCAGTGGGACAGAGTCTGCTTCTAGGCCACCCTGTAGAGCCATCACCTTTTTAACCCAGGAGGCGGAGGGTGACACAATACATGAAGATGATGAGGTGGCAAATGATTCACCAGAGGCATTGCTGTAGTTATAGAGATTTGTTATGTGCTGATAAGCAAAGACAAAAGACCATCTTAAACTTCCAGCTCCAGCTTCCAGTCATATTAAATACATTAGGATGAGGGAAAAGAGAATTAATTTTTTTTTATGCATTGAGCATGGTGGAGACTGTTGAGAGAATGTATGTCTAAACCTCACAGAAGACCTATTCCAAAGACTTTTACAGAGCAGTGGTTCAGTTAATGACGCAGAATATATGAAGAAAAGAATGACACATTATAATGAAACCGTAATGGCTTCCCTGCATAATGTGAATATATTCCTGTGATACAGAATAGGTGGAATCAGTCACCTGAATCTGTCACACCTCCACTGTGCTGAGAAAGCACAAAAACAGCAGCTGAGGAGCATGAACTGTGGGGCAACCAGGGGAAAAAATAATGAATTAAATTAAATGAAACAGGAAATAAGGTGGTTGAGGGTTTTTATCTTTCTCCAATAACAGATCAGTGGACTAGAAAGCCAACCCTTCAGCAATGAGGGCTTCGTTTCTGTTTAGGAGCTTGTGCTGCTTATAGTGACTCAAAGCCAGAATTCCTACACAGAATTCCCAATAGAGGCCACTAGCATTTCAATAACTTAGAGAATGCCTGTGTTGGATGGTATTGGACAATGATGGATCAGCATTTTCACTAAGTGCTGGGCGGTGCTCCAAACACTTGCTAAGGCAGCATATCTAGTTCCCTACACTCTTCAGTGAGTATGGAGATATTTTACACAACAAACAGTGCCAAAACACAACTGTTTTTCATTGACTTGCATTTCACATATCCATTATTTTTTTCCCTATTTTTTTCTAAATCTATTGTTTTATCATACAGGAAATAATTTGTCTCTATTTTAAATAACTTCTCAAGAAGACATTTGAGGGAGATTACTTAATTGGTATGCCTTGATGTTTCTTTTCTTCTTGTTATGGCATTATCAAACTCCTGCTTCCCACAATTATAGGCTGTAGCTGAATTAACTCATCATTTATAATTAGTTGCTCAAAAAAATACCTATATATCATTGTTCATAAATTCTCAGACAATTAAGAAGCTTAGTCTTCTTCAGTGTGGGGTGTTTTCATATTACATTTTTATGAAAAATAATCCTGACTTACGTGTTTTCAATTAGGAATAAAATCCTCATAAAATTAAAAAAATGTTTCTTCAACAATTAGAAATTCTCTTAATTCTATAAATTTCAAGGTACAGCATAAGAAAAATATAAATCTAAAAGTTTCATCCCAATAATTTCAATTTGTTGCTTCATTTATTTGTGAGAAAACATAAAATTTATTTACCAAGAAGACATTATTATAGTCTTACAATGATCATCAAAGAAACATACAGGCTCAGAAGTGCAGTCATTGATAGTTTTCTAGGCAGTGAACCAGACTGAAAGATCCTCAGTCTGTTCTCAGATATTCAGAAAGCATTTCCTGTGATATGGAGCAATGGTTTGTGCCTTTCCATTTCCTTTGGAAGAAAGAAATTTCTGTATTTTTTTTATTTTTATATTACACTTTTCTTATACAGTGTTATCCAGTGCTATCCAGTGTTTGTAATAAAAATAACTCAACAAATCCTCCCTTCACTTTTTGGTGAAACTTCTCTCAGTGATCAGAGAGGTAGCCTGGCCAATAAGAAGAAGAAATAAGTAAATCATTCTGTATTTTAATCTTCTGAAGGTCCGACCAGAGCATATAAATAAAATAAATACTAATTACTATAATTCCTATCATCACTATCATCAGTGCTGATTATAACAGTAAACCTAATAACATTTTCTCAAAGTACCTTATTTTCATGAAATAGAATTCTCATCCCTCAAATGGGAGTTTTAGGTCCAAGCAGGAATCAACTGTTGTAGCATTTGTGTAAACCAAAAAGCAGTAATGAGCTAAAAACCTTCTAATTTTCAAAGTTTAGAGAGAGTAGAGATACAACCCCGAAAAGTGCTTGTGAATTTCATGATAGCTGACAGCTATCAAAACTAGAGCCAGTATTTTAACTTAAAGAAAACCAGTTTTAAAAGTGAAGGAATGTAGCTGATCTGTGAATTACATGTTAGTGAGTATCAGGAGCATAGACTAAAATAATCATTTAAAGTAGAAAGATTTCTGAATGAACCCTGTGTAACAGGAAGAACCAGCCTGTCTTCTAAAATGAAAAATTCTGCTTCTTTGATAAATCATGATTTTTATAGGTATCAAAAATCTACAGGGGAATTGTCTGAACTTTCATTTATTACTTCTTTGAACTTTCAGATAATTATTGTCAATATTCCTCAAAGTTAAAGAAAATGAATAGGTTAAGAATTTTTGTGTGTAACAAATAGTTTCCAGGACTGAAAGACAAAATCAGGAAAACCTCATCAAATACTAAGAGTGATAAGGCGATAAAAAGGCTCTGTTTAACACCAATCCCAGATCTAATACTTACCTGAAAACTGTAACTTGTCCTCTTTCTCTCAGTTTTTAACACTGATAATATTCACCTGCTGAACAACGGCAAGGTTGGTTGCTTGTCCTTTATTTAAGGAAGAGTTTTTGCACATAAATTAATTGGCTAATTTTAAGAAAACCCACAATTACTGAATCTCTGCACAGTTAACGATATCTTAGATTGTCTATACAGGATATTGTTTATCTTCCCTAAGATGTGTACAAGCAGATGCTACTTTTCTTCTAACTCAGAGAAAAGATTTACTGATAATATCTAAACTTTCATTCATCAGTAATATTTGGAGTAGAGATAATTTTCTTTACCATTTTTTATTTTTTCCAGGAAAGATTATGTCCCTTCTCTTATCTTCCCCTTCTCAGCCACTCCCCCCAAGAGAAGAGATTTGAAGGACTGAAGGACACTACTTATGTAGAAACAGCAGACCAGCAAAGTATAAAATAAAACATTGGAACATTTCTGTACGAAATATACTGTTTGGTATATTTCAGTATTTCAGAAAATAAAAATCACAATTACAATGTTTCTAGCTCTTTTTATCACTATTAAGTATCTTTCTACAAAGGGACTGGAACGCTATCTATGAGCGTGTTACTCTATTTCAAAGTGCTTTAAAATCAAGTGCTGCATGCAGCACTTTTCTAACTGACCAAGTGCAACCTGTGCTATTAAATTAAAGTTCCTTCTGCCTTCTTCTCAGTGGCTCTCAAGGTTGTTTTTTATTCACAGAAGTCTCACGAGAAACCAGATGTCTACAGATGCCTGTGTCCTGAGCTGCAATTTTAAACAATTCTTACTATTTTTTTTGTTGTATCAGTCCCATGATACCTTCCCAGAGAAGTTGCATTCAATCAGTGTAAGCTGTTTCTAGTGATGTGACTCCTAGTAACTAAACAGTTTTGTGCTATCTTTGGAAAACAAACCAAAACAAACCCAGAACTTTACAGTCACAAAAACTCCTGAGTTAAAGATACCAAAACTCTGGAGAGAAAGAACCAGTGGATGAGAAAGAAGACTAGAATTTCTGTATGTTTTTTTGAACCAGATTGATGACACATGCAACTACAAAGACTTTTCTTCAGAAAAAATCATTCTCAGGAGAAAAATTCTCCAGTTTGTGTGACACAACTCCACATATTCTTTTAGCTCAGATCAGAAGTGAATTTTGCCAAGCTAATCTCCAAATTCTCCCAGCTGATTTTTCAGGCAAATTTCAGCCTTCCCAGATGAAACAAAACTGGAAGGTGCATTTCAGGAATGCAGACTCAGATCTGTCATTAATGCATACAGTCCCTGGGTCAGATGAAAGATCATTACAACCGAAGTCCCCAAAGTGGGGGAGTACTTGGCACCTGAAGTTTCTTTGTCTGGGTCCTCTCCTGTACTCATCAGGCAGTCTCCTGACTACCTTACACTCAAACCATATCTCATAATTTGGATGTAAGGATGCCATAGAAGATTACATCAAAAGCATTTCATCAGAAATCAATTACATTAGCCAGGCAAATTTGCCCATGGTGAAGAAATGCTGGTCATTCCCAGACATCCTTTTGAGTCATCAGAGACCTCCTCTGATCACAATAGAATTAAGTTTAAAAAAAATTAAACATATTTAAATGGTAAAATGTGTCAACTGCTTCCTTTAGGAAGGTATAGAAAGTGCAAATTAACACCTGAGCAGGTATAAATACTGTGTTCATGAAACCTTGGTAGAAACAGCTGGAAAACCTGGAGGGGAACTGGAGAGATACAAGAAACTATCCTGCCTGAAAAAGAGAATTGCCTTATTCTAGCAAAAAAAAAAAATTAAAAGTTATTATTTTTCAATAGAGAAAACTTTTTTTAGCATTTCCCTAGGAAGCCCTTAATAGAAAATTCGCCAACAATAAAATTCCATAATTCATGGAGACAAGCATGGTGCACAATGACCGTCTTTGTAATGCTGCCATTATGGTGACAATGAATTCTACATAAATAATCTTGTCACTGTGCTAAAGAGTACCAGAAAGTAACAGCATATATGAGACTATAATAAGACCTCTGGGGTGGGCCTGCGGGTAAAAAAGAGGATAGAAAGAGATTAAATAGACAAAGATTCAGTTCAAGGTCAGGATATCTACCTGGGGGATTTATATATGACCAAAGTATCTAAGCACCCATTATAGTTGATGAATATCTTTTCAATACAGTCAGTGGTGCCTAAAGAGCTCTTTGCTGATCAGCAGCTGGGTGTCCTGGAGGACGAGCTGGTGGCCCTCAGCCCAGCGGAAGAGGTGCCATGAGGTGGTACTGGTGCAGTACAGCTGCGTGGCACTGGCTCAGCCTTACCAAGAAAAATTTGTTACAAAGGTGTGAGAAAGTGTGTGAACTGCAACTCTTCAAGACAGGCTAAGTGGAGACATGGAAGGTAATTGCTGCGGTAGTAAAAGCTATTTTAGAATCCAAGTGCAAAAAATACAGATGTGAAGAGGGATAAATTCCAGGGGGAATTAAAGAGGCAGAAAAAAGAAGGACAAGCAAGTATTATCAACCAGTCTGTTCCAAGGAGAAAAGCAGACCCACCTCTCCCCACAAGGCTGGTGACTGGCAGATCAGAAATGATTTGCTGGGTGCTTTGGGTGACAAGCATATTCCTGCTCAGTCTGGTACACCACAAGTCCCAGACATGCTGCCCATGTGAGCCCATTATGGAAAGATGGTGGGGGGTAAAATTAGAGGAAACTGAGAATTTATACTCACATCCTAACAGAAGTTACAATGGTACGGAAATTATAGGGTAAATTACAGTTGCTGCTCCCTGGATGGAATGCAGTTGCCACACAAAATCTATTCCAGGATAATTCCCCACAGCCGCAATCTGCAGCCATAGCAGCTGCTAAGGGGGATGGAACTGAGGGTGGAGTGGAGTGGAGACACCATGACCAGGCTCTACTGAAAACTTCCCGGGGAGGGGAATTCATGGTACTCTGCAGCTGAAAAACCACATAGCACCTGTGAGCCAGGGGAGAGAGGAGGAGATGTCCTGCTGCTGCGCCAACAGCTGTGGTGAAATCACTCTCCTCAGATGAACTTGGTTCATTATAACCTAATTGTAATATTAACAAACACCTCCAACCCAAAAGTACAACCTCGGAGGTACAACCACCCCTCGCTGGGCTGTGCCCTAGATTTATTGACTGTATCTTTCAAAGCAAAGCAGGAGAATTTTACACCAACCAGTAATAAAGGTATGCATGACTAGAGTCACATAGGCTCCAGCTAAACACAAAGAAATAGTAAGTTGAGAATGGAGAAAAGTTGGGGAAGACTCCATCATAGCTGCTGGGATCAGCCAAGGGGCTGAACCTGTCTTCTCCCTTGTAGGGACACCTATTGGGTAAGAACCACACTTCTGTGTGTGCTGATTGCTTTCACTGGGGATTAGAGCTTGTCTGTGTGTTGCTTTGAACGTGTTTTTGGAGTCAGACACTGTCACCGACAGTTCTTGAGACTCAACCTGTCACAATTTTATATTAATAAAGAGTGTTATTCCATAAACTGTTGGTGTGAGTCCTTCACAGGTGCTAGCAGTCACTGGCAGCAGGGAACATACCCAAATGAAGAGACCTGCTGAGGAGTCTCCCTTATGTTGTTGCCGTATTTCCCTGAAAAAGTCAGTCAAACCACCCCTTGATCCAGCAGGACTGTTCAGTGAAGGGTCCTCCTAATGGGACACTGACAGACTGGTCAGGCACAAGGATCTCAGTTTTCCTGGGATGCTGACAGGCAAATCAAACACCAACGGTCGAGTCCATCTCCCCACACCAAGGGTCAAGGAAACCTTCCTTTTTCATGTAACCCACATAAATAACTGCTCTGAATTCCTGTCTGTGTTCTGCTTCCAAAGTAATTTGAGGCATGGTAAAAGGCACCCAAAGACCAGTAACACAGTGAGGGAAGGTTACCAGCTCAATAACTATAAGAGGAACTTAAATATTCTGTGCATGTCAGCCCCTGAGTAAAACTGAGTTGCCTCAAAAGGGTCATCTCTTTTCATTTTAAGTCTTAGATTTTACTGGGCCTAACCTCCAGCTGCTAGTTCAGAGGTGTGACTGCATTTGGTTTTTATCGTGATAGGACATGCGTTCTTCTCCTGATGCCTTCAGTAAAACCTCTCCAACTATCAGGTGCAGACCAGCCTGCTCTGGAAGTGGGCTGTTGTGATTTGACAAAGTAACAAAATTATAAAACTGTAAAAACTTTGGTTTCCATCTTCGTATCTTAATTATCTTTTTCCTCTCCTTCTCCCTGCATGCTCTTTCTCAGTTCAAAATAAACTTCTTCTTAATTGTGGAAGATTGATTAAATTGATTACTCTGTTGTCCTTTACCCTTTCTGCAGTGGAAAGGAAACCACACTCTTTATGTGCTTGTAAGTAATAAGATCTACCTTTTCTTACTTTCCCCTCATGAAAGCTTATTTTCTCATTCCCTCAGCTTGTGCATGATAATGCAACATAACAAAGCAGGGCACAACCCAGGAAGTTTTCTTCCCCTCTTTAAGAAACTATTTTGTGCCTTTACCATTTCCACTCCCGGCATAACTATTGCCTCCTAAAGACGCAAAAGTAAAAGTTCATTTTGAGTGCTACTTTCAGATTAATGAGTACTCTACCCTTATAAGGATGCTTTTTTGGTAAGCATCTACATATGGGCCAAGTCTGATACCACAGAAAGGTAAATTAGAGGCAAACTCTGCTTCACTTACCACTGCCTGCAATAACTTGCTTTCAGGGAATGTCTCCCAGAGGATGGAGTCATGCCTTCTTCATGGGCTAAGCTTAGTGCATTTACCACAGACACAGATTAACAATTCTTATCACTACCACCATCCTATTTTATTTCAGGGTACCACCCCACTATTGCCTGTGAAACAACTGGAAAATGCGATGACTTACTGTGATAACATCATTTTTGCATTTAGGTTTTTTTAAACTGTGAAAACTAAGGGTTTCCAAATGTTGAAGTTTTACACAGTGAAGTGATGCAAGCATTTTCTTAAAAAAAACAAAATTACGTTTTCCACAGTTTTCTGTCTGTTGCTCTAATTTAAGAAGTCTGTTTCAGACTGATAAAATTGGAAACATTGTTAAGTGTGAACAAACTTTTTTGTTCAAAATCAAAGACTCATAGCATATCTTCTGGAACTTCTGGCATTTTCTGTGTAGGGCAGACTGAGACCAGGAATCAGGAAAGCACTTCTTTGGCTCAGATCTAAGCCAAATAAGTATAGAACTTTGTTAGTTTTGATTAGGTTTCTATACTGACAGCAAAAGTATTCCTGGCAGCCAAAAAAAATTTTTTTCCTTTAATCTCTCCTACTCAAACTATTATAATAAAAAGAAACCTAAATTATTGATTCATTAAATAAGTTTGGCTCATGAGCAGAGTCTTGAGCTAAGTAATTCTGAATTGGCATTTATAGAAATATATTAGTAAGTTGATTCATCTGAGTAGCAAGGAGGAAGATGGGTTGTAGTACATAACTATATATAACTATATGTAAAATAATTGCTGGCAGTATCTAATGTGAAGAAAGGGCAGAATTAGGAGGAGCAAGGTTACCTTATTGAATGCCACCATCTAATTTCAAGATGACTGCATTTTCAGATGAACTACAGGTCAATGAAAAAACAGTCAAGAAAACCAAGAGTTCTGGATTTGAAACTATTCAAAGTGACTTCACCTTAAAAAGAGAACATGAAGCAGCACTCTGTCGAAGTCTGAATACATGTATGAAGAGGAATTTGATTAGGTAGTTAACAGCTGTTATTGATTATATGGTTTCCAAAAAATAAACAAGATTAAAAAAATAAATTTTAAAAAACTGCCCTTGAAAACTTGAAACCCTGCACACTGTGTAATGATAGATGAAATATATCAAGACCTCTGACAAAATTTTATGTTTGTTCAACCCATTTTTTTATACAAGGCTACAAAAGCAGTGAGCTGAATTTCATATGGTTCCTGCCTGAGCCTCTCTTCAAAAGCATCTTTAAGCATTTGCTAAGCTTCAAATACTTTTATAGAATTCATTATAGCATGTGACTTGCGCACGTGCTTAAGAGTCTGAATAAAAATCACTTTAAATATGTGCTGTGTTTGACTAAACTGGACAGTAATTGTATCTGGTGCTTTTCCCAGTGGGAAACAGAACCTGGCAAGATTGCTAATTAAGGTCTAAATTAAGCTAGTCATCTATGTTTCCTTGCCACTGGAGGGATGATTGCTCTCCAGAGATGATTTTTTCCCTCAGCACAGAGCCATTTCATCTGGACAAGTTTAGACAGACATGTAATTTTTAGATGGCTCTCATGAAGACAGTGCAGAGCCAGGACTGATTTAAACATGCTACCTGAGGGTCCAGTAGGAGACTGCCAATACCAACATGAATAACATCTCTGCTTGTCATGTCACTCACACTGCTCCTGCTTCTTCAGCAAGGCCAGGAATGTCTTCCATCTGCTTGCATACAGAAAAACCAAGCAATACAATATCGTTGCTCCTCTCAAAAATGCATATTCTTAACTGCTTTTTTTAGCATAGGCTGATTCTCTGAAATATTTTGAAAAAGACAACATCAGGCAGCAGTTCAGGACTAGAAAGAAGCTGGAAGTAAGCAATGACCAAAGCATCTCAATGCAAAAAGGAGTAAGACTTGGGATTCATCTTCATCCTCAGCAGGCTACCTGCTCAGTCTGCCACTTTTCATGGAACTCATTCTGAAAAGCAAATTTTCTTCCTATCTGTTGTTCAGGAAACCAAACAGTTTAAACCAGGTGTGGATTACAGTGCTGAGAAGAAGCAACCTAAAAGTTATCCGCAGCAGTGTCTGAGATGTCAGTGTTGAACCGATGAAACAGTTGTGACAGTGGCAGAGCCCAGAACCAGAAGACTGTCTCACAGAAAATACTAACTTTCTGTCTTTGGCTGAATTCTGAATTAGATAAATGGCAAAATGTACCATACACTTCACAACAGAGGGGCAAATAAATACATTTCAAGATTATAAAATTGGGATTTTGTGAGAGCATATTAACTGTTATGTAGAGATTGGAGCTCACAGTGAGAAAGACACACTCTTGCCTCTACTCAGCACTGATGATGTCAGACCGGGAATACTGTGTTCAGTTACGGGCTCCCCAGTACACGAGAGTCATGGACACACTGGAGAGAGTCCAGTGAAGGGCCGCTAAAGTGATTGTACTGGAGCATCTCCCCTATGAAGAAAGGCTGAGAGAGCTTGGACTGTTTGTTCAGCCTGAAGAAGTCTCAGGGGAGATCTCATCAATGTATGTAAATAGTTGGAGAGGTATGCAAAGAAGGCAGAGCCAGGCTCTTTTGAGTGTGCCCAGAGACAAGACCAGAGGCAATGGGCACAAAATGAAACACAGGAGGTTGTGTTTAAACATCAGAAAAGCCTTTGCTCTGTGAGGGTGACCAGGCACTGCCCCAGGCTGCCATGGGAGGTGGTGAGCTCTCCCTACTTGTGGATATTCAAAAGCCACCTGGACATGGTTTTAAGCAACTGGCTCTAGGTGGCCCTGCTTGAGCAGGGAGGTTGGGAGATGACCTCCAGAGGCCCCTTCCAACCTCAACCGCTCTGTGATTTGGTGATTCTCCCTCCTGTGTGGTTTGTGTGGTAAAGAGCTGGTGCCTGCCAGGGGGGTCTGAGCAGTGACCTCAGCTGGATCTACACTAGGAAATAAAATATAAAATGTGTGGTGGTCTGTCTGCTCATCCTGAGACCAAGCAGTGCAGTTTACTTCATCTTATACAGATCAACTCCACTCTTCCCAAAATAAGATGGTTTCATCTATTCTATCTTATAGGAACAGTCCATGGCTTTCATTAACTCAAAACCGAGCATTATTTGAGATAGTGCTAAGCAGCAAAACCAAAAAATGTGCCAAGGAATGCACTAATGATTAAAGACTATGAATAATCCCATGCTAATGCTGGGACTATGTCCTGGGCTTGTTCAGCTTAATGGTATAGATATAGCTTTTATATTTATAACAAAATAAAGGACATAAAATAGAGCTTTAATTTCACTGTATTAATATTTAGCATCAATTTCCTAAGCAACACCTTATCCAGCGCTAAATCTTATAATGATGCCCTTGGTTTGATATCTAACCAATACTTCCTTTGTTAGTAAGACTATGGTCTTCCTACTCTGTTTTTGGTGTGAGATGCCTCCAAGAAAATCAAGAAAATTTTTTAAAAATACATTGTTTGTCACTATTGTCATCAGATTTGCATCTATAAATGCAGATAGGGCAGATATCGCTTGAAATTTATTTTACTTCCACGTTTTTTTTATTATAAAAGCCCCAAACCTTAAAATTAAGGAATAAAAGACTGCTTTCTGTTGTGTTTCTGAAGCCTACTATTAAAAATGAAAATACTATTTAGAAAGCTACAACTATTTTTGCCTGAAACCTCTATACCTTTGTATCATTAAATATTTGTTTTCTAGGAAGATGTTTTGTATGTATTTCAATAAGCATGCCTGAAAAGCACATTTATAAGCATGACAAAAGAAATTATGCAGCACTGATTAAAGGGGAATACATGTTATAATTAGGTATGAGCAATATCAGAAATGCTGGGTGAAGAACAGAGATAGAAGGCTTTGTATATTTTAAGGCAGAGATTTGTAACTCTCACATTTGCCAAAGGAAAGTAGTCACTCCAACTTTATTTTTTAGTTTGAAAATGTATTACAATTCTTTGCTTTCCTTCTGGCTGCACTGGTATCAAATTTAGAGATCCATATTCTTACTAAAATTGGTCATAGTTTTGACAAATCAAGTCTCTTGTTTCTCAGTGTCAAGCAACAGTAAATGTTCTTCAAATACTCAAATACATGAATAATTACAACTTTTTAAAATATAATTTAATATATACAATTCTTGTTTTTGAATATGGACAATGTAAGATACAAAGCTATAATTCTAGAATATTTTTACTACACTCTCAATTCAGACAGTGTCCTAGAAAAACTGATGCATCATTCTTCAAAGAGCCTGTTTTTCTAGGAACTAATGGATGTGAACGTTTTCTCAGATGTGGCAAACTGTCCTCGAAAATAACAATCATGCTAACAGGAAAGGTCACCTTCACTTCAGCTGTAGATTAAATATAATTTCATTGTTATTTCTTTTGTTACATCCTGATTAATTTATTTAAGTTGATGTTGAGCAGAGGAGTTATGGTTTGGCTTCTGCATGAGCATGAATTTGTCTCTCAAAATACACAGGGTAGTCAGAAATTTTTCTTTTTAGCAACTACCTGTTAACACTTTACAGCTTTTAGCCTTTAAACAAGGAAAGAACCTCAAATTAAAATTAATAGCTTCTACCCTACAATTTCTGTTCAACTCCAAGCCTCCATTTCTCCCTTCTTCCTCTGCCTTAGTCGTTTCAGTACAGATATTGACTTTGCAAGGAATATAAGATTTCATCCAATTTGTCCAGTCTACATGCCTTCGAAAACAAGGAGCCGTGGTCAAGGTATGGATCACTGGAGTGGAAAGATGGGTTCTCATCTTAGCTTTGCCTTGACAGTTTGTGAAATCTGTGCAGGATTCACTGAAGTTTATTTTCTGAAGGTATAAAGCGAAGAAAAATAACCCCTATTATTTTCTCAAGTGCTTTTGGGATTTAGAAATGTGAAATGGAATGTTAAAACTGTGACATCCACAAAAAATATTCTTGATATTTCTGTAATCCCTGTAGATACACTTAATAAGACATAATTTGATATGAACAAATATCAAAAGATCAGAAACACCTTATATTATATGCATATAACTTAACAAAGCAATTAATATTTCGTGCTGATAAATATTGAAGACATTTTTAAAATTGGAGTTATCTTTAAATCAGGATTCTTCCACTAACCAGAAAGTTTGAATTTCTTTAGTCATTAATGGAAATGAAAGAAAAAAATTCTTTCCGTATTTTACTTTTCTGGGATGCTTTCATTCTGGAATAGACTTTCTGTTCATACTGCAGGCTGATAAACATCATAAGTTACCTTGTTCCCCCTTATATGCCCATTACACAGATAATTGTTTCAAATGCTCATGTCAAACTCCAGATCTCTTATTTTTTAAAACATAGGAAAGGGAATGTAGTATGACTGAAAAAATCACTCCCCAGTCTGGACTCTGTGTAGTTCAAACAGTCCTTCTGATTCTCCTAAGCTATGACATCTGGCCTTCAGATAGAAATTTTCTTATGAAAAGATGGTCAAGTTCTTGAATTGAGTGGTGATTCTTCTCCAAATTGTAAGAAAACCCAAGAATGCTCCAACATCCATCTATGCTTTTTTCTATGTCAAATCTCTCTCACTGGATCACTCTGTTCTGGAAGATGTCTACACTGTGACTTCCATAGGAAGAGCCCATTATTTAACGAAAGACAACAGACACTGGGACAAGGATGTGAGTAGGGACTAAAGCAGCTTCAATTAATCACCATATCCTCCATCTCACCTGCTATGCTGAGATGAGAAGACATCAAAAATGTTATTTCTCTTTTTCTGGTGTAACCAGCTCAAGTTTCCTGGTTAGGAGAAGACAGTTTTGGTGCAAGGCTGCAAGAAGCTGCAGGAGTCAGGGGCATTGCTGGAAACAGGGCTGCAGGGAAGGTGTACACATAGAGTGCTTGGAGAAAAGTGTTCTTCCTCCCAAAACACAGACTGAATGTGCTGTGGATGAAGTTTGAGTGGGAGAACAGAAAGTAACCTAATTGATGGGAAAATAGAGGAAACATTGAGAGCTGAACTGTGGGATTTCTCAGGGAAGTGTAATACACTGAGGCCACAGCCAGCTTTGTTAGAGGTCAGGCCCAGGTCAGTTCCGCAAGGAAACAGGGAGCAGTGGACATCACTCCAGAGAAGGCTGGATGTCAGCACACGGTGGTGCTGAGGGTCCAGGGAGAAGCAGCAGCAGCAGCTGGGAGGATGATCCAGATAAAAACATGAAAAAGAGGCCCAACAATGACATCTGAGAACAATGGCTCTGAGAGGTGTTAAGTTATGGCTGAAGCTGCCTTGTTGGAAAGATTCATTAACCTGCATCACAAATTATTCACTTAGCCCTGAATTTAATCAGTAACCTTTTACTACGACATAATATAGAAATAATAATGTTGAAATTCTGTTATGAAGTCATATTCTGGTGTGGTCCTAACCAAAGTAGAGTGGATATTTAGGAATACCACTGGGTAAATATTCACAGATATTTCAAGCTACATGCTTTTAACAGCTGAAACTCATTAACAATATATATCTGTATATTTCCATTTTCAAAAAGATAAAAGCATCAAACAAAGTATTGATTTCATGTTCATTCAAATGGTTTGTTAATAGAATCACTGAATACCAGGTTGGAACAGGATCTCAAGGATCATTTGGTCCAACCTTTCTTGGTAAAAGCATGGTCTAGACAAGATGGCCCAGCACTCTGTCCAGCTAAATCTTAAAAGTGTCCAGTATCAGGGAACCCACCACTTCCCTGGAGAGATTATTAGAAGGGCTGATTGTTCTCACTGTGAAAACTTTCTCCCTTGTGTCAAATCAGATTCTCCACAAAATTAACTTGTACCCATTACCCCTAATCTTTTCCATGTTACTCCTTCTAAATAGCGAGTCGCCATCTTCTTCGTAGCCACCTTTTAAATACTGGAACACGGTGCCAAGGCCTTCTCTAAGTCTTCTTCCTTCAGGGGTGAGCACACCCAGATCTCTCAGCCTTTCCTCAAACATCAGGCTTCCCAGTCTTTCGATCATGTCTGGACCCCTTCTCTGGACCCTCTTCATTCTGTTCACACCATTTTTGTATAGGGGGGACCAAAACGGTACATAGTGTTCCAGGTGTGGCCTGACAAGCACTGAGTAGAGTGGGATAATGCCTTCATCTCTGCTGGTGATGCCCCTGTTGATGCATCCTGTTGGCTTTCTTTGCTGCAGCAACAAATAGGATTTTTTGTACTTATTTTCCAAAGTTTGTTAGGTTCTAAGACGATGTTTTCGAGACATAAAGCTTCCTGTCATCTAATCAGATCTTTACCTCCTCCTCCTTCTGGCTTATGATGGGAAGCCATACCCTCCTGTTCATAAGATCATCAAAGCAATTACATGACAAAACTTGCAGCCACTAGTAATGATGCTAATGTAAAATTTAAAACATTCAAGTATATGTAGAACTGACTTTAATTAAATCTTGTCAAAGGAATAAATTTTCAAAGATTTGAATGTGTTGCCTTGCATGCTGTGGGCATGCAAGGCAATACAATTGTGCTCTTCTAAACAAAGGCACTCCATGTCAAATTAATTTCCTTCTAAATAGATTAATAACTGTCCCTTCGGTACCCCATTATATATCGCAAACTATGCATAGGGAAAAAAACAAACAGAACAAAACAAAGAAAAAAAAAAAAAACCCAAGCCCAAAAACAAACAAACAAAAACCAATCAAAAAAAAAAAAAAAAAACCCACAAAAATAAAGAGAGATGATAAGGTTAACCAACTTCTCTCATAAAAATTAGTGATTATAAAAACTGAACAAACTCCCATTGTGCCAAGATGGATATACTATCAGGAGATTAATGAGACATAAACCCTTTCTCTCTGAAATCTGTTTCAGAGCTGGTTGTCATGACACTGGGTCATCTAAAAAGCAACAAAAATCTTTATTAAAAACATCAGATTACTTACGTGAATAGAGTTGGAGCCTCAGTTCATTCCCTAATGGACTTGTAACTCACAATATGTAGAAAATATGTGAAAAATCAGGTGGAATTCTCTCTCATCCAAAAGCACATCTCATACCATTCTAAACTTTAAACAGTTGCTCTTCTTCCATCAGTAGCTTACTGTGTTTGATTTTATTTATTTGAGATGTGTCAAACCCAAAGCCAGAGCGTTTATTACATATATAAATATTTATGTCATGATTCACACAAACTCCCCAATTTCTTCTTTTCGTTGTTCTTTTATACTGTACATAAGACAGAAAAAAAATCAGGCCCCAAAGCTGTCCAAGCTAAAAGCAAAGAACTATAAAACATAAGTGGGGTGGAGACTTTCTACATCCCAGGTGCACTGTGCAGTTCTCTTCTTTAGGAACACGGCAAAGAAACAGAGAAGAAAAATATGTTTCACTTTGGGGAACACAGGAAGTCCCATAGAAGTCTACAGCAACTATCAAAAGTAACCCATAAATCCCTGGTA
Source organism: Rhagologus leucostigma (assembly GCA_013397725.1). NCBI lineage: Eukaryota > Metazoa > Chordata > Aves > Passeriformes > Rhagologus > Rhagologus leucostigma. The sequence continues at coordinate 145,952 of VZTD01000490.1, forward strand.
AATTATTATCTTCTCTGCACAGATTTCTTACTGTATACAGTCACCCTTTTTCTTATTAATATATGCTTGCTTACATAGCTAAAACTAATGTTAATGAAAAACAGTTGTTCATGTTCTCAGGTGACTAAAAGGAAATGTCAGAATGTATTAGCCTGCACAATCTCAATTCTTTCCCTCTACATTTCTATTCTTTTCACTGAGTGAGGCAGGTATTTTTTTGGGTAAAAAAGACTGGTAAGTGTATATATACAGTTGATAGCACACTGTATATCCACATAGTTTCTGAATTGAAACTGGAAAAGGCCAAATAGATATGTAATTTTCTAATTTTTGACTACTTGACTTCACAATTTTCAAGTCTTCCATCTGTATCAAGGAGGTTATTAACTTAAAGAGAGTATGTGGTTCTGGTTCCAGATATAAGTAAGAGAACTCAACCCAGTTTCAAGGAGTTTCTGCTATGATGAAGAACATCATTCCCAGAGAATCCCTGTAAGAGAAGCTGGAGCTGTATACGAACTTCAGGAACAGATTCAATCTTGTTTTCACTTTGTCCACTCAAACCTCAGTCCCATGACAACTGATGTGACAAAGTTCCAGTGCAATAAATTTTGTTACTACTGCTTTTGGAGTGATCTATTTCAGGCCTATAAATGTTGTCTTTTCTTCACTATTGGTCCATTAAACTGCTAAAGCTTTCCTAGAAAATGCAACTGAGGTTGGAAAGACCAATTTCTAAAGGTGCATAATTGAATGAATGCAAAGCAATGAAAACTTATATGAAAGAAGCTATGGAATAAAGCTTGAGAGCCTTATCCCTTAAAAATGCCAGAAGTTCAAAAAATCACTTAACAGATCACAGGTTCTAGAAAGGCACCAAAATACATACAGGAAATACAAATAAAAATGCACAGAAATCTAATGTAAATTATTAAATTAAAAATAAGTAGATGAAAGTATAAATTTTCCTCGTTTCTGCTCTAAAGCTTCAAAACAGAGTTCAATTTCATTATAAAACTCAGGTTGTCTGCCTTACATAATGATGGATTGCACTACATGTGGTGAGGTCCTCAGCAGCTATGTTGTTCACAGATAGACAAGGAAAAAAAACATCTGTTCAACATCTAGAAAAGATTTATTGACATGTTAAGAATATGTAAAGGCACAGAAGACAATCAGGACTGCAAGTCTTCATCCAAGGTGGGTCAACATCTTTCTTCATTACAGACCCCTAGGAAAAAAAAAAAANNTATCACACCCATAAAAAAAAAAAAAAAACATACTAAAAACACCCCAGGGGTTTTTTTTAACACACACACACACACACACACACACACACACAAAGAGCAAACACCTCCCCACCAACGTCCTGTCGCAACCTGTATTTAATTCAAATTGGTGTAAAAAGAGCTGTTATTCACCATCTCAGATACAATGGATAAGAGCAGAATCCTGTACTGGAACGAAGGTCTGTAGGCCTGCTGAGGATCAGTATGAAGGGCTGACAAGGATTTATCAGTGAGCAAATGAGCACTTGTGAAATATCCTAAAGAAATGTGCTTCGACTTTTTAATAGACAGATCTTTCTTATCCCACCAAATATGTGCCATTTATTTTTTTAAAACTTTTAGCTGCATTTCTTTCATCCTGTATTCTTCATATTTCATTTTATTTACTCCCTGTGCTAGCGAAGCAGCAAAAATATTCTTGGTTCAAAAAAATACTAAGTAACAGAAACATTCACTCTCACTGAAAATAATATTGAACCATAGGTTATTTCCAGCTTAAAAGAAGCTGATAAAAAATACTGTATTAGGGAAGGTAACAGGATATAAGCAATGATCCTAAAATTTAAAGTGCTAAAAAAGTCTGGTAACAAGTTGTCAGAGACTGAATTATTATAGTTTATGACTTAAACTTTTTCATGAGGGACTTTTAAAACTGTATTGCAAAAACTGCAGAGAAAACTACCGCACCCTGAATGGGGCCCTGACTGAGGCCTTACACCGCTCACTGATGAAGATAAGATAGAATAACAACTCTGGGCTGGGGACATTCACAAAGCCTAAGCTTAACACCTCCGACGTGGAGACCACAGCCCCGGGGCTATCAGCTGCCAGGCTCACACAGACTCTCACACCAAAGGCTGGGGGAGAGAGGCTTTGGGTGTGTGCTGGAAAAGCCTCTGGTGAGAGGCGCAGTGACCGCCCATCCTCCGCTGTGCAGAGGAGCCCAGCTGAGGGGCCCTGCACCCGGGGGGAGCTCACCCACAGCACAGGGGGTGTCATGGCCCAGCAAAGGGCCCCCCAAAGGGGTCCCCAGGCCCTGCACCAGAGCACCAGAGATGATGCAACAGACCCTCAGCGTCGCAAGGGACAGTGCCAAGCTGGCCCCTGCAAGGGAAACACGTGGGCGTTCCCAGCTGCCCAAAGTATGTATTAACCCACGGCATTCTCTACTCCTCGGCGTGTGGCGGCGTGGCAGCGCGGGACCCTCACCACCAAGAAGGCCAGATGGAGGCCAGATCAACGAGACGTCGCTGGGACCCTCGGATGGGTGATATGCTTACCCAACCCCCGTCACCTCTCCCTGTCCCCCACCCCCCACGCACACTTCTTTCTCTGTGTCTTTATTTTCTTTCTTTTCTCTTTCCTTCTCTTTGCCTCTTTTACTATTAAATAAAACACATCAATTTTTTGGCACCAACATCTAACCTCGTTTGGTTTTAGTCTCGTTTTTGGGAATATTTTGAACCTTCTCAAAGTTCCTTCCGGTTTAGGCACAGAGACTTAGTTTTCTTTGCTCTTCTGGGTTTAAACTGGATTGTAACACAAGTCAACCACCTGCCACCTTGTAAGCAACAAATGAGTGTTTTTAAAACCCAGCCTGTTATTCAACTAATGTAAATTATTGGCTTGGACCAGGAAACATATTCCAGTTAGGAACTCTCACATGGGATTTTACAGCCACTCTTTAATATTTTTTTCCATATTACTCTTAAAAACAGTAGATTAAAAAAAAGGATTAAGCATTTTTGAAGAAAGCACATATCCATAGCTATTGCAACCTAGTCTTCTCTATGGAAATAAGGAGTGAAAATTGGCCACTGCTGAAAGTTGTGTTCAGTCAGTAATGAAGCCAAGCAATTCACACACACTCAGCAAATCTTCAAGTTGTGCTTCCCACAGAAAACACAATACACCAAATTCACAGACTTTAGTTAAAATGGTGCAAAAATGGACCTGAAAAACTTATCTAAGCTGACAACCCTCAAATGTTCTCTCTTGTTATAGTTATTCAGTGGCAGGAAATCTCCAAAGTTCCCAGGAGATTTATTCCAGTATTACATTATGGTTACAGTTCAAATATTTTTTCAGATGTGTAAACTGCTTTTTTTCTTGCTGCAACTCAAACAGATTACTTCTTGTCTTATCTACCCTGAATAGGTAGAAAATGTCACCTCCCCTTCTTTACAACAAAATTCTGTAACTGTGGGCAGTAACTGCGTCCCCATTCACAGCTTCTTGAACAGTTCAGTCATTCTTGTTCATGTCGTATTGCCTTAACACCCCCCTGTTGGTCTGTATCTTTCCTGAAGTCCATTCAGCACCCAGAAGAGAACCATTCCTGGGAAAGGCTTTAGAGGAACAGACAGTGCAGTTATATCACTTTACAGATCCATACCTGTAGTTAGTTGTTCCCATTAATTTACATTACCTTGTGTTGTCTTGAAGAGCTTTGTCTTATTTTCATATCATACCTTCAATCTGTTAAGACCTGCTGAATTCTAATCTGTACTTTAAAATAATTTCCTTATCTCCCAGTTTCAGGTAGTCTGAAACAACAATAATTGAAGTGGTTAATAGAAGTACTTAACAGCACAAGATCTAGATGTCTTACATTTCCATAAAAAAAAAAAAGCCCAAAACATGAAATTTCTCTGTATATTTGGACAACCCCTTTTTCACCCATGTATATGACTTTTCTCAAGAACATCTCAACAGCTTTTCTTGTAAGTAAGATGGGAGAAACAGGGCCAAAAGCTTTTCTGAAGCTAAGATGTATCATATCTACAATTTATTTCTGTAGAAAGGCCTCTTACCTTCCAGAATTATTGAGCAAATTGAAGAAGTGTCAGGTTTATAATCCCCCTTTCCTTTTTCCCTTTCCTATTTCTTCAGAGTTGCACACTATATTTGTCTCGTTTCAGTCTTCTGGCATTTCATAAACCTTTCAGATATTATCAATGAGAACACTTCTGAAATTACCTCAGACAGTGCTTTACAAATCCCCAAATGAAAGAGTTCTCCAAGGGATTAATTATTTTTTTAGGGTCAATCCAAGAAATTACACTTTAAGGGAAAAACACCCCAGCATAAGCTCCCATTCTCTATCTCTACATTCCAGGACAGATGGGCCTAATGTCCAGTTTATGACAGTCAGGCGCTGATCATAACAGCATGTCAGGACCACGGTGGCTCGTAGAGAGCTCTCCACTTGCAATTTGCGTTACATGGAAAATGCAATGGAATACAGGAAAAACTCAGGGGAAAAATTGTGTTAAGCAAAATGTTGCATTCATGAAATCATATATTTTTCTATTCCAAACAGACTGGTAGGACTGAATAAGCACATTTTAAACCATGTTGTTTCAACACTTCATTTTCAGTTCGTCTGAATCAGGGACTTTGCTTAATAAAACAAATAGTTCCATGATCACGCAGGTGCCAATGAAACCTGATTTATCTGGATTCATGCCTGTTGTTGGCTGATTGTATCTTTTCTAAAAATTGGAAGTACTTAAAAGGGTTGCCTCTCATGTGAATTCTCTACTGCCTGTGCTGAAGAGCAGCCTCGCAGAAAGGGACCCAGGGGTCCTGCTCGATGGCAAGTTGAACATGAGCCAGCAGTGCCCTGGCAGCCAGGAGGGCCAAGTGTGTCCTGCGGGCATCAGGCACAGCATCACCAGCTGGGCAAGGGATGGGATCGTCCCACTCTGCTCTGCACTGGGGCAGCCTCACCTCGAGTGCTGGGGGCAGTTTTGGGTGTCACAATATAAGAAAGATATAAAGCTATTACAGAGCATCCAAAGGAGGGCAACAAAGACGGTGAAGAGCCTTGAGAAGCCGTATGAGGAGCGGCTGAGATCACTTGGTCTGTTCAGCCTGGAGAAGACTGAGGGGAGACCTCACTGCAGTTACAGCTTCCTTGCGAGGGGAAGAGGAGGGGCAGGCACTGATCTCTTCTCTGTGGTGACCAGGGACAGGACCCAAGGGAATGGCCTGAAGCTGAGTCGGGAAGTTTGGATTAGATACCAGGAAGAGGTTCTTCCCCCACAGGGTGGTTGGGCACTGGAACAGGGTCCCCAGGGAAGTGGTCACAGCACCAGCCTGAAAAGAGTTTAAGAAGCATTCAAGTGATGGTGCTGTGCAGGGCCAGGAGTTAGACTTTGATAATCCTTGTGGGTCCCTTAGTATATTCCATGATTCTATGATCAAGAATTCCATGCTGCAGCCTCTGCAGCCGACAAGATTCTTTGGCAATTATTCCTTCTCCTGTCCACAGCTTTCACATTATTTTTATGACTTTATGAATTCTTTTCCAGCTGAAAGTCTAAATCAGATCATCTTGCCCTCAGTAACTAAAAAGAGAACTCAGAGAGTGAATATTGCAATAAAATATCTTAAGTCAGATGAGATGATCCCACCTTTAGAATATTCTTTAATGGACCTGGATAGTTTAATATTTTTCTGAACCATCCTTAGCTTTTCTACCTAAATCACCAAGTGTAGTTTAATAGAAAAATCTTCTTGGCACAAAACTTGAAGACAGCGAAAAAGTAAAAATATTACATCCTGGCAGAGAATTTTCCTTGCCCTAGCTTTCACCTTCAGTATCAGGAAGCACAGAGGGAGAAAGAAAATACTCGGACACCTGAGGACTTGTCAGCTCAAAATCTTCAAATTAAATTCAATCTGCTCCTTCTTTGAGTTAATAACATGAGCTGTGGGAAATACCAGGAACAAGGTTTTGCAGACAAGAGGTAACCCTGGGATGACACAGCAGTGAGTTAGCACAGCAAGACAAGACATTCAGCAGATTCTTTTAGTGAGTACAAGATTCAGCAATGCAAGACAGAGGGTTAGAAAATCAGCCAGCAGCTCACAAATGTTTTCAGGATATCATGTGCAGAAGTGTGCACATCAGATTTGGGTTCACAGAAAAGCATTTCTGCTAAATTATTCCAGAAATGGAAACTGAACAGAAATGTATCTGCATAATCAAAATAGGGACTGAGCAAGTTTTCAAGTTTAACAACAACAACAACAACAACAACAACAAAATTTAAAAAAAAAATCCCAATTAAGTAGTGAAATGCAGAACTTGTGCTGCCTAGAAAACAAAGTGCGTATGCATTATCACTGCTCATTGGACCTTCTTATCAAAATATCCCAATTAAAAATTATCTAATTCCTTTTAACTGTCTAAATAAATAGCTTTTTTACACTAAGAAAAATGTTCCTCTTAAGGGTATGTCTTCACCTAACAGTTCTTTTGCAGAAATTTGGAATGTCAGCTTTAAAGTGGAGTCACTACACTGAACTACTGCCTCCTGCAAATATGCCTCATGCCTCTAAGTTCTTTTAAGAAATACATTTGTTTTCTTTAAAAGTAAAGGAATGTAGTGTACATGATGTGAGAAGATGTATGTAGACAAGAAAATAAAATAAGTCTCCATTCTTAAGCCGTGAGGATGAGAGGATAGAGGTGAATTTGTTCCCACCCAAATGAGGGGGCCACACACAGACTGGCACTGGGAATCACTCCTCACTCCTGCAAACTGCTAAATCATGACCACCCATTATTTGGAATATTTCTGCTTAAAAACAAAGCCAAAAACATACTAGGGATCATGATAATAGTTCATCAGTTTGATCAGACAGAGTGCTCACACTGTCCCCTGATTGTGCTTGGTTTGCTGCTACGGAGCCAGGCAGAGTCTGATGGGGAGCTACTGCAGACTAACTGGATACTGGGATTGCATAGCTTCCCTTTCTGGAAACTAATTTCTCTTTCAAAGAAGCCTCAGCCAAGGAATGGTACCAAAATCCGTTTTACGGGAGATGAGTAACACTGCTGAATTTTCTGACAGAGAAGCTATGATAAAATTGACTAATGACACAAAACAAAACCTGAGTGTTACATTCAAACCTGACAAAGCTTCAAATCAAAATCTATCTCTGACATGTCTTTGTTCTGACTAGGTCTGAAGGCTTTAATAATTTACTCATGTAAAATGCCTTTATTAATATTTAAGCACCAAGATGGGTAGACATGTAGAAAATAACATTAAAACCACAGGGTATTTTTTCTTTATTTCCCCTTTAGTCATGTTTTACAGCTGTAAATATCGATGGAGATGTATTACATTCTGTATTTATATTCTGCCTGGTATAGTGGAGAAAACCTAAGTTACACATTCTACATGCTATCTCATACGAACCACTGCCTAGCTAGTTACTCTTAAAATGTGACTGCTCAAATCTATGTGCAGGCACAGGCACAGCATTGATATTTCCTTACCACACACATATTAACTCTCTACATATGCAAAATCAACAGAAATTCTACAAATTCCTTAATATTTGAAATGAGATTTATTTATTCTTTATCTTATTTATAAGCTAGGGAAAGATTTTTTTTTTTCCAGAGGTAATTTAAAACCAGAAACATTCATAAGGGCTAATTAGTGATTCTTTCACTGATTTCTATTTCTTTGTTCAGACAGACACACAACTCCCAATCACTCTTTTTGCACCAGCTTCTGCAGGACTGGCTTTCAATCACAGAGACAGCTAGGCAACAGACCTAGATATTTTATTTTTTTTCCAATGTCTAATTCAGAAACCAACATAGCTGTCCTCTTCCCTGAGAGACTGATGAAGGCAGTCTCACTGAGCTTAAATGCACCTGTTAGCTGAACTCTCTCAGGTGGACTAATTGGCAAAGATAACTGTCATACTATGTTAGGAATTCATTATTTCTGCAGACTGGCTGGTAACAGGTTCAGGCTTTTCTTGGGGGAAGAATTGCACATTTTTTCATAAAATACAAGGGAGGAAGACAAATTCTGGTGAAAAAAATATTATTTTGATGTATTTAATCCTTAAACTAAGACTGAATCAATATAATTTCTACTATGTAAAATCTTAAAATGAAAAGGAAGCATTTGGGATGAAATGGGAATAATAATCCAAATTAACCGTATCTATCTATTTGAGGAAATAAAAGGCTGAGAGCACAGGCTGAAGTCCTGGCATGCAATTGTCTTTACTTTTTGACATTTAGTGAGCTCTGTGTCACAATATAGGCACAGGCTTCCCCCCAGTGCCTGCATATAGTTCAGGGGTTGGCTGAGCCCCAACAGACACTTTTTGTGCAGTTATCCTGTTCTGGGGGTGTCAGAGAATCCAGCTGGAGGGATATGATCTGTGCCATGCCAGTTGGCCTCAGGCCAGAAAGCAGCCCCTGAATCATTTCATTTATCAGTCTGGCTGTAGCTGTTAGTACGTAGAGGAAAGCACATGAGAAAATATGATCAATAATAGGATTCCTCCATGTTTCTTCCTTGGGGCACAGAAAAGGCTTGATGTCCTTAACAGAGGTAAACAAACCCAGAATTAGACCTAACAGAAAGCTCTTTGGGAAAGTCAGGACCATCAAGGCATGTGCTCTTTATGCTGAATCACAGAATACAACTGAGTTTTTCCTTTCAGACTGTCACATCCCACCTGCTTTATCTCAAGAGCACTTTGTCTTTCTGTTTACTTCATACTCAGGAAATAGCTATGAAATGGTACTTAATCTTTAAATCAGTTGAGCGTTACCTTGAAAGTTCCGTCCCCCAAATAGTCTGACAAATCCAAAGAAATTCAATTGTTATCCCACTGGTGAAGGTATGGAGGGGACGAAGTCTTTCTTCTGAGCCACTGAACTGACAGAGGTAAAAAGGCAATTTGCTGTATTCAATAAAGATGGAAAGACATTACCATAGCAGAAATCCTGTAAAACTACAAACAACACTCTTTATAAATGCAGAGCAGCTCATCTACCCATGAATGAGGTATGAAAGCAATGGTCATAACTGCAAAGTAAGGTAGGAACTGGCATTTGAAGGGGAAGGTGCCACACCACACGTGGTCCAGCAGGGTTGGTCTCTGGTCCAGCAGTCACCAGGTATGCAGAGCTGTCCTGCTGCCTGTGACAAAGTCTGCAACTACTGCAAGAGGTACGAGCTCTGCAAAATGTGTAGGGGCTGTATCACCAGATGAGTACTTAATGACTTGTGAATGACCCCAGTGTTTTCTCAGCAGTGTAAAAGCACAGGCAATAAAGAGCAGACGTGTCAAGAACCAGTTAAACCTGGAGATTCATTTTCAGATATAAAGGCTTTTATGTCAAGGTCACCAGCTCAAATCCAGCTAATAGTGGGTCATCCATCTACAGCAGTTCTTGTAGGCACTCATGGGAAGTGAGGCTTCCCCAGTTACTACCGAGGAAATACCTAACACTGATATTCTCAAAGTGAAACATACTTTGCCGTCCTCTTGCAGACCCCCTGAGCTTTAAGGATGACATCATGATGCACATGTTTGTGTATAAATGGAGACTTTTTTACACAGATGACATGGGAGATCTTATATATATCCCATTTGTCCTAGAAACAAAATGTGTGCAAGTTATGTAAAGCCCACCCCGGGCATCAGTAACTTGGAAGCTGTTTAAACTGCAATAGCAGAGCTCCGTGACGGAAGTCCACAAGGAAATAGATATGCAAACATGGTGGTGCGTGCACTTTTGCAGAAGATGAGAACTACACAGCTTTAAGCCGCACGTGAAATTCATCCTAGACTGCAGAAAGGCCCTTTTATTAACCTGCATAGTTAAGTGTTTAAAAATGCCTGGAATTTTCTTTCAAATGTTTTAGCCTCTATATGCAAGGCTCAGTCAAATCTTAAGGGTGGATAAAGTGTAGGAAACTGCAACTAAACCAATGCACAGTAATCCAGAAGGATGCAGTAAGTCACGGAAGAAAACTGACTCCAAATGATGGTGATGTTTTTCAGTCGATATTGTTTAATTATGTACATACAGTAGTAGAAGGTGTATCACTCTGCTTAAGAAACACAATTGTATTTTTGGACAGAAAATTATTATATGGCTAAAAATTATAAATAGAAATGCTTGGAAAAAAAATTTTGAATGGGAAAAAGGTGTAATTTGTAATTATATCTATATAATACATTTATAATTTAAATTAAGATCTTTTAAGAATATATATAAGTTGTTATTAATATGCTGAAATTTTAGAAAAGATGGCCAAGGGAACCAATGCTACTAAAGGTAGACCCAAAATCCAGAGCCACAACAATTCAAGTTTTTGTTAGTTCTAGTTAATATGATTTTCATTATTTGTAAGTGAAATAATACCTGATTATCTATTCACTGCTGAATCACCTGGTAGCAAACCAAAACAAAGACACTTAAAAATACCAGCCAGAAGTGAAGCTGCTTTTCTATCATCTTCCTCAAAGTGATACAGATTTTTAACTAAGCATCCAACTGGCACTTTACACATTTTACTATAAATAACTCTGGGGATCTGCACAAACCAATGAACATAATGTGGTTCTATGTGCTACAGACATTCTTATTTCAGATCTGTCTCTTCATCTTCTCTCCTCTCTAGATACATTGCTCTGGACTAAAAAACCATATCCTAAATAGAAAGGAGAGCCTAGTGTCTAAAATTTCTTTCTTTATACAGAAGCTTTTTGTGGAAGAAGATAAAATTAAAGATCTAAAATGATAAAAAAATAATAAAAATACACAAGACCTCTTCAGAAGACCTGTTCTTCTGTTTTCTATATTCATGGGCCTGTTCTTACACTATACAAAAAAGATACATGAAGAGAGGTTCTAGTATCTCAAGCACTGATAAAAACAACAATAAAAATTCAATTTCTTTAAATCTTGTTTATAGTCAGTAAATATTTGGCTAAGAAATCACTTATTGTCCAATGATAAATTCACTAAATGTCTGCTAGAATTAACAAATATATGCGTTGAAAAACAGATCCATATTGAAAAATATGAAATTTCTCAACAGCTCAGTTATTTTAATATTGTCACTTTTTAACTTTCATGTGACAAAACAATTAATGATCAGTAATACATTTTTAAAAATTATTTAGATAGAAAATCAATGTTATATCTTGTCTAGAAAATGCTACCAATATTGTTTTCTTGTTTTCTGCTCTTTCCTTTAAAATTGGAATTCTCCTATTTTAAAGCCTAATCTATCTCTATTTCTCTTTGCTTCCCAATTTTCTCACTTCCATTTTCCCTTGCTATGACTGAGAGATACAACATGAAACTTAAGACAGTATTTTTCACAATGTTTCTTTAAATATTCATATCTCAACTGGAGAAGGCTCCAAATAAACTAATCGAGTTTTGGGAATGGCTCTACTTTGAGCAGTGGGCAGGATGATCTCTGAAGGCATCCTCCAACCTAAATTATAATGCTTTTATAACTGAGAGATGGTTAAGGAAGTGACCATAAGCATGTCTTTATTCTTATCTGCTTCTGCTTGGAGACAGGGCAAGGAAGACTGACTGAATATGGCAAGGTTGTGGATTCTAAATATCCAGCTTCTAAAATAGATGGAGGACTACATTTACTTCATCTGCCAAGAAGCAGGACAATACATAAATGAGACGCTGGAGCAGGGAAGTGACTTCCTGGAACTGCAACAAACCCAAACCAGAACACGCAAACAACTGTTTTTATTACAGATGGCTTTAGGCCCTGAGGAACACAGGGATTTCATAGCCTTTCTGTCGGAGATGGAACACACAAAATCTGAAGAGCACAAAGCAAGTTAAATCATAGAATGATAAAAATGTTAAGGTTGGAAAAGACCTCTAAGATCATCAAGTCCAGCCATCAACACAGCACCACCACCATGTTAGACATCAGGAAAAAGTTCTTCACTGAAAGAGAGATTCGGCACTGGAATTGTCTGCCCAGGGAGGTGGTGGAGTCCCTGGACGTGTTTAAAAAAAAAACTGGATGTGGCATCAGTGCCATGGTTTAGTTGATGAGGAGGTGTTAGGTCATAGGTTGGACTAGATGATCTCAAAGGTCTTTTCCAACCTAGTTCATTCTGTGATTCTGTAAACCATGTCCTCCAGTGCCACATCCATACATTTTTCCAACACTTCTAGGATTGGTGGCTCCACTACTTCCCTGGTCAGAAAATTCCAATGCTTTACTGTTGCGATGGTAGGTTCCTGCAGTGGCATGGCAAGCCACAGCCTTCCAGGAGAGCGCAGAAGGGGGTCTCTTGGGGATAGCGGCTTATGCCGCATCCCGTAGCCTCTTCCAGGCTGCCCCTTGCATGCTCCAGCTAGCTGTAGGCCTCACAACACAGTGACGATAAAGGAGATGAGAAGGCTCTCCGCACAGAGACTGCAACAGATCTTTATTTCATGGTGGCTCCCAGAAGCCTAGAGCCAGCACATGTGCTCGCTCCCAAAGGCAGAGAGCCAGCACATGGCATGGTTCCCCCAGGCAGAGCAGAAAGCGAGACAGAGGGTCACGTGGCCTGGAGCCTTCGTTTATCCAGGGAAGAGGGGGGCGGAGAGAGCACATGGACCAGTGGTCTCAGAACACTTTACAACCCTTTCAGTGAAGAAATTTTTGCTAATACCTAATCTAAACCTCCCCTGTCACAACTTGAGGCCACTTCCTCTCGACCTGCCTCTTGTTATTTGGGAGAAGAGACTGACTTCCACCATACTACACCCTCATTTCAGGGAGTTGTAGAGACCAATAAGGTCTCCCCTAAGCCTCCTCTTCTCCAGGATAAACACCCCCAGCTCCCTTAGCTGCTTCTCACACGACGCCTCTCATCAAAATATGACGTTAATTTCGTGAAGGCCTGGTTTCATACCAGATAAAGATCAATTCAACGATGGTGTGAACACCTGAAGCTCTCTGAGCTGCAGCTGTACTAGTTTGAGCGTTTAGCTGTTGAAACCAACATAGGGAGCACAGTAAGAGCACAGTTTGATTTGCTCACTTCAAAGTACATATAGGATGGACAAATATACGTGGGAAAAGTACCTTCTCTTCTAATGAGTTTTGGACTTCCACTTGCAAAGTTCCACTTGTAGAAACCTACATTCAATCATTCCTTGAGAAAAAAGATAGTGAAACAAAGTCTGCTGACTCTGAAATGTCCCCTTGGGAATCAGATTATCATTGCCTGCTTATTGAGATATCTTTTGTGATTATGGTTTATGTTGACAGTTTTAAATTGGAGGGTGCAGTTGACTGATATGAGCTAATTCAGTTTATAAATGCAGACTGCAGGAAAGAAACAGCTTTTTTCAGGTCCAAAATGAATTTTATTCTACCTTAATTAGGAGAATATGTAAAGCAAATGTGGGGAAATAGCTTCTAATTTACAGTAAAAAAGTGAAAACTAGTAGTTTTTGAGATCAGCCTTTAAAACAAGAAATGGACAGTTTGAAACTATTGTTCATTATTCAACACATATGCTTCTGTATTTATCATGCAAATTCTCTGGAATTAGATTAGAAAGCTCAGTTCATTTTCAACTGCTTAAGCAGCAGAAAAAAAGCTAAACTAAGGTCAATGCATATGACATGGGTATGAATTATTTTTTTACACTTTAATATTGATATTTAGGGAAATATTAATCCTCATGACAAGATCCAGTCTGGCGGATTGATTCTCAGCAGGTAGTAAAAATCTTGCAGAGAAAAGAAATATTAAATCCTCTTAAATACTAGTAAATGACATTGTTTATGGGATGATCCCCTGCTTCACTGATGTAAGTCTTTGAAAGGAGAGAACATGAGCATTCTGAGCTAACAAATCAGGCTGTACATGCAGAATATGCAGAAGATTTTTATTCTCTTCTATTCTCTGGAAGAAGAAGGACATATTTCATATATACTAACTTGCAAATTACACCCAGCCCTTGGCATAACTGCGATAATAGATCCAACCTCCATCAACGGATCTGTGACGAGAAGGAGATCTACATACACTAATAGAAATAATGCAGATGCTGGCTAGAAACAGCAGTTTATGCCCTAGAAGCAACATTAAATTAAAGCATATTGCTCTTATGAGACGCAGTCTGGCATTCTGCATCCACCTCTGGGGTTCCCAGCACATGAAGGACATGGGACCTGTTGGAGAAAGTCCAGAGGAGGCCTCCAAGATGATCAGAGGGATGGAACACCTCTTCTATGAGGAAATGCTGAGAGAACTGGGATTGTTCAGCCTGGAGAAGAGAAGGCTTCAGAGTGACCTAGTTGCACCTTCCAGTACCTGAAGGGAGCCTACAAGAAAGATGGAGAAAGGCTCTTTACAAGGGCCTGTAGTTACAGCACAAGGGGGAATGGCTTCAAACTGAAACAGAGTAGGTTTAGATTAGATATTAGGAAGATTAGATTAGCTATCTTTACTGTGAGGGTGGTGAGACACTACATGCCCAAATAAGTTGTAGATGCCCCATCCCTGGAAATGTTCAAGGCCAGGCTGGATGGGGCTCTGAGAAACCTGGTCTAGTGGAAGCTGTCCCTGTCCATGGCAGGGGAGTTGTAACTAGATCATATTTAAGGTCCCCTCCAACCCAAGCCATTCTGTGATTCTATGACATCATACTTCCAACGCTTTCCTGTTTCATTTTAACCTATATAGAGGAATAATACTAAACTGGGCTTAATTCCTTAAAGTCATGAGAATTGGACTGGCACTCTGCTTAAACCAGGTTCTTTGACTGTTGAAGGGGTTTCTTTAGTAACAGATTTTTTTTCTTTTAATTTCAGCTCAAACAGCATCACAAATACAGAAGATGAAATCAACATGGATATGTTGAGCATGTCTCCATCCCAGGAAGAAGAGAGCTATTCCCTTCCATTAGCCTGGTTAGGTGGTACATAGTATTAAAAAGTAAAAGAGATTTCCCAAAATTAAAGTAACTATGATGCAAACTTAGGTCTTTGAAGAGGATTAAGAAAGGGCAGTGACCCTGAAATTGCCATAGTCAGGCATCACAATTTCAAAACATGCTACATGGAAACTTGGAGCCTTGCCCTTCCTCCACTGAGCTGAGACACATTTAATGGTTTGGTTCACTTTGCCCTGATGCTGCTGAAACTGAGGAGCAGTCAAGCTGAGATTCACGAGGAAAACTGAATAAATACAAAGGCCTACACTATATAAAAATATTCAGCTATGTCTACAAGAGTTCATACTGAAAACCACACTTTGTGCTGGTCTTACCAATGGCTTTGTGACCTCCTTTGAAGTAGTGCTTGTGCCTTGGTTATGGCAGTTTGAGGCCGGAGGCAAACTGCAAGTCTATAGCCAAGGAAAGGATAAGCCATAGCTGTTCTCCAGCATTCTTCTGACTTTGTTTTCAGCAGATTTTTTTCATTAAAAATAATTTTTTTGTTCAAGACAGCAACAAGGGTGAATGTCATGCATTTGTGTGCATACAACTGACAAAGGAAATAGCTTGCTCCTGAAGCTCATACCTTTCCCAGTCACATAGAAGCCAAGATAGCACAATTATAAAATGACAAGCAATAACAATAGCTGCTAAAAAATTACTATAGGAAGATGATAACCATGAGAAGAAGAAAGCATTCCTATTATCACAGCATTTCATAGGAGAAATAATAATCTCAGAAGTAATACAGATCAAAAATCATGTTATTTGTCTGCCATTATTATCAAGAAATGCAAGTTTTACAGCATTTCCCCACAGCCAGGGGTTATTAGAAGGTTGCTAAATTATAAAAACCCTCTGGAATTCCCACCACCTCCCTCTACCTTAATGAAAACAAGTACTATGACTTCCAGGGCAAGAGGTACGGTTGCACTTCTTCCCCCAGGGACTCTGTGAGGAAAGCTGAAGAGGTGCCAGAGTGAATAGAGTAGAAGAAAGCTAATTTTGCACATTCTGGGACTTTGCAATGCCAATACATGCTCTTATAAATATACATTTCCAAAATGCACCTGGGTCCACTTTAAACCACAATAAAAGCGGGACCAAAGCCAGGCAGCAGCAATGCCCAGATGAAGCAAGGATGTGACATGCAGGACCCTGAGAAACAAGTGCCCAGAGCTGAGACATATTGCAGAAAGTTGACTCTTGGCCTGGGAAAGATGAGTATGAGCAGCTTGTTGGGGCTCTGCAGCATCTGTAACTATGGGGCTTGCTTGCACTGTTTTGCTCTCATAGTTTTCAGAATTCATTTTTTTTCACACACAATGAAGTCTGTGGCAGATGCAGGAGCGTAGGTATTTGTCATCATGTCTGCTGAACACAGTTAAGTGTGCCATTCTTCATTATGTTGTCATCTTCAGGTAGGTACAGGTCAAACAACACGTACATAATCCACATTTTTGTGTAGGAAGACAAAAGTGTACTCTGAGACCACCAAAAACAAGGAGCTTTCATTTTCAGACTCTTTTGGCAGCCATAAATCACTAGTTTTGCTCTACAATGACATTAAAAAAATTAAAAAAAAAAAAAAACAAGCAAAAAAACCCTGATAAACAAAAACCAAACCAAACAAACTAAAAACAATCCCACCACCCCTAAAAAACCCAAACCAACCACATATTTGGGAAGGCGCATGAACTGGCAGTCATAGATTGATGCCAGCCCCAAGAACACAGCCACCCTTCTCCTCATCCAGAGAAATAGTGATGTGTAGACAAGAGGCAGAACAGATTCAACCATCTGGAGACATTCGACAACATTGGTCTGGAGTGTGCTTTTACAATAGTTGCAGACTTCTTGTTTAGTAATCATCTTTTTATTTGTTTTGTATCCTTCCTTTTAAAATTAAAGTCAGAAATAAACATACCATATTTACCTCTGAAACAGGTAAACCTATGGAATAGCTTCCATGTCCCATTACTTATTAATATATCCCCACATTATTAGTGAGTTTAGTTTTATTCTTTGATATTTTTCAAAGAACAAAGATAGAAATAAGCATTGCAATGGACACATGAGACAAGAGGATAGCCACTATTCTGCCATCACAATTAAAACTTTAATGATACGTGCATATAAAGTGTAATAAAAGAACTATTTTAATGCCAGATTACCAAGTACAATGCAGTTTTCAGTTTGTACAAGCTGTCATAGAATGATGCCATTATTCACAATGTAAATTTTTTAGTCACAGAATGCTCAGCATGAAATATTTAAGATTCCTGGTAAGTTAACATCTTGGGAAAATGCCTCTTATATTTCCACATTTTTCTGTAAATCTTCCTGTATTTTAGTACCTTATTACAATTTTAGAAGTTTAAGATTTCTACCTTTTCTTCTCCAGCTGATTCAGATCTGAGGATCAACCTTTGCTACAGTTATCAGGTAAGGTGGAACCCATTTCATTCTAGAACAGCACCAAACTTCCCCAGGAGGTTCTGGTAGCAAATGCTCTGAAAATAAAAACACGCAACAGTATTAAGACTTTGTGCTTAACATATCAAAATTCAATTTAGGCAACCAGGTAAGGGGAGACCACAACTATAAGTCTTTTGAATTTTTTATATCCTTGGACTATTGGTATTGATATGATATGCTAAGATTCCTAGTATCTGTAGCACGGGCAAGTTTGTAGGAAGATACAATTTGAGAACGTTGTTTTACTTTTTACAAAAAAGAGAGAAAATCAAATATCTAGTAAGATTCTAAATATTATGTCATCTTAAGAATAAAAAAGCTCACTATTGCCTGCAAAGTCCTTAAAAAAAGTTTTTTCAGAAATTTGCAGGTTACTTATTACCAGAAATTACTGAATACTCATTTGCAAATAAATTGAAATGAACTGCAAATTGGAATTAATTTGCTACAGTATTGAATAAGTATTTTTTCAAGTCTATCCTAATCAAAAGTTTAAAGATGAAACGTAAATTACTACAATAAAAATACCGAGATCTTACAGTATTTCTCATCCACAGTTCTAAAAGTATTTGAAAAGATGTTTTTTAACAGCTTCAATTTATCAAGCAACTTACTACAACCAAGACCTTGAATTTAATTCACTTGAGTCTAAATAATGCCTACACAGATATGCTATCATACATCTAATGTATATATATATAGTGTTTATTATTGATCCATGAAATTGAATATATTCATTTTACCAGGGAGCCCATATTATTGTTATTAATTATACAGAACACAACAGCATTAGACAAGCCAAGGGGAGGCAAACACCAAGTGCTTTTCCTTCCAAACTCTCATCTCCTCTGATGCTGCATTTTAAACACCAGCTCTTCTGTCATTTTTTTAAATACTGCTGAAGTAAATTTCTTTAGCATGAAAAGACTTTGCTCGAATCCAAATAAAATTGTAATTGGCACACTAACTGGTTTTACTGAAGAGCTTTTCATCAGAAAAGGGACATTTTACTTTACTTTCAGGAGGCTTATAAAGATTTGGTTAAGCACATATGAAATGGATAATACAATTTCCTTCCAGCCACAGAATAAACTTCCAAAAGCAGAATCCTCATGTTTTTCTTTCTTTTTCTTCTTTAATGCTTCTAAGGTTTTTAAAAGCATAAAACTAGTTTTGAAGGTACCATGAAGATGTTCCTCACCTCAGAAATGAACAAACTGTTCAAGCAAGTAACAAAGATCCATCACAAAATTAGTTAAGAGGTTAAAACACAGACCAAGATCAATAATCTATTCTGCTAGGTCTTTCCTGTCAGTGCCAGTGCTCTGTCACCCTCACTGAGAAACGTGTTTCTGTTTGTGTCTCTTGGCTCTTGTTCTGCCAGTGGGCACTACTGAAAAGATTCTGGCTCCATCTTCCTTGCACTGTTTCTTCAGGTATGTATACACCCTTGCACCCTCACCACTATGTCCTTATCTCCCTGGTACTGGAGAGCCTGCAACTGGACACAGGGCTTTCGGTGTTGCCACATCAGTGCTGAGTCCAGGGGAGGGTCACCTCCCTCATCCCACCAGCAGCACTCGAGTGCAGCCAAGGGGGACCATTTGCTGCCTCTGGTGTTGGCTCATGTTCAGTGTGGTATCCATGAAGACTCCAAAGTCCTTTGCTGCAAAGTTGCTTGTTGCGATGGCTCAGTCCACCACCCCCCGTGTTACTACGAAGTGGTCTCTCCCCACACCACTGTGCTAGAAAGTTCTCCCTTTACCGAGACCCCACTGGCCCCTGGTCCTCTCTCCCCTCCCCTCCCTTCTGTTATGTCACTCAACCTTGCCTCTGCCCCCTGGCCCTCAGACTATTGCCTTCTGATGCTCTGCCCGCCCCTGGGACCCTCCGGGATAAAATCACGCACGGGTTTTTGTTCTTTGTTCTTTGCCTCTGTTGCCTCCGAGTGTGTTGGTTCTATTAAACGCCTCGGAATTGCACGCAGAGAACCCCTCTCGCCTTTTCGTCTCCGGTTCGCGCATAGCCTGTGTGTGTGTGAGTGGCTGCTCGCGGCTGCCTGCAGGGGTGAGATCGTGTGCCCGCGTGGGCGCTGGCAGAGCGCCGCCTAAGCCTCTCCACGAGGGACCCTGTGGGAAAAACGCAGCATCGGTCCACCAACGCCACCACAATAGTTGCTTTCCAGATGTCACCTTTCCTGCTGGCACACAGGCTGTTCCAACAATTCGTAGTTCTCATTACTAGGATTTTCTACTTAAACAAAGAGAAAAGTGGGGGAGTATCTGTACATGGTGTCTTTTGAATTTCGCAAGCAGGCATTTAAATACTTAGCAAAGGCAAAGGAGAGAAAATGACAACTCTGCAGCAGACTGTAAATCCAAAATAATTCAAGAGGCAAAGATGACACAAGAGGTTGATGACACAAGAGGTTAATAACACAAAATTGACCACTTCAGATAAAACCCACATCTTATTCCTGGTAATGTTTACTGATACAACAATAAGGATTACCCCATCTAAGTTTTACCCTAAAGAGGGTGTCCTTATGATATTTACCCAAGCCTAAGTCATTGTAACATTGATGCCTGGTACAAGGGCTAGACCAGGGGATGCGTGGGAGGCTCTGCTGCTGAGGCAGGTGGGTCTGATGCTGTGCCGCCAGCCAGCTCACACTGCAACCAGCTCAGGTTCAGCCTGCCGGGCCTTCTCTGACAGAAACCCAGCAGCAGTTTTAATTCTTTTACAAAACAAGACATTGCCTACAAGATTCACACAATGAATGCCACAAAAAGCAGTTTTCTTGTTAGATTCCTTCTCTTTGCTTTGAAAAAGTCTTCATGTGTCTTGCCTGTGTACTCTTCCCTCCAAGGCTCCCGCCTTGCTGGGTAGGCATGTGTACATAAACTACATGAGTTTAAAAAGTTTTACCCAACATGTTTATAATTATTACAGCTTTCTGCTGTTTACAGCACAGCTTTTTTAACAGAAATAGACACCAATGTTGTAAACCAGACATGACAAGCAAAGCAGTCAAGCTTCTCAATCCCAGACAGATGCCAGGACAGTGCTGCTAGCTCCATGCCTCTGTGCCTGCCTTGGGAGCAGGGGAAAGGCAGCATTCCTCCTCTGTCAGGTGTCAGAGCAGGTGAATCATTTCATCTCTCCTTGCAATTATATCTTTCTTCTCCTTTCTCTTGTCTACTTAACCTCTGGAACAATGATTGCTTTTGTGACTTACAAGACACATGTTACACACTGTGCCTGGACCTCAAGTACATGAAATGGAAAGACCCATCAGGACTTTCAATATTCCTTCCTTTTCAGTTTCTCGGGGTTGGCTTACAATGCTTACAACCACTTTCCTGTTACAGGTAGGATTTTTTTCTCCAGGACAGTCTTATTGGGTGACTGCAGAATCACAGCTATGAGGAACAGAACGGGATTCAGCCTTAAGGGACAGTAAAACCTTTTCTAAATAGCTCTCCTATATGGGGGTCTCCATGACCAGCCAAAATGGTATTAGTTTGATGCTAGAGGATTGCTGCAGTTTCAAAGGGTTATTTCTACTAAATATTAATCATTGCATTTCTTGAAGTTATTGTGGTAATAATCTTTTTCCATGTCTTAGCTCATGTCTCAAAGTAAACTTGATATTCTTGACCTCTTTTGGTTAAAAAACTGCAATAACACATCCCAATTTTAGTGAACAGTGAAATCGCTAAATGGAAACAATTATGTAAATAAATCATTCAAGTACAGGTAAGATAACCTGAAAGTACAATGAGGCTTTTTTCAGCTTTTTTCATAGGAAGTGGACAAAATAATTCAAAAAGTAGCCTTGAAAACTGTCCATATAAATTAATATAGGAGAGATACTGAAGAATGAACACCTTTTACTCACTTTACATGTGAGTAACAGTACCTGGTAGGGTAGAATGGTATCTGTGTGCCTTAATCTACATCTGTGTGCAGAAGGGCACTGAGTCTAAGATGAGAATAAATTAGTTAGGATCTAAAGGAAAGAATTTTGGAGATCAGCTCACCTGACAAGATATTGCTCCATGCATTTACTGCAAAAACTTCTACATGAATTTTACTAAAGGTTTGTCATCTGAGAGAAAATACCAATAAAAATACTAAAAGGTTAAAGAAATCACTTTTTTAAAAAATATTTTTTCAAGTGGTTAATTAAATCTACTCTTAAAAAAAATGTCTTTAAGCCAAAGGCTTTGACGTATTGATAGCTCTACACTTACCTGTAAAAACAAAACGTTTTCAGTCCTCCATTTGCTCCTTAGGAGAGTCTTATCCCAAACTACCAAAACATGTCATAGTCTTCTTTTGCAGAACTTTCATCTGCCTAAGCTTCTCACCATAAGACAGCTATGAGTCAGTTCTATGTTCTCAGTAATTTTACTGTATTTGTGAAGACTTAAATAACAAATCTACTGACTCAGCAATGCTAGATGAAAATTACCTTCTCATTCTACTCTCTGCTATGCTTATCCAGCACCCAAGGATCAGGCTTGTCTTTTACACCAAGCTTGCCTTTTCCACCAGGCCGGAAACTAGGAACACTTCATCTAATGAAAAACTGGACATTTTATGTGACAAAACATGTTATTAAAAACTTGAAAAATCAAAGAGTTCTAAATATATTACATATTTATTATTACCATAGCAAATATATATTCTGACTAGGTAGAAGAAAACACTGGTGCCTTGCTTGACTTCACTGCATAAAACACCTTAGCCCTGGAAACAAGAACTTCCAGCCAAATGATTCTTTGTTCAACTTATTCATGGAAGACTGAGTTTGTCTAACACTCACTTTGTCTCCTTTCAAGCTGCTGTTTTAAGACACTTGTGGCTGTCCCAGATAGTTGCTGGCTGACAGAATTAGTGCCTTCAAGGGAAGATGAACAATTTCAATTTTACAACCATTTTTGGCTGAAGCACCAGACCAGGGTACTGCCATTTTTCAGAAACAAGACCTTTAGTTTTAAATCATTCACATAACCACTGGCTGAGCTCCAGGATGTTGGCGCCCGGCACCACTTGTCGTCTTCTGTCAGAGTTCTTTAAAGAGATGGGACTATCACGGTTATTCACGATTTATTAAAAAAAACAAACAAGGCATCAGTCTCAGAGGCCGTGAGATTTAGTAACAAGTCACCATAACAAAAGATAGTCACGGGTTTNTATATCTTCATTATTGCATCAGCCCTGGCTCTTTCCAGGGCTGTAAATCAAAAACCTGTAGAGGTTTTTACTCCTCTGTTTCCCACACAGGATTCTCTTTTCTTCACCTACTTTGATTTGTGAGAAAGAATGGATCAGCAAGAGGATCCTCTGGATATTCCTTTTGTAAGATCTCTAAAGTCATGTAATTAGTTCCAGCATAAGATTTTTTTTCTTACTACAGATGGCATCTTGAGCTTACAAAGGTCCCTTGCCTCATTTCATTTGCACTGCACTTAAGACAAATGTTGAATACAAGAGTAAATCAGGTTCTTGCTTCATGCTTTGCCACTGGGTTCACTTTATAGGGAATAGACTTTCACTTGTTCTCTTTCAAGAAAATCATTACTTAGGTACGTCTGTGCCTGGTCCACCTTACAAAAATATCAAGGATGGTTTTGAAGCAGACTTGACAGTAGTTTGGGATGGTGTAAAAAACCTGGGGGATTTTATTATTTTGCATGTATTGGGCATTCAAAACACAAACAGTGCAAAATTTGCTATCTCATTCATGGTAAATTCATGCTGACTTTTTACTAAAAAGCAGTATGCTTAGTGGCTATTAAATCCATTTTAAATCTTAAATCACAGATTAAGTCACTGAGTTTAATAATTTTAATGGGCCCATTCCCACCCTGATTTTATTGAGAGGTTGTCCCACTCTGCTCCTCCTGACTTTGTTTATCAGCACACTTGCTGCTCTCACTAGTAAATACTAGTAAGAAGTAAATGGTACATGATTAGTGCACATCTCTGATTGAAACTTTTTTTCTCCTTCAAAAGAATCCTTGGGACTGACATTCCTTCTCTGTCATTGTGGTACAGACACCAGCAGACAATGTATTTGTGCATAAACTAGTGGAATGGACCTTCAGGCTCTGCTGGGACCTCGTGCCACAGCCACACAAAGGTAGTTAATAAGAAGTCTCTGCAAGCCTGTCTTAAGTGGCAGGACTGAAGGGCAGCTTTTGAGGCAGCACAGGCTCATTTACATGTACCTTACACTTTGTTTTAAAAGAAGTCCAATTCTCTTAAAACCTTTCTGAACTGGTAAATCTAAACTGTTGACAACAAAAGTGATTGCTATATGTAGATTAACCCCAACTGTTTGTAAAGTTCAACTCCATTTCCAGCTCTGTTTTCCACAACGTAAGCATTCCAGCAGATCTGCATTTTGTTGCACAGATGGTCTCTCAAAAAAACCACCACAACAAAAACTATTCATTGTTAATATGTTTCTGGTGCCAAGACACACAGAAGGTTTATATGCCACTATGGAAAGGTAAGACTGAAGTAAAGCTGTTTCTTGGGTAATAAAATCATCTTTTATTTCATCTTCTCTTTCACAAGGGTAGCTGTTACCCTGGATCTTACTAGGTGTTCAACGGACAATATAAAGGAACTTTCTTTCCAGAAGCATCAGCACTTCTAACTAGTTTGTTAAACTAAACACGTTTCTCATGACCATTTTCAACTTCCCTAACAACTGTCCAAATTCATGTAAATCACAGCTGCAGCAATCTGATGGGAAACATAGCTCCTAGCTCTGTATCCAGAGAGCTGAGCAAAGTTATTCCCTGCATGGGGCATAGCCCTGTGGTTGGGGACAGGCAGGCTCTAGTCTCAGATATTAAAAGCTTTTAAACGCGCTCCTGTCAAGACAGCACATACTTTTATAAATCTAATCCTCATCCAAGTCTGGAATTGAGTGTCGCCTGCTCAGTGCAGCAGTCTTATCTACTGGGACAGGTGAGTTGTCCCAGTAAGTCTGAAAAGGTTTTGTGAATACAAATAAACTTTTGTTTTGACTAAAACTAGGGAGAGGTTTAAGAGAGTGCTAAATCATGGAAATCTCGTTTCTGCCAGGACACCCTCTGTGAGAGTAGACATTCACTACACAGCAATCCTCTTTGTTAATATTTGCAGCCCCACTAGAAGGTTTTGAAAGTGCTTTAGAATAAAAGAGGCACAAAGCCAAACTACTTATTGTGCTGAGGTGTCAGGCAGAAGGGAGACAAAGGATGGAGTGTCATTTCAAGGTGACAGATAGCTGTGGCAAGCTGAAGTTGATGCCTTAGGTTTTAACTGTTATATTTTTTCAAATTCTGTATCGCCTAGTGTGTAACTGAAGTTTCTTGTAGCTCGTTAGCTGCTCTCTTAGGCCAGATAGACACAACAAAGCTTCTCCGAGCTTGCTATTCAAGGACGCTTGGATTGTCCTAAGCCAAAAGGTGTGAACTAAGGCCCCTAGAGAGGTGAGGAAATTGAAGAAATTACATCATTAGCTAAAGTTTTAATTGGCGACTTTATGCTGATATGCAAATGGACCAAAGCTATAAGAGTGTGAAGAACTCGTGACTTGTTGTCCATCTTGGGGTCCATCTTGGAAGTAGCCTCTGGCTCCCCAAGGTTTACCTTTGAAGGCCTTTCAAATAAATACCTACCTTTATTGCCTTACTCCTGTCTAGTCTCTAGGTAGCCACTCAAGGCATCAAAGTCACTTCCTCCCACTGCCACCAGCTGTGCAGGCATTGCTACCTCTCAGCATGCTACCCAGCACCTCCTTTCTATTTCACCAAAACAGTTAAACCAGTTGACTTGTAACTGCTTTTGTTCCTTGGACATCATGCATATGGCAACTATTCCACAGTGCTTAGTGAATTCTTGGGGATTTCTTTTTTAGTTTTAGTGTGATTTGCTGGTTCCGTCTTGGTCTGCCTGTGACAAGACCCATCAGCACATTGGCCACGCGATGTCTCCTTACTGTGTGAAGCGTGCACATTGGATACACAGCATCATTCTCCCCTTGGCAAGTGAGTCTGATGCTCTGTACACACAGCAGGGTCCACTTACGGCATCATAATTTTAAAAAAAGCCACAGAAAACTTTTGTAGCCCAGGCGAATTCGGAGTGCAGGCACAAGACACAGTTGCATAAGACAGTTACAAAGATCCCAGAAGATGCCAGTGGCCTTTCTTTGCTGCTCTCATGTCTAACAACAGCTGTTCTCATCTCATGTCAGGATCCAAACCCTTCTTGTGATATTTTTTATACTATACACATAGAAGAAAAAAAAATCTGTAGAAGTACATTCACATAAAGCAGTAGCGTGACTATTTCAAAGCCTGTCTTGTCAGCTTAAAACTATTATTCCTCTCATTCTCATCATATGGTCTGAATTCTGCAAGTGCTGTAGATAGGATCGCTTTTCATTCACCAAGAAAAATTCACCGATAAGAAGCCAAATGCTGAGCTGTGACTTCTTTGCCACAAAAATTCAGTTTGCCACCTTGAAGTAGTTCAGTCACCAACAGCATGCTGAAATTGCAGGGGGCAGGTGGGGAGAAGGTAATGTTTGTGAACGGTTAATCCACGCTCATCTTCTGTGTCTGCTGTGACTCTTTGCAACCTCACAGACAAGGAAAAAAAAAGAAAAAAAATTAGATGGCATTCCCACCCTCCCTACCTCCATAATCTAATCTAATGTTTATGGATTTTGTGGCTGCAAAAAGGGATATTCAATACAGGTACCATTTATTTTTCTTGCAAGTACTTAACTTTTGAATGTTGTAGTTATCATACTGTCTGGGCTTGCACAGATAGATAAACCATTGTACTCCACATAGGAATATATACATAAATCACCACTTTCCACAATTAGCAAGTTCATTTTGGCCTGAGAAATGTTCTGAATCATTAACTAAATGTTTTTCAATACATTCCAGCTATACAGTTTTGTGTGTACTGGGGCGGAAATAGAGCAATACACTAAAACCTGCAGAACTTCTCCTTTATAAAGCAAGAATTAGAATTCATTTTAGAATAATTAGTTGATTAATTACTTGTCCAGATCTTGTGTCCACTCTACTGGACAATCCTTTTAAAAAAAAAAGGGATGTTGAAGCTGAGGAAGTTTTAGTGAATGGAAGCAGAGAGTGTTTAACTCAAATCACACACTGCAGCTTTCTGAAAACAAAATTAATTTCAATGAATAAATAATGACTCAAAAAACAGATAGCTCAATTTATTTAGAACAGCACACAGCTCTGACTTTCCACTCAAATTGAAATTCACACAAATAGCAATGCAGACCTGGGAAACACAGATCCAGTCTTAAAATTCACTCTTTTCCTGCTCTAGCCTGTGATCACTCTTCCTGGGGTCCTGGACATCCATTATTGGCTGCAGAGCTCTGGGCCTTGCTGTGCTCGTGTCCCTAGCCCAGGCTGCAGCAGCCCTTCAGTACTTAGAGGGGGCTGATAAGAAAGATGGGGACAGACTTTATTTTAATAGAGTCTCTAGTGATAGGACAGGAGCTAATGGTTTTAAACTGAAGGAGGGTAGGTATAGATCAGATATAAGGAATGCGGTTTTTATAGTGGGGTGGGTGAGACACTGGCACAGGTTGCCCAGAGAGATGGTGGATGCCCCTTCCCTGGAAGTGTCCGAGGTCAGGTTGGATGCAGCTCTGAATGACCTGATCTAGTTGAAAATGTCCATGCTTACTGCAGGAGGCTTGGACTTGGTGACCTTCAAAGGTCCCTTCCAACCCAAACTATTCAATGATTCTATTAACCTGACCCAAATATTCAGGACAAACAGTAAACCTACCTAGACACTCAGCTTTGCAGAGGAACCTCCCCCCGAGGTCACTGCAGGCTTATGGAGAGCAATGCAGGTCTTTCAGCACTCCACAGAAACTGTGACTTGTGCTTATTGATCACCAATTCTAAAGTAAGGTGTGTATATTTGTACATATACAAAACACAGAATGAAGACTTCCAATCAATAGAATATCTGTTGCATGCCCAAAACCCATAAAACTCCTATATTGCCCATATTCTGTAGACAGTTTCAAGGGGCTTTTTTTAACTCCCCTCCACTAAAAGGTTCATAGGATATCTTCATTAACACTTGTTCAGAACACAGACATACACAAGAATTCACTTGAAGAGGCATGACTACAGAACAGTCTCTGGGGTGGGAAATACACCCCCAAACCCATAAGACCCCTCAGTTATTCTGTGCTTGAGGTGCTGAATCTTTTTACAGGTCACCAGGCAACATGAGAGGAGAATCCAGCTTCACCTATATATCTCAGGCTGCAGTTAGAAGAAAGCAGTGCCTTGTTTCCTATTTGCTTAGTGAAAACTGCTGAGTTGGAATCTGGAGTGTGATCTGCCCTTGCACACTTTTACAGCATCTGTACAAACTGAGTGATGTTGAACCTGCTACCCACACCTACATTTCAGCCAGTTCCAGCCTTTTGATTCCGTGTTGGTAGGAATACTGAAATGTACGTTACTATAAATAGCAACTAACAACACACTGAATGCTCAGAAGTGCCAAGGCTTATCTGCAGGAGTCAGTGGAAGCAAAGATAGGGTTTTTTTCAACAAAAAGACCAAGGCATGATGAATATACAACAAAATACATGGGCAATACTAGAGAACACTTTATCTGATATATAATTATTTAATTATTCTAGTTGTTTAATTCTTTTAGCCTAAAAAAACCAACCCAAAAACCAAGACCCATTTTACTGTGTTAAAATGCATTATGAATCTCACTAAAAAGAGGACAGGAACAATCTTTCATTCAAAATCATATCGTCATTCCAATATGTAGAAAAAAGCAAACTGGAAAATACCAACAACTTTAATAAATCTTCTCTTCACATTAAGAATGCAAGTAATTGATCCTTCAGTTTCCCTCCATTTTTTTTTTAGAGTACACAGAATATAATTTCTTCATGTAAAATACAAAATTAATTGGTCTATTTAACAATTTAGAAGAAAAAATTAAGACTCTACTAATTCATAAATATATCTAATTCTAAAGGAAAAAAACCCTAACAAAATTCAATAAAGTTGTTTATATCATGGATGATATCACACTTGAATAATTCTTACAATTTAATGTTGATATAAAAGCAGCCAAAATAATTATTTCAGTAAAGTAATTTAGAAATAAAGATTACATTCATCTTTAAACTATGTTAAAAGATTGTTTGAAAGAGTTATCAAAATAACACCTTTCAATGATGTTTTTATTTCAATAAATTTGTATTTCATGTACCAGATACAAATGTGGCTCAGCTAGGTGGCTTTATCCAGCATCTGTCTGGATTTCAAAAAAACTTCTGCTTGGCCATCTTAAAATTCTCATTTTCACAGACAGTTCCTCTCTGTTGCTTTCTCTTATAACTTGATTCTTCAAAGTCTGACACCAGGGGTTTAATGTGTGAGGGGTTTTTTCTTTTTTGTTTGACTGTCGAAAGTATTCGTCTTTTAGCTAAACCCTATCTTTCATGTTACTGGTACTTCAGATTGTGTATTTTTATCTTTGTTTAACCCATTATTTATATATATGATTTTGTGAGGTTACAAAATCAGTTACAAAAAACCAGAATGTTATTTATATTTTTTCATAGTATTTATTTTGCATTTTGTTTTGTGGGAATAATGAAACAAATATGAACCCAGTCTCCTTACAATAGCACCACTTTTATTGGCAATAATACAACAGGTGTTGACTCACTACACTTTTATTAGAAGAAGCTAGGTAAGACCTAAGTAAAATAAGGTTGATTTTCTCCTTGAATCCTCACCGATCATTTCTCTTCATTAGACATTCAAATTCCACTGTGATGAGGGGCATAAAACTAAGACAGATTTGCAGACAGAAAGATCATTATATTCTTTCAATACAATCTCTGCTCAAGACCCCATCACGAAGTAGTAAGGACTTTACTTTCAGGGACATGATGGAGGTATTTTTGTGACAGTACTTAGGAGGTTTGACAGCCCAGCTTCTGCTTCTCTACAGTAAGCTTTTTAAACATTTCATTTAAAGGAATGCAGTTATTTTTCAGGTTTCCCGAAAGACACAGGAAAAATAAGAGCAATCTGAACGTGCTTGGATCATAAGAAATAATTGGATTGAGTATGAGCTATCAACTTAAGCATAAGGTAGATATGCAAAGGTTACAAGGAAGCACAGCTAATGAGATGATATTGCTAAATACTCATAGCTGACTTGTGTTCTCAGCCCAGGTAAAGTGACTGGACTTACAACCAGACAAGCAGTTTCAAAGTAATTAAATGTCGTCCTCTCAGCTGCAAGGTTGCCTCTCCAAACCCACAGCATTTTTACCAGCATCCAGCAAACTGCTAATAAGAATGAGGAATGAAATAGCTGGGGGCTGCAGAATCATGTTGCCACGGAAACCACTGCAGGTGCGTGGTCCAAGGAATAATAAACCCCAGATTTTTAGAGTTTATTAAAAAAAAATAAGAAAGAAATGAAAAGAAGACAGAGAGAAATAAATAACACAAACCAAGGACATTGCAAACACTTTTGAGAGAAGGACAGACTAATATTGTTAAATGGGACCTGTCAGAGAGAACAGTGCAGGGGATAAAGGGACTGAGCTGAAAGATCTCTCAGTGCATAAGTATGCCAGAAAAAGGAAGAAGAAATCAGAACTAAACAAAAGAAAATACAAACACCAGAGGGCACTGAAACAGAATTAAAATCTATTACAGGTCACTGTGTTTAGAAAAAACAACAGAAGAAAAGAACGGTTCAGAAATTGATGTGGGAATCAGGACCTCTTGGATTGCCTAACATAGTTCTAGTTCTCTTATGCCAAAAATCATTTGTACATCAAGTCTCCCACTCGTATAACTCATGCACCAGCCTTTCCCAAAATAACAGCTCATTCATCTATGTAGAGCACATTGCAAATCTGATGGATCTGATTTTCAAAGGTATTTAGAGTCCCAAAACTGTAGCTGGTGGGATTTGTTCAGCTCCTGAACAGGCTGAGCAACAGGCTGAGCACTTAATTCGCATTCACATCAGTGGAACTGATGTTCCTCATGCTCACCTGGCCTGTCTGAGAACTACTGGCACACTAAAGTTCCTCTGCAGTGAAGGGGATGTGCAGCTCTAAGATTTACTGAACCAACCAAGATTTTAAGTGGTTTCTCTCTCTCAGTGACTCTACAGGACATGTTATCAATACCATTTTTATTAAGATTATGTTTGTCTATGGAGCTTCCTATTTGCAGAGTTTATGAGCAAAAGGAAGAATGCTGTCTGGAGATGCCATGGAGAGATTTAATTCCAGGTTCACAATACTCATGATGCAAAAGAGAAGTCTTAGAAGACCACAATGTCCCCAACCCCATTTGTGGTGATGGCTCCTCCACACAATGGCCACATACTGCCCTGCAATACTCTTACCCTTCACAGAGCGAGGAAAGGTGAGTTACACAGGTGAAGGATTCAGTCACCAAGAACATCAATGACAAGAGTTTTGATGCTAGAAAGCCTGCTGGTGACTTTTCTGACTATGAGGAAAAAATGTGCAGTTTTATACAGCACCTTAACATCAAATTCAGGGAAAAGACAACATTTATGGTACAGTGACAGGCCATAATCCAGAGAACAGCAAGAGAGAGGTTCTGAAGGTTCTGGTTCAGTATGCAAGTTACTACATAGAACACTAAAGAACTCCCTGATGACACCCCCTGAATTTACCACTTAGTGGAAAAGTGGACAGAAGGTGAAATCATAGTGCAAAACTGACAAATTAAGTTATAAGGCCTGTGTACCTTCAAAGAATAGAATAGAATAGAATAGAATAGAATAGAATAGAATAGAATAGAATAGAATAGAATAGAGGATGGGAAGACTCAAACAGGAAAATACTTTGGCCAGACTTGAACAAAGAGAGCAGGAAACTTATAAAAAAAAAAAAGAAAAAGTAAAACAAAACAACAACAGTAAAACCCCAGAATCTAAACAAAGCCAAACCAAACAAACAAAACTCCACCAAAACCAAACCCACAGCTATATTAGTCAGGCTTGGTTTTCATACATGCATTCAGTTACTCAGCATATTAAAAAAATACAACATCCTCTCCCCCAAAGCCTTAATGAAGTGGTTTATCTCAAAAGAGACATCACATAAAAACAGAATTTAAAAAAAATTATTTTCAGATAATACACGAAACCCAAAAGTTGCAAAACTTGGAGCTGTGACAGAGACGGTTTAAATATATCATCCTAAAGGCTGAAAATATAACCAGCTGTTCCTGAAACACAAACTAAGACTAGATTGCCCACAAGGATGAAGCACGAAGTTAGAGAAGCTTCTAGAAATAAGATGGTCTTTTGAGTCCAAATGTCCAAATAAAGAAGGAGAAAAGAACTCAAAGAAAAATTAGGGTAAGCAAAAAAAAATGGAGGAAAGTGTTGTTAAAGGCATAAAACCAAATAGAAACTACTCCTTCATAGAAGTAGAAAGAGTGTCTAGACAAGAGTGTCTCTAGGGCTACTAGAGGACTGAGGTGTAAAAGAAGTGTTCACAACAGATATAGCCTCAGCAGGAAATCTAAACAAGGTTTTTGTAACTGTGCTTATCAGGAAAGAATCACAGTATCATAGAACATCCTGAGTTTGGAGAGACCAGCAAGGATCACTGAAGTCCAACTCCTGGCCCTGCACAAGACACCCCAAGAGTCACACCAGGTGCCTGGGACCATTGTCCAAATGCTCCTTGAGCTCTGTCAGGTTTGGTGTTGTGACCACTTTCCTGGGAAGCCTGTTCCAGTGCCCAACCACTCTGGGTGAAGAACCTTCTCCTGATGTCTAACCTAAACCTCCACTGACATATAGCTTCATGACAAGAAATCAAAGGAGAGAGATGTTTTAAGGAGAAATAGACCAGTAAGGTCAGTGTTTGTATTGCCCAGACTGCATAACTGAAACTGCTAAAAATAATTCAGTTAACAGATATACAGATAAATATGAAGTATCTGAATAAAGGTCAAAAACATGCCAAACAACCTCCAAATCATTAACGGTTTCCTGCAAGAGCTCAAGGAAGGTAAGATACATTCTAGAGTAAAAAAGTACTTACCTTTACAGAAAAAGAAATAAAAGTACATCAGTCACTAGGGAACTGAAGATCAAACGCTGGTATCTGAAAGTGGAAATAATATGAAACAATTCTTTTATAGCCAGGACACTATATTAACACAAGAATAAATATAAAAATGGATTTTCTAAAGCACATGATGTCACAATAATGAAATTTACTTCTCTTATAGGGTGAGGTGGATTGACTTTGGCTTGACCAGGAGCCCACTAAAGCTGCTCCAGCCAGGAGCCTTCTCCAGCACAGACTTCCCATGAGGTCACAGCCTCTTTCAGACATCTTCCTGTTCTGGTGTGTGTCCATCACAAGCTGCACATGGATCTCTGCTTCCCCATGGACCTCCCTGGGCTGCAGGGGCAGAGCTGCCTCACCATGGGCTGCACCATGGGCTGCAGGGGAATCTCATCTCCAGCACCTGGAACACTTCCTGCCCCTCCTTCTGCACTGACCATGGTGTCTGTGGGCTTGTTCCTCTCATATATTCTCCCTCCTCTCTTCTCTAGCCACAATTTCTTCCACACGACAACTTCTTTTCCCTTAACTCTGTTATCCCAGAGGTGCTATGCCACTGTTGATGGGCTCAGCCTTGGCAGAGGTGGGTGAATCTTGGAGCTGGGTGACATTGGCTGCTGGACATGGGGGCTGCTTCTCACAGAAGCCACCCCTGTAGCCCCTCCCAGCCACCAACACCTTGCCATACAAACCTGATACACAGGGCTATCAGGCTAGGGGGAAGAAGTTTAACTTATGCATCTTATCTTTAGTAAAGCTTCTGGCATTTGATATTTACATAGGAAAATTAAGGGTATATCATTTAGGCGAAGTTAATATTCACTGCCTGCACAACCAAGTGACAATGATAAGAAAACAACATGTTCATATAATAGTCATTAATAGTTACTTTTAGCCTGGAAAGGTGGGAGATGAAACAGGAGATCTGTCATAGGTTTTGAATTATATTCTGAATTTTCTGTAGTGATACGGTTGAAAGCAGAAACAATTTGTGGAAGCTGGAAGTGCCTTAAAGATTCTCAAGGACATAGTTACAGCCCCTTATCAGAGAAATGCCATGAAAGTTAACCAAAAAAATAGTATGCCTGAGAAAGAAGAATTAAAGTAGTAAATATAAAAATGAGACTGTTTACACAGCACCACTGCAGAAACGTAGCTGAGGCTAGCTAAGTAAACCACAAATAAAATGAGTTGAGAACATGAGTACAGAGCAAAAGTAATTCTGTAAGGAAGGTAGAGAAGCATTTCATGAAGGCCGTGAAAAGTAGCTGTTCCATTCTGCAAAGTATTGACAAGACCATAACTATGGTACAGTATTTCAAATAAAATTTGACAACTCAAGGAGAAACCAAAGGAGGTGTTCTAAAAAGTAATGTGAAAAAAAAATGAAGAAAGAAAAATCAAAGAATTATATTTGTTGAAACTAAAGACAATGTTTTAAAAAGCCTTTCAAAATATCAAAGTTCATAATAATGAAGGAAGCAACAATGAGGTATTCCCCAATTTGCAAACAGTTAATTTGAGAAAGGGATGTTTTTCTATTACAGTTTTAGGAAAATTAAACAAAACAAAGCTTTTTGACATGATGTCAGTTAAGCACTAGGAGTAATTAACCATGGAAAGTACCTAGTACAGCTTCTAATTTAGCCCCTATTATTGTCAAGCCACTGCTTGAAACAGAGTGGCAGGGTAAATACCCACCAGTGCAGAGCCCAGCTCCTGTCTGTTGTCCCTGGATTGACTTTCTTAGCGTTGAAGATGTTTGACCTGGTTTCTCTTTGGTTAATGACTGGGATGAAAAAGTATCTGCAGGGAATTTATGTGTGCTATGTATTTGCAGTTGCTTACTTAGAAGAGGCTGGGAGTGCTATTTTTAAAATGACAAACTTTAAGGGCAAATTAGCTATTTGCTAAATGCATCAGACTTTGAGTTCTGATGTTAACATTGAAAATAGCACAGCAGCAAAGGGGTAGATAAAGCGTGACACTTCCTTCTGATTTACCAAGGGCATTGTTTTTTCAAGGTTTTTCATTCTAGACAGCAGATTTCATTACCTTAACTAAGCCTTTTGCATTGTTATGTCAAATAAAATACCAGAATATCCATGAAAACTTGAAGCTGAAGTCAGAGAAAATAATATCTCAAAGTTGAGGATAAGGAAAAGGCTCAGTTAGAAAAGACAGATGCATCTTAGTGTTCGTGATAGAGATCATACTCAAGGATAAAGTGATACTTGACAAAACTCAGACTGAGCTAGAATTTTTTAAAGATATTAAATGTTGCAAAAAAAAACCCCAAGACTTGGTACTGCAAATTGGGCTAGAGTTTCTAGAGAGATGATAAATATGGGGTGGGAAGGTAGGACAGTTTAACAGGATTACAGGAATGGAAATGCACACATCTGAAGCAAGGCAAAACCCCAGGGAACTCCCTGCCCACAGAACAAGGGTCTTCACATTCTTTAGTGCAGAAATGTGACAGGATGTCAGTGTGGACTTGTATGTTCAATATTAATGTTTTTTAAATCTCTCCTGCATAAATTTATTCCGTGTAAGGGATAAGCTTTTGTATTAGATGCATATAAGACAAGAACTGATAAGGGGAAAAAAAAGAAAAAGCCTGTTTTGGCTTCCAAAGGAAGGAATTTACAATATTTTAAAAGACTTTAAAATATTTTTCCATGGGGCACAAGCTGACACAGGGTGTCCTTTCTGATTGCATCTGGGAAACCAATCAGGTTAGAAGCTGTCTAATCAAAATATTGTGGGTCAAAGCTTGGAAAGACATTAGCCAAGAAGCCACATTAGTAGCCCTAAAGAAAAACCTAAACCTAAACGTGAGGCACAGGCTGATCCTCTGTCCAATAAGCCCAAGATTGGTCCAGCTGAAAAATTTCAGGGGAGAAGTCTTATGTCAGTCAATGTTCCTGCCTAGGACCATTCAGATCTGCAGCTTCAGACTCACAGGAATCACCAGATCTATGTGGGAAAGGAATGTCATGCCAGTGTTTTGTTAAACTCAGCCTAGTCACGGGAACAGCTGACACTACGTCCAGCCTTTTATGAGCAAGAGCCTTCACCCACCGTTTTGCTGACAGGGTACAGACAGAAGGTTGGACGAGCCCTGTTCCTTCGAACAGGTTAATAAGAAGCACCATATGGAGTTAGTTCCAGGCCAGACAAATCATTGCTAAATCAAAGCAGAGACCTAATGCATAGTGTAACATCGTCTGGTTATTGGCAGACAGATTATTTCACAGTACCCTCCCAGGCCAAGCCATAAACGACTCACAAACACACTTTAGGATACAAGCCATGAATTCACAGCACTGGGGTCTGAAGATCCTCCCATTTTATTCTAAATATCTGTAAAAGAGATTTTTGCTGTTAGACACAGGGGTATCTCTGGAACTTACATATCACAGATTCTAATGCACTTTTAGCACCATGTTGTCTTACTCTTGAAAAAAATTAAAAGAGCCTTAGCTAAGTATTCCAGGAGTGAAACAATAGCATGTATTGGGCTTTAAAATCCTCTTAGCCAAATGAGCATTAATTAAAAATCCTAGAAGTTCATAAAAGTAGTAAGTTGTGGTAAGCAATCTGGAGAATAAAACCTGTATATAAAGAGCTACTTGAATATTTGAAAAATCTAAAATAAAGGAAAAATCTAAGCTTGTCTGTAAGAAACTCTAACAGGAAAGTTAGGCTACATTCATTTGACTTTCCATCACAAATGTCTGGAATAGATCTAAAAAGAACAAATTTCTTCCATATTTTCAATGGAAAGATGAGCCAAAGGACCTGTTCTTTCTTCAGGTAAATCTCTGGAAGAAGCATCCATGATCTGGCTGAGTGTACATTTCCTAGTGGCTGCTCTAAAAGAGAGGAACAGGCTGGCCAAACAGCAAAGTTTCTGGACACCTCTGGAAAACCACGTTCTTCTCACTCATAAACTCTGCAAATAAGAAGCTGTATACATAAATGGTCTTAATAAAAATTGCATTGGTAAGATATCATAGAGAGTCACTGGAAAGAGAGAAGAAAATTCAAATTTTGGTTGGTTCAGTCTATCTTGAAGCTACATATCCTCTTTGCTAGTCTGTACAATTAAGTTACTCCTCAGAGGATGTTTCAAAAAGTGACTACCAAAAAAATGTTAATAAAATTACTGTTACAGTTTTGATACACAGACATTACCCTATTTCAGACTGCCTAATTTTTGGCAATGCCAGAAGCTGCGACTGTATATCACTGAGGCCACAGCAGTCGTAACAACTGCTGAAATTCTCCAGGCCAATAAGGAAAAATCCTGGCATACTGCAAGAGAACAAGCAAACACAAAAGCCCTCCTTCATCCGCCCCACAGTTCACTTTTTATAGTTCACCTGCAAACCAGTAACTGCAGAGAACAGGGAAGGGCAATTTCATCCTGTAAGGTCAGTGTCTGGAAGTTACAAATGTATATAGCAATGCAAACTGATCCGCAGCTCTCCGGAGCTGGAAAAGCTGCCAGCTCCAAGCACTGAAAGCTAACACCCTTGACATCAAACACCCCCAGAAAGCTCTTTTCCACAGCAGTGCTAAACACTAGTTCTTAATCGAGGGGAGAGCTCTCCGGCCTAGGGTTAAGCCAAACTCATCACTAAAGCAGGGCTTTGAGATGTTGGCTGTCAACCACCACTTCCCATGCGCGGCTGTGCGACGCTTCTCAGTAATCTTCAGTGGCAGCTCTTTAAACACTGGAGGTTGTGTTGTTCAAGCTTATCCTAGGGATGCCAGGAATTATTCCACTCTTTTCCCCACAGTTACAATATTCCTCTGGTTAAGTCTTTGTAGGTTTGAAATTTCATCAGATGGAGCATAGAGCTGTTTTAGGATTACAAAATCCAGCTTGCTGATTTCTGTTCACCTGCAGATGGAATCCTTAATTTTTGAACTGTGATCAGTACCAGAAGGTGAAACTAGCAGCTGTAATAAGTAATATGGTAATGAAAGAAGATCTTCCCAACTAATTTTAGTTGTTGGTACCAATTGGTTTTCTCTTGGGATACATTACATACATGGGACAATAGATCAGACCAGAAAGAACATTTATTCAGTGCTGTCAGAGGAAATTCTCAACAGCATAGAACAGCATTAAACCCTTGCTGAAAACCTCAAATGTCACAAAATACCATGAAAAACAAATGAAATATGCAGAACATTGCCAATGCCTTCAGTCACAGCAATAGCAGGGAATATAACATAGAGAGATGATTCTGCTCCCTGTTTCATTCCACTGTTGATAATCCTGAAGACCTTGAGACTTTTCCAGTAGCTGTTGGATACCCTGAGATCAGTGAGCACCTGAGTGAACAAGGAAACACTTTCAAAGGTGCTCCCTGTATTTCAGGCCTGAAATTTAAGAGATGGAGCTGCAGCTGCTAACACTTTGCTGTGTGTATAAGGCATTGCTCTTCGATAAAGCTAAAACTAAGACACTGGCATAAACACCACCTGTGCTCTCTTTTCTTACTTCTCTGACTTTTCAGCTTACAGGATGGAAAACCTAGCTTTTAAAGTCAATAATAATCCACCACATTTAAAGCAGAATACAGAGAAGTTACCAAAATACCAACTATTTTTAGAGGCCTCATGTAGGCAACTGAAAAGTATTTTAGTGGTATTTCACGGAATTAGTTATAAATGGCTTCAAATGCTGCTGTAGCTAGTAAAATGCTAAGTGCAAAAGTTATTTGCTTTACCCTATCTTTTTTCAATGCTGACAATTTTATACATAAATGTGATTATGGAATGTTAAGAAAAACAGCCCTCTGGCTTCGGAAGACTGATGGCTGTACTAAGACTTCAGCAAACTAACCTTACGAGTCAAAACCAAGTCTCTTCCTCTGTTTTTGCTCCTCTTGTTTGATACATAGTGAAATCTGAAGAAATACCCTGTTTCTCACATGTCCTCCTGAAAACCACTGAGAAAAGTTCCAAAATAATTTCCCGTTCTTTTCTCTTATATAGAGATTCTCTTAAAGCTGTCACTGATATTCCTTCATTTTCTCTGAAAGAAATAGAGAGCCAGATTGCCCAGATCCAGGGCATAAACAGAGCACTGACATTTAACCAGAGGCAGCTTATCCTTCCTAATCAGTATATTTTTCCCTGATAATTGGCCCAAAAGACCAAACTTCAGTTTAAACTAAGAATCCTTGGATAAAGGTGGCAAAAGAAACAAATCCAATTTGTTGAACGAAATCACAAAGACATTTTCAACCTGGTATGGTTCTTGTTGGCAAGGCCAAGCAGATGCTGAGCAGAATCTGTGAAAAGATCTTATTGTCACAATGTCTTCAGTTTGTTTTCTCTAAGCACATCATCTCTAACGTAATGTAAATATTATGTTGCATGTAGGCGCAGAGCTTTCACAGTATGGGTCTTTACCGGGGCATCCTGGGAATACTACCATAACAAACACTGGCCTCTAAAACCAAAATAATCTGAAGGAATCAATGAGTAATTAAAAAACCTAGAGCTCTAATAAAAAATGGTAGCTTGTAGTCCCCTTCAGTCATTTACCTTTGCTCTTTGCTCATTTCTGTGAGCAAGATATAATACTGTCGTTCCTCTCCAGACCAAGACCCTCAGACTCCTGAATGCTGTAGATGTTTTAGAAAACCCCACAATTAGACTGAGCTGCTTGGTGTGGTCATTCCAGTTGTTTCTCCATCATTATGCTCAATAAAAAAGCAACCCACTTAAACATTTACCTAGGTGTTTTGTTCCTATAGAGACCTATCAAATCATTGAAGAGATAAAGATTACACCTGCATACGAAGCTAAAAATAACCCAAAATTTATAACTTTAAATATCTTGAATACTGAACCATCTCAAACTGGACTTACTTCATATGGGAAGCCATACCTTACAATCACTTTCATCTACTTATGTCCAGAAATTTTGAACAGTCTAAGAAAGTGTCAAAGACTGAAAAAAATCACACCTTAGGAATATTTTTGTTACAGAACAGGTGTGTAATTTTATAGCTCCAAAGTCCAAACTCACCTAGGATAGTTTTCGCTCTACTTTTCTCTGCAATGTCTTTATCAGAAATAACAGAATCACAGAATTATTTAGGCTGCAAAAGACCTCCAAGATCATCAAGTCCAACTTTTGACTGATCACCACGTGGGCAACTAGACCATAGCACTAAGTGCCACAACCAGTCATTTCTTGAACACCCCCATAGATGGTAACTCCACCATCTCCCTGGGCAGCCCATTCCAAAGCTTAACCACTTCTTCAGTGAAGAAGTTTTTCCTGAAGTTGAACCTGAACCTCCCCAGACACAGCCTGAGGCCATGCCCTCTCGTCCTGTTGCTTGCTGACTGTAAGAAAAGACCAAGCCACCTGGCTACACCTTCCTTCCAGATAGTTGTAGGGAGTTCAAGTAGTTGTCTCCCCTGAGCCTCCTTTTCTCCAGGCTAAACACCCCCAGATCCCTCAGCAA
Source organism: Rhagologus leucostigma (assembly GCA_013397725.1). Lineage (NCBI taxonomy): Eukaryota > Metazoa > Chordata > Aves > Passeriformes > Rhagologus > Rhagologus leucostigma. Next base: position 186,190 of record VZTD01000490.1, read on the forward strand.
CTCCTCACAGGACTCACTCTCTAGACTTGTCACCACATCATTGTCCTTCTGTGGACATGCTCCAGCACCTCAATGTCTTTCTGGAGGGGCCCAGAACTGGACACAGGACTTGGGGTGTGACCTCACCAGTGCAACACTTTAAATCATTACTTTGACAAAATATTCATTAAGTGTCTAATTGAATGGAAAAGGTTACAAAAGAAACATTCCAGGATTGGACCTTAAATTACACTTCATTTCCTTTTCAAGATTATATAGGATACTGAATGTATTCCCAAACATATTATTGAAACTTACATTCAAATACACACATACTCTCGAAATTTACATTTGCATCCTTTTTCCTCTCTAGCCAGAGCCAGTGCAGATGGTACTATCAGAATAATTAAAATCACCCCCGTTTCATTCACAGCTTGTATTCTTTATTGTTCTCCCATTTAGACTAAACTCCTTCTGCTTATTTGTTTTCAAACATTACTTTTTATTTTAACTTTGGTGTATCTGTTTTGCTCATTAGAATAATTATATTACATGCACATTAGGTAGATAAAGATTGTTAAGTAAGAAGGCTATTGTGAATGTTTTCGTACCTGGATTATAGAGGACATTTGACTATAAATCAGAGCTCTGTGTGGAGCTGGTTTTCCCATTACTGTGCCCTGAAAGCATGAGTAGCTTAGGAGGGTGGACGAAAAGGACATTCAGAGACATTCAGTGTGTCAGCAGTATGGCAGAAGATGCTGATGTCAGAGCGAGAGGAACACACGTCGAGCAGACAATTCAGTTTCAGTGGTAATCACATTCTTTATGTTAAATTTTTATTTACAATGAATTTCCTCTTTCTTCATTCTCTTGCACCACCAGGGGTGAGGAGGGAGAGAAAATCAGGAGTGAAACTGAGTATGGGAAAATGGGAGAGATATCTATTTCCCATTACCCTACTCTGGTCTGATTGGCAATAAATTAATCTAATTTCCTCCAGGTGGAGTCTGTTTTGCTTGGGATGGTCAGTTCAGGGTGACCTCCCCCTGCCCTTATCTTGATCCAAGAGCCTTTTTATATTTTCTCTCCCCTGCACAGTTGAGGAGGGCAGTGACAGAGCAGCTTTGGTGGGCACCTGCCACCCAACCAAGGTCAATCCACAACATACACCAAAAATTTCCACTAACTGTCATGTATCTGGTACTGAGAAGTGGTCCAGGAAGCTGGGAAATGGAAATGACATGGCTGTGCAACAGGAAAGCTGTCAAGTTCTCTTCCATCTGCTCCCAGGCAGCTTCAGAAAGCAGCTTCTCTTTTTAGGTAGAAATGCTGACCAGGTTGTCAGATCCAGCTATGACTGAGCTGGACATAACATCAGACTTTATCGTCTGTTTGCATAGCTTAGTGTGTCCCATGGAGGTTCAATCAACATGACAAAATATGCTGCTTTGTTCAACAGCAGAGCCATTAGCATGAGCACAAAGCCATCCACTTTGTTAGCCAATCTCAAAGAAAGTGAAGAAAAATGACAGATGAAATTTATCACTATAAGAAGAAATCAAAGTAAATAAGATTTTCATGTTTCTGAATGTCATGGTAGACAGAAAGGCTTAGAGAGGGATTTATTTTTTATGAAGTTTTAGCTGTCATAATTACCTACTGAAAGTTGTAGTTAAACCCCAACTTTCCTAAGCACTATGGGAAGATGAGGCTCTGTCCTTGTATTGCTAAAATCTTCTTGCACTACAATGGGATGCTCATTCACTCTGCAAACTCAGTACTCCATCTCCACCCAGTGCAACAGAGCATTGCTGAGGACAAACATATGAAAGGTTAAGGCACTGAGCTCTTGTGGAGAATAGAACAACGTCAGCAGATGTTTCAGCCAAGCTAAAAGAAAGAGCCTATTTCTGACCATCCAGAGGACCTTTACACTTCTGCTTTTATCATGTGCCTCATCTTCAGCAAAATGAGCTGGCTGTTTTCAAGTGAAGGCAGTTGCTAAAGAGATTCAGGTTTACTATTTTCTATGTCTACAAAGGGGACCAATTATAAAGGCATCAAAATGCTGTTGCATTAAGGGTATAGAAATTTACCAGAACATTCCAGCAGGTCCTCAGAGATCAGACGGGTGGTAATGAAGAAAGATTTTGAGAACTATGGCTGAATGGAAAACTGTTCAAAGTCTTCATGAAACATGTTGTCTGGGTGATCAACTCCCACTGAGTCACAAGGTTCAGAGTGGACACCCTTGCCAAACTTAGCCCCAGATGTCACCAGTGGTTCAGGTCTAAAGTTTTTAACAGCACTTAAACTTAGCAGCACTTAATCAATAGCTTAATTTAAACAATTTAATGAAAGGTTCTTACGGAATTTACCATAGTACAGTGGTAACTCACTCATAGGTCTAACTTACTTACGAATCTAATGTACTTAAGAATTTTAAGAAACATTCATAAGACTTTAATATGCTCATATTCGCGCACACACAGACTTAAAGGAGTATGTACAAGGTATATCCCTGTGAAATATTCCCCTTAAGTTCAGGGAAGTACTTGCATGGGATGCCTTTGGATCTTCTCAGTGGGTGAAGGGTTGATCCTTAAGGAGTGAGGGTATCAGCCCAGGCTCTGTCAGCTTTTGGCAGTGGTCCTCCAAGTAAACTTGGGAGTTCTCTGGCTCACAGTGGTGTCTCACTCAGAGGGAGATGCTGTCACAGCCTGCTGTGGTCCAGGACAGCTCAGTGGATCTCACTTGGGACCATTGTTTATAAGAGTGACAAGAGAGTGGGCTTTAGTCATAGTAATTTTCCATCCTGACCACAATTCCGGTCAGTAACTTTCTTTGAAAGTTCAAGAACAAAAATGTTGTTCCATTTGGGTTGTTATTCAGGCAAGAAAAACAAGTTTCTAAGGCTGTTCATTAAAAACAGGAGCTCGTCAGACAGCGTAAGTGGCTGGAGGAAGAGTGTTTCTGATGAACTCAAGAGGAGCTCAGCCAGCTGCTGTTTATCAAGGCTGAGGCCTAATGAGCATTTCTGAGATCACAGTGTGGCCCAAGGAGGAGAGGGCGGTTCTACCACCACAGATGTACAAGAGAAATATAATCATAAATAAACTGTAACAAACATAGCAATTTCAGATTACTTCTACCAGTGTGGAAAGGGAGCTCAGTGTCAAACCAAATAATCCTATGCAAACACTACATCAAGTGCTCAGTAACAGTTAAATAATCTAATTGAAAAACATTTTTAGGCCACTAGAACTTTTGGTGTGCCTGCAACATTTGATACAAAGCCTGATCTGCTCCTGCTTTCCATGTCTCAAAAAATATACTAAAAATACAAAAAATTATAGTGTTTTTGCAAGTGTAGGAATTCTTACCCCTATGATGCAGGTATACATATTCACCGAATAGTTTGGGTTGGATGGGACCTTTGAAGGTCATCAGTGAGCAGGGACATTTTCAATTGGATATCAGAGCCCCATCCAATCTGACCCTGAATGTTTCCAGGGATGGGACAGCCACCACCTCTCTGGGCATCCTGTGCCAGTGTTTCTTCATCCTCACTGTAAAAATCTTCTTTCTTGTATCTAATCTAAATCAACCCTCTTCTATATTTAAACTATGATCCTCTGTCCTATCACAACAGACCCTATTAAAAACTTTATCCACATATTTCTTGCAAGCCCCTTTAAGTACTGGAAGGTGCTATGAGGTGTCCCTTGAGCCTTCTCTTCTCCAGGCTGAACAACCCCAGCTCTCTCAGCCGGTCTTCATGAGAGAGGTGCTCCAGCCTCCTGATCATCTTTGTGGCCTTCTCTGGACTCTCTCCAAGAGGTCCATGTGTTTCCTGTGCTGAGGATGGCCATACTCTACACCAGATGGCCACTCTCAAAGCATCTTCCACAGTGCAGAATGTCGCACACAGTAAATCACAAAAACTATCATTATACAAGGAAAATATCCGAATCATTTGTAGCCACCCTATTCATAGAATTGCACTGTTTTGTTTATAAATAGAAGTGTCTACTCTGCATGTGTTGCAATGTCATACTGGCTATACTTAGTATTTCCAGAAGAAAAAGGAATTCTGAGTTATGATCTTTCTTCCCTAATCTCTGGTTCTAATTATTCAAAAGAAAGGTGATATATTTTGCTGCTTTGCTGTGTCTTCCAGGCAGCTAAAATCTCCTCAAAGATCCAAATGCTATCAGTGTTTTTCAGACAAAAGAGAGTTAATTGTCCTAGGAAGCACTGCTCCTGGAGACACAACTCAACTCTTTATTCACCTGCTTTTGGGAACAGAAATATCTCCAGAACATGGAATTGTTTGAGGTAAAAAAAAAAAAATCCACTTATGCTGTACTACGAACAAATCTCAACTGCAAATCAAACAAACTGACAGAACTGAACTGTTCAGTATAACAATAACCTGGCAAAAAGTAATACCAAGGTGAGTTTCTTAACCTTTAAAAAGAACAAAAGAAAACAAAACCCAAAACCCAAACCTAACTCAGTAGCACTTGCTAGTGTATCCTCTGCTCAGTCCCAGAGCTTTAAATGTTATTCTGCAATACAGAAGACATTAAAAGGCTGGCACTGGGATACCCATGGCCTTGTTATGTGCCTCTTTTTTTTCCTTCCTTAAATTTTCTTTGAAACATACACTAACATAGGCAGATCATTTTGGATATGTATACTAAAGTAATACTTTTTCTTACAGGTGAAAGTTTTGAATACAGAATAAATCAGGAATAATCCAGGCTGCAAGGAAAACAGTTATCATGGATTTGTAATGCCAGCAAACCAGAAAATGGACAGAAGATCAATAACACTCACTAGAGCTTTATCTAAAGCTCAGTTTTAGAGTGACACTAAACACAAACTTTTCACGATCCTGAATGAGAATGGTCGGAAAATCTAGCACTGGATTTACCAACCTGAGAACAAAACCTGCAGACCAAAATGCTTCACTGTAAAGTACTGAAATATCTTCTACAGAATAACCCAAGGTTTTTTTGCTGGAGGTGCACGTGTTGTTTGTCCACATTTACTGATTGCCACTTATATTACCTTTTTAAAATTTCTCCTTTCTTTCCTCTGCAATTCCAATATACTTGCTTTACTAGTCTGGGGCTCTTGGGACTGCTAACATAAGAGAACAGAATTAAGGCAATATAGCTGAATGATAGAAATTGGAATTTGGAATGCATGTTAATACATGGATGATATAACCCTCCAAAAACACTGAAAGACAGCTGGGACTAGCAAATACAAAAGATAAGTTAACAGTGTGAAGAATTAGAGCATTGTTAAAGTCTCATTATGAATCCTGTACAATGTGGGAAGTAAGGCTGACATCTGAGCCATTTTCACAGGCAGTAAAAGCTGGTAAAACAAAGCAGAACCCAAGAGGACAAACATAAAAAGCTTTTCAACATGGGAACAGCCAAGACAGTCATCCTTGGAGGTTTTCCAGACCCAACTGAATGTAGGCTGGAGCAACCTGCTCCAGCCATACAGGCACCCTGCCTTAAGCAGGAGGTTACATTACATTACCCTAGAGATTGCTTCCAATGTGTATTATGTCCTCTGGATCTTATAATGTATAATGTTTCTGTACATTATTACATCAAAATTAGATCTGAACACAAGATTAGGCAGAAGATTTACAGACTAATTTTAAGAAGTGTCTATAAACACAAAACATGAAACCCTTCTGGTAATGCAGTGTAATAAACAGACAGTGCCCTTGTTAAAAAACCTCTGAAAACAATAAAAAAACTGTTTTGTCTTAATTAGACAGAAAGGCATTTGGAATCAGTGCCTGGTAAAGTTATGGAGCTTATTCTGGGAGATATCTGAAAGCACCTAAAAGACAATGCAATCACTGCTCACAGCCAGCACAACTTCATGAGAGGAAAGCCCTGCTTATCCAACCCAATTTCCTTTTATAAGGTAACCCACCCAGTTGATGAAGGGATGAGCATTGTAATCTTTCTGGATTTCAGTGAAGTTTTCGGTACTCTCTCCTACAGGAGAGATCTCTACAGGATCTCTAGTCTCTCCTACAGGATCCTTCTGGACAAAATGTCCAGCCCCCAGCTGGATAAACACGCCATGGGATGGGTGAATGACTGGCTCATGGGTCAGGCACAAAGGGTTTCAGTGAGTGGGGTGACATCACACTGGTGACCTGTCACTAGTGGGGTTCCACAGGGCTCCATCCTCGGCCCTGTGCTCTTCAACATCTTTGTAAATGACTCGGATGCAGGACTGGAAGGGATACTGAGCAAGTTCACAGATGATACAAAACTGGGAGGAGCTGTTGACTCCCTTGAAGGCAGAGAGACCTTGACAAATCGAGAGGGATGGGCAATCACCAACCATCTGAAGTTCAACAAGGGAAACTGATGGATTCTGCACCTGAGATGGGGCAACCCTAGATGTACAGACAGACTGGGGAATGAGAGGCTGGACAGCAGTGCCATGGAAAGGGTCCTGATTGAAAGAAAATTTAATCTGAGTCAGCAGTGCCCTGGCAGCCAGGAGGGCCAACCCTGTCCTGGGGGCCATTAGGCACAGCATTGCCAGCCGGGCAAGGGAGGGGATCGTCCCCTCTGCTCTGCACTGGGGTGGCCTCACCTCGAGTGCTGGGGGCAGTTTTGGGTGCCACAATATAAGAAAAACATTAAACTACTACAGAGCGTCCAAAGGAGGGCCATAAGGATGGTGAAGAGCCTTGAGAAGCCGTGTGAGGAGTGGCTGAGATCACTTGGTCTGTTCAGCCTGGAGGAGACTGAGGGGAGACCTCACTGCAGTTACAGCTTCCTTGCGAGGGGAAGAGGAGGGGCAGACACTGATCTCTTCTCTGTGGTGACCAGGGACAGGACCTAAGGGAATGGCCTGAAGTTGTGTCAGGGGAGGTTTGGGTTGGATATCAGGAAAAGATTCTTCCCCCAGAGGGTGGCCGGACACTGGAACAGGCTCCCCAGGGAAGTGGTCACAGCACTGGCCGGACAGAGCTCAAGAAACATTTGGGCAATGCTCTCAGACAGGTATGCCTGAGACTCTTGGGGATGGTCCTGTGCAGGGCCAGGAGTTGGCCTCAAAGATCCTTGTGGGTACCTTCCAACTCAGCATATTCTGTAATTCTGCAAATATACACATTTATCCAATTTTTCAGAACTCAAGGAAAATACAAGTAAATACTTTGAAAGTACATTCACAAAAGGTATCAAATGTTCAGGATTTGAGATGGGGCTTCCCAAACGGTGGAGAAAAATATCTCTTAGACTTCAGCTTGTCCTCATGAATAAACATCACTAAGGAGAGACAGGAATTTCAGCAAAAGGGGCTGAAGAAAGAAAATATTTATCTGTCTAAAAGGCTGAAAGAAGAGACAGTATATTAAATGCAAAATATTTTATTTATTTCAAACAAAAGCTGTGATAACATTGCACAATACTGAATTTTAAGGTTTTGAAATTCACAAAAGTCACTCTTGTGACTTTTTTTGCTCCATATATATCTTTATAATTATATTTTTACATTAGTTTTACATTATGACAAAAGTAAATTACTTACAGAAAGTAAGACAAACTGTATATAACCTACCACCTTACTAATGTTTCATTTATATGCAACCGAGTGTAACCATTTAACTTTGATCTGAAAGGATGACCAGATTCAATGCTTTGTTAATCATACAACAGAATGATACAGTCTGCACCAATAGTTTTTTTAAACAATTAGAAGTAAATGGGCATTTACTGTGTGCTGTGTTTTTCTACAAAATGTAGGTAATAACTCACTTTGTTATTTCACTAGAACAACAATTTCTCCCTTTTGTGTAAGATCTCCAGCAAAAAGGCAGACAGATGCTAAACCCAACATTTTCAGATCCAATGCTGAACAGCCTGGAGGGCAGTTGTAAAAGTCCTGAGTGCAGGATGGGTCCCCCGATGAGCCATCAGGAGGGACCCAGCCTCTGCATTGAACCCTGCTTCTTTCAGCTGTTTTGCTATTTCCTCCACATCCCAGCCTCCCTGTCCCTGGTTAGCCAGGAGGTGGTCAATAAGGCGCGGGCAGAAGGCAGTGGACATGCACTTCACCAACAACTTGGCATTGAGGAGCAAGGAGAGTATTTCAGCATCACAAGTGGAATCATCAACCTACAAAGAAAGAGAAATTCAAAGTAATCAAAAATTAATTACCAGATCCAGCCATCAGCCAGAACATGGCACGATGGTTCTGACTGGACAGTGTGACCTTCAAAGTGAGAGGAGTATTCCCCATGGATTAACTACAGGGATACACGCTTTGCATATGTCAGAATATGTAAAGGTATGTCTTTAACAGTCTACCACATTAATATAAATATTTGACCTGCACAAAGTTAAGGAATAAGAATGCTTAGCTTGGGATTACACCACCAGCTTCATAGACTTTTCAGAGGCTTGAAGTCCCAGTGCAGCACAGATCACACCATTTAGCTCCATATCAAGAATGACACTCTGAGGAAGGTCAGAGCAGAGTATATTAAATTCTGGTCACTTTATATTAATGTGGTACATTACATTTCACATGTTAATATGACAGGCAACATTCACAGACTCAATCAGCACTCACAGCAAGGATGAGATTTTTGAGAGAATATAACATATTAAAAGATGTGAAGCACAGAGCTGCTACCTCTGAGAGATACCCTCGATGCCTGAAAAAATGTGGTTACTTGATATATGAGAACAGAATACTCTCTTGAGAATCTTGTCTGTAGCTTTACAAATAACATTATAGAATACTTTAAATTCTATTTCAGTTAATTTTGATGTGTCTTTCCTGGGTTCTTTGAAATACAGTGCTGTGTTGACTTACCACTTAAGGAAGCACAATTGAACAACTACATATAACCAAAAAAAGGAAGGGATCCCACCCAGGGGAACCTTGACAAGCTTGAGAGGTGGCCCTGTGCCATCTTCATAAGTTCAACAAGTCCCAGTGCAAGGACCTGCATCTGGGTTGGTGCAATCCCAAGCACAAGTACAGGCTGAGCAGAAAATGGACTGAGTGCAGCCCTGAGGAGAAGGACTTGGGGATGCTGGTGGACAAGAATTTCAATACGACCCATCCAGGTGCTCTCACAGCCCAGAAAGCCAAGCGTATCCTGGGCTGCATCCAAAGCAGCGTGGGCAGCAGGGCAAGGGAGGGGATTCTGTCCCTCTGCTCTCCCAACCTGGAGTACTGCATTCAGCTCTTGGACCCCCAACATAAAGACATGGGCCTGTTGAAAAGAGTTCAGAGGAGGCCACCAGGATGATCAGAGGGCTGGAGCACGTCTCCAATGAAGACAGAGGGAGAAGCTAAGTCTGGAGATGTTAAGGCCTCAGAGAGACCTGATGGCACCTTCCAGTACCTAAAAGGGGCTACAAGAGAGCTGGAGAGGGACTTTTTACAAGGGCATGGGGTGACAGGACAAGGAGGAATAATGAAACTGTAAAAGGGCAGGTTTAGATGAGGTATTAGCAATAAATTCTTTACTGTAAGGGTGGCAAGGCACTGGCACAGATCATCCAGGAAAGTTATAGGTGCCCCATTCCTGAGAGTGTTTCTAGGCCAGGCTGGGTCTAGTGGAAGGTGTCTCTGTCCATGGCAGGGGGATTGGAACAAGATGATCTCTTAAGGTCCGTTCCAACCCAAACCATTCTGTGATTCTATGATAAAAAAGGACCAAAGGAGGTGTAGACAATCATCAGTTTTCAATTACTGCACCATATCAAGTTACAAATAAACTAATAAAATTATGATACATTTACAAAACAACCTCAAACTTTAAAAGCCAAAAAAACTGTCTCATTACTCTCTGCTTCATTTTCCATAAAAATTATGTACCAGGTACCAGCAAGTAATAAACACCCCATGATACAGTGATTTAGCACCCTCAAAGACCAATTCAGCTGCTACACAGGACCACAAGATGTGACAACTGTATACAGGGTGATTTGGCAGTGACACTTTACAGTTGAAATTAAGCCATTTTTGATCTAATCAGCACAGCACAAGGTCCAGTTTACAAAACAGTTCTAAGAACCATAGGGATGTCCAGCCTTTAGGCTATCCAACCTTAGTCTTTAATTATTTAATAACTGCCAACAGTTAACTATGGAAATGTTTTCCTGTTGAAGACAGGCTGATCATTAAATAAAATGGGTCAACAAACAGCTGAACATGAGCCAGAGTGTGCCCAGGTGACCATGAAGCCCAGTGGCAGCCTGGCTTGTATCAAAAATAGTGTGACCAGAAGAACCGGGGCAGTGATTGTTCCCCTGTACGTTGGGCACTGGTGAGGCCTACCTCATATCCCGTGTCCAGTTCTGGGCCCCTCACTTGCAAGAAAGACATTGAGGGGCTGGGGCATGTCCAGAGAAGGGCAATGGAGGTGGTGAAGGGCCTAGAGAGTGAGTCCTGTGAGGAGTGGCTGAGGGATCTGGGGGCGTTCATCCTGGAGAAAAGGAGGCTCGAGGGAAACACTTGCTCTCTACAACTGCCTGAAAGGAGGTTACAGCGAGATGTAGGTCAGCCTGTTCTCCTAATTAGCATGTGATAGGGCAGGAGGAAGCATCCTCAGGTTGTGCCAGGGGAGGTTTAGATATTAGGCAAAATTTCTTTATGGAAAGAGTTGTCAAGCATTGGAACAGACTGCCCAGGGAAGTAGTTGAGACATGGTTTAGAATGGACTTTGCAGTGCTGGGTTAACAGCTGAACTCAGTGAGACTCCACAGGTATTTGCTAACCTAAACAATTCTGATTCTATTCTAAATTTCTGATTCTAAATTCTAAAATTTCTAGTGTTGGCATCTAGCAGCACACCACACAGCATACTAAGCCATTATCCAAACAGTTGCCATCTCTTCTGAAATGGGAAGCTGAAGGGATATTCTCTCCCACCTCAAAGCTCTGTGTGCTCTATTCTTAATCTGTATGTAGGATGGAACTTTACACAGGGCTTCACTGTTTGATTTTATGAACACAAAATGCAAACAGTAATTACAGTAGTGAGATTGACAGCAGATGCAAGATTTAATTTAATTTTTTTATGCTGCTATTCAGTTAAGGAAAAGTGGTATAGATTAGTGTGATTTCATATGCCAAAAACCTACCAATTGGAGAGAGATAAATCTGAAAGAAGATCTTTCCTAGCATAAACCATTAAACATCTGAGCGATACTATGGGGGATGAAAATGCCTATGCAACACACAAGCAGAGAAACTTGTCTGCACTCACAAAGAAATGAGATCAGAGTGGTTTCACACATAACAAAACAGCTCACAAAAACACTCTTGAGTTGTGCCCCATAGCTCATCTTTAGGCCCAAATAGATCAGCAGGTTTAAACTGATTAACATTTCCCATTTTCTGACTTGCAAACTGTCTGAAGACCTGGTCAGGAAGAGGAAACCTTTGTAACTTAGTTGTCTCTAGGCAGCTGGATGGAGACACATGATGGCAACCAGACTCCGTGAATGCATTTCATACAGTTAAGGCCACTGTCTGTTCCACCAGTCTTTGGTCAGTCTAAGCAGAGTCTGGCACGTGTGGGAAGAACACAGAGACACCAAGGTTTGATGAGAATTGCACTTAAAAACAGGCAGCAAGGAAAGCTCAATTGACTATTTATCAGTTTTACAACTCCAGATCATGTCAACTTTTTGGTTATCAATTGCACATGTAGAGACATTTCTAGTCATTAGTTTAAATAAAAATAACCTACAGAGATTGTCAATGAATTGATACATGTTTACAAACCTTAATTAAGATAGCTTATACTGTTCAGCTTATACTAAACAGCTCTGCTTAAATAGAACTGTAAGTTTTTTTAATTAAGTCAATGTAAATGTAGCTTAAGACTGCATTTATTTAAAATTAATTTGAAATCAGAACAACAAGCATTAAAGCAAAAAAAATTACTAAAACAATATAAAAGGCAAGCACACAAAGCATGTATTTTTTAAAAAATACACCATAGAGAGTATAGTATGTTTCTTATGCAAGAAATTGCTCAGCAAACCTATGACTCTCCAATCTAAAAAAAGAGACGGCCTGGAGGACATAGGGCAGATAGCAACATCACTAAAATTATGAAGGGATTAATTAAAAACATTATCTCATTAAGAAAAAAAAATGAAGCATCAAATTAATCTAGTGGGATCAGATTACGAGAAACTAAAAAAAAAACTAAGTATTTTCACTGTTGAATTCTCTGCCAAATGATACTGCAGGATGTAAAAGCTCATCCAAGTTTAAGGAGAAATTGCACAAAACCAAGGAAGAAAACCACTGGCAATTACTTAGCAGATACATACAGCTGAAAATAACCAAAAGTTTGGAAAGCAGTATTTCAGAGAAAGAGCCTGTACATCTGCCCTATTCTTACTCTTCAGTAGACTTGTAATTCTTCCATCTGTTCAAGCCAGGTTGCTGTTCCAGATGGAATTTTGATCCTCAAAATCTTACATTTTAAAAAATATTAATGGAAATCAACCTCCAGAGTTATTTTTGCTTGCCGTACATACCAAATATTAGCCTGCAGTAGATCCAGACTCTTAAACACACTACATTTTCATTTTCAAAATCACTCTTTTGAGTCTGTAGGACAGTAAAACCCAGCAAGTAAAAAAACAACCACCTTATTATCCAAGTTTTAAAAAGCTGGTTTTTTCTGGGCAGACAGCTCAGTCAGGATCTTACTAATGAATCACTTCTGATCTGCTTGCAGATGCAGAGCCCTTGCTATCCCAAGACCTTAACTAGGCCATAAACTAAGACTATTGCTAACCCCAGAATCACTGTTGCAGTGATAAGGAATGCATGTGACTGCAGTTTAAGCAGGTCTCAGAGGTGCAGGTATCTTCTGCACAAATTAACACCCAATCACTTTCCATACTATGTGAATAAACTACGACCCACAATAAGGACAAAATCAGAGTGTCTATGTAAGAGAAAAATCATTATGCCTATCTAGAACTCCGTGCTAAGGGTGCTAAATTTTTCATTAGAGTAAAATCTGGAAGGTTTAAATGGGAGTAGCTTTCATTTTTCATATCCATCTCTCCTTCAGCAGAATTTGACAGTGTAGATTTAGCATGATGCTTACACACAACATCCATGGTTACAAGTAAAAGGTCTAATGGGGAGTAACTACATTAAGGAGGACTGACTTTTTTCCCTTGGCTTTCCTATTTAGGCATTGGCTAACATCTACTTTCAAGCATTGAAGTGTAGGCATTCAAGTGGTACCTTTGCTGTCATGGGAGCACTTGGGAGTACTGCATCCAGGTGTGGGGCCTCCAGCACAAGAAGGACATGGACTTGTTAGAATGGGTCCAGAGAAAGTAATGAAGACAACCTTAGGAGGGCTATAGAGCACCTCTCCTATGAAAAGAGGCTGATAGAACTGGGGTTGTCAGCCTGGAGAAGAAAAGGCTCTGAGGAGACCACACAACAGCCTTTCAGTACAAGACAGCTGGAGAGGGATGTTTCACAAGAGCACAGAGTAATAGGACAAGAGGAAATATCCAATCTAAACCAGCCCTCTTAACTTTAAATGGTAAGAGAGTTGGTTTAGATTGGATATTAGGAAGAAATTCTTCACTGTGAGGGTGGAACAGGTTGCCCAAAAAAGTTGTGGATGCCCCAACCCTGGAAGTGTTCAAGGTCAGGTTGGGCTTTGAGCAGCCTGGACTAGTGGAGGGCATCCCTGCCCACGCAGGGTTTGGAACTTGATGATCCAATTCCCCAACAGCATTGTTTGTGCAGGTGTCCAGAGGTTCTGGTATCACCAACAGGCAATATTTCACCCATAACTTCCGCATTATAAAATCCGCAAATTATGAAAGGTAAGAGCTGCTGATGACCTAACAGCAGTAAAGAACTGAAACTGCTGTTTCCCAGAGTATTCCCTTCTCCAATACTACTACAGGTAAAAATGCTTTTAGTTTTATTCCTCCCTGGAGTATATATCTATAGAACAAATAAATAAGGGGAAAAGAAACCAGTGACATAAAAAATCCTGGAAAAACAAACTAGAGAAAGATATTTTATCATAATCACCATTAGCTTATTTACACATAATTTAACTATTTCTTTTAAAGATTAAGTCCCATTAAGTGAGCAGTCATAAATAGCATACACTGGAGAATACTAGACATTCCATTATTCCATATAATATTTATGATTTTTCATATTACATTTTTCAGTAAAACATGTTACAAAGGTAGATTCAATACTTCACTTAAATTATAACATGCAAATCAAGTTAAAGTATTATTTCCAACTACAACATTTTTCTGGTTCCAGTTTCTATTGAAATATTGATTGAACAAGTATTTGCACTGCTTATATTAACCCCCATTTGTTAGCTATTTTAGCATTATAGGTACCAAGAGGCAATAGAGTATTTACTTGCTCTCTCAGATGTAGAAAAATCAGTTTTCATCTCTGAAAGATAACCAAGCGCACAGACAACACTGAAATCCCTCTCAAAAACAATCTGACTTTTAACAGCTCTATTGGCAGTAATAAGGTTATCTAAGTAAACGGATTTTTTATATTACTCAAACACTACACAACACAGGGGAAGAATAGTTATTTCTGTAATTTAGAAAAGGCAAGTGGCAGTTCATTAAAACATACACAATAAAAAGAGGGGTCTGCAATTTCAAAAAAGCTTACACAAAAATTAGGTTGGTTTACTACAGGCAAAAGCTGTACAATTCCTAGTATCAGCACTTCAGCACCATCCTTAACTGTAAACATCCATAAACCTGTCAGCAACATACAACAAATGGCTAACTAATACATCCTATCAGCAAGCAAGTGCTGTATTTTTCTCGCAGCCATGTTTGTGAGCTGTGTTAGCACTGGATCAGGGAATCAATAGCTATGATTCCCCTCTGCCAGATGTTATTTGTCTGTTTCCTGTTTAATGTAAGCAGAAACGGCCTTCCTATGAAAAATTCACTAAGAATTTTACAAAAAGCATTAACAGTTCAAATACTGTTTTTTAAAAAGCAAAAAGCAGGCATAGAAAATTATACTGAATAAACATTGCCATAGCTAAGTAATATATGCACTTTTAGTACAACAGCAAATAATGTAATCATAAGAGATGCATATAAAACAAGGAGTAAGAGGTACTTTTCATACAATATAAAAACAGCTTTTACATTTAGCACAGCACTCTTCTGTACCTGCTGCTTTTCTAACACTGTCACATTCAAGGTACTGGCTAAGGTCTATGCCCAATGTAATGAAGTCAATAGTTAAATCTTCATTGACTTAAAGTGAAACATTAGACCAAAGCTAACTGCTTTGAAAATTCTAGGTTATTCAGCACTCTTACAGAACTGTGTGCTCAAATTAATACTGAATTTAGAAGGAAGAATCAGAAATAGCTTATCAAGCTGCCTCCTGGATAAGAAAGCCAAAAAGAATATTATTTTGGGCATGCACAGGTGTACAAAGTGCTTTATACTAGCAAGAAGCTAATAAGGTTCCTGGCCCTTAAACTCCAATATAATGTAATCAGCCTAGAGTGTAGGAAACTGAAAGCTGGAGCACACTAGAAAGAAATGGCCAGTTAAGAGAGCAATACAATTAGTAACCATTCAGAAAGTGCTACTGCACAGCATTATGCTTTAAAAATAGTTAAATAAAATGTACTTGGACAGTAATTCCTGCTAACAAGCTTCAGAATTAGTCACTTATACAGCAGCTTTCATCTGTTAACAAAAGTCAATTTTGAAAAGCTAACAAGAACACAGAGATGAGAAAGTACATGAATGTATCAGATTTGTGCTTGCTTTTCAATGAAATCATCTTGTTTAAAAGTTACAAAAAAGCATTGCTTTGTAGAAATAAAATCTAGAATTGCAGGTGGTAAAAGAAAACTATCAATGTACTATTGTTTGGTGGTTAATATGTATACAATTATTTTTTGTAAAAAATTTAGAAAATTTGTGGTTTATTGGTATAAAAGAAAGGACATAGGAACACCTATGTGTTCTTAGCTTAGATACCAAACTCTACTAGCAAACACTCCATATTCAAACTGGATGCTAACAATGGCATTAGAATTTTGGTAGAAGCAGATGTGTGTTACATATAATACGTCCTGCTACCTTGCATTCTACTGTTTCAAATTTTCATAGAGAACATATTAAAAAAAGCTAGTGCTTCTTCCATTTTGGTAACAAAGCCCTTTTGAAGGAAAATTAGCAATATGTGAAATGGAGCCTGTGCTTCCTAATCCATTGCTTCTCTGGCTAGTCTTCACCAGTTCTGGAAAGGAGATAGATCATTTCTCAAACTATCCAAAGGATGCAGAAAGAGAAAGCTTCTGGAATGCAATATGCATAAGAAGGAAAGACACAGCACATGAGTAGGAGTAAGTGAGGCAGAGAGACTTAAGGGAGAATCCTGGGAAGAAGAGGATGGAAAGTATCTTTCCTAGGTAAAAGAAGATAGTGTGAAAGTAGGGGATATGATTTGCACAGTTTGTTACAACCAAGGAATCTGAAAACTTTGTAGCAATCAATATAACTAGAACAGAGGGTATCCCTAGCAGAAGTTATCATTTCAATCTGAATTCCTACAAATCACATTTTCAAAGCTTTTGTGTTTGAGGGATACTTATTTTAGAAAGACACATGGTTTCATTTGTTTGTTTGTGGGCAGTTTCATTATGAAGTACCACATGGAAAATATAACATCAATTATTATTTTGTATCGTAATACACAACCAAAAGCTCCCTAAGATATGGTGCACAATTTGGAAATATTAGAGATGAGGCTTTCCTACCTAAATATTGTAATTCTGGAAATTACCAGTGCAGTTAATTCAGTCAGAGGAGAAAGCCATTCTCTTTCATGAAAAGGTAAGAGACAATTGGCTCCTCTCTTGCAGCAGAATGTCAGATCGCAGACCACAGCTAACATAAAACCCAAGAAAGTTAGGCTGCACATGCACAAGTTCAATTAAGAGCTTCAAAAAATTTTAAACTCAGCTCAGCTTTCAGAAAAAAGATAAAAAATGATATAATGCTTTTGCCAGGAGACTAACTTTCATCATTTTAGGTGTTCCTTCTTATTTGCCGAAAAGGAAATACACAGGGAAAAGACAGTAATGTAATGTTATATAGCAATTGACAAATATACAGTAACATCTTTCAGTTCTTGCTCAAAGAAAAAGACAATATTTAGGTTTTTTCTCCAGAAACTTTGCTACAGTATGGAATCAAGTCTGTTTAGAATGGCATGAAAGTCCCCAAACATACCATCACAACAAAACCAGTGACATAACAGCTCTCCAAGTGTATATAAATAGATGGCACATTTGTCAGAAACAAGCTAAGTAATCTGACATACTACTATCACTTAAAAAACCCCAAAGTAAGGGAATTTAAACACAGAGGTAACAGTCTATTTCATATAACAGAATAGTTTCTGTTCCACCACACTGACTTAAAACAGCATACTAAGTAATTTAAATGAAGTGCTATGAGGTTTAATCACCTCAAGTACGTATAAAAGCTCTTACCAGCCCTGTGTTACTGCTCACTGTGGATACAATAGCTGTGGAAAACCTTAATAATGGTAAGTGTCTCAGTAGTCTCTGCTTACTACATGAAGATAAAAGAGCTAACTTATTACCTCAGCCTCTGAAAGGTGGTTCATTCAACTGTTCATACCTTAGCAACAGCTGTTATCTGCTCCAGTGCCACAGCATGAAGGTCTTGGTCTTTGCTTTCTACCAGCAGTTTCAGGGATGGCAGCAGGAGGGACTGGTTAAGCAGCAGCAAACATAATTCTTTGATACACTGAAATAAAAAGTAAACTGTCTCAGTGTGATCTCTGGAGATACTAACACCATCATTCACAATAAAATTTATGAAAATTTTATGTCAAATGCAAAATGAAAACCACACTTTCACAACAAATGAATTTCCTGTTGGAAATACCTCTTTGGAAACTTGAAAGAACAAATTTTTAAAAATGTGGAATACTGGTTAAAGTGCAACATTTGTTAGATTCAGGTACTGAATCACCATTACAACCACAAGTTTTACTGAAAAAATAACAGAGCAATCACAGCTCTTTGTGGGACTAATATATTTGTGCTTACTGAAATACTGCAAAGCACAGGAAGAAACTTTGACAGACATCTGTGACAATTCTGTAACTCAATTATGCAATCAGAAAAGTATAACAAAATAAAGAGCAAATAACAGTACATACGAGAGTTCAATAATGCTTCTGTTGCAAAACTTTTCCAGACTTTAATTGTGTATAAAATATTGTACAAAGTTTAGCAAATTAACTTTCTGTATTTCATCTAGTTTCCTATATTTTATAATACAGCATAAATTTAGCATCACACAACTTCAAGACAAAACTGGACAGAAAATATCTTCTAAAATAAAAACAAAAAAGCCCCTCAACAAATCTACTGTGCACTTCCAAAACTTTACCTTGTCCCTTAGTTAAACAACCAAACAACATGTCCTACATGAATTTTGTGAGTCGTTTTATTTTCCTCAATATTGCAGTGATTTGTTCATTTATACGTCAGAAAGTATTTCAACAGACAGATTATATTATAAACCAAATTTTAACTTTCATTTCCCTTTCTGTCATTTCTGAGAATTTAGGCTGCTTGTCACAACCACTTCCCAATAAGGCCCACCAGAGATGCCCCATTTTCCAAGGCACTTTACACTAGGGACTCTGAATATTGTATGGTAGTTACATTGAAAATGGTATCCATCTCTTTAAGATATGCTCTCTGTTTGACTCCAACAATTCGATAGTAATTGTCAAAGGAGCTCACCAGCTAAATATTAAGCTGAGAGAATGCAAGTCATGTATTTTTTATGTCTTTTGAAGTTTAATGATAACTGTAACAATTTAATGACCAAGATGATCCACACATTTAGTAGCATAGTTTCAGTAGCTGTGAGCCTAAAAGCCTAAAAATTATTTGAAGATGAGATGTTAAATATTCCAATTGTAATGTACTGCAGAGACACCTGTTTGCCTGGGACAGGGAGCTCTCTGGCTGTACTTGCTCAGTCTTTTCTCAATTTACACCTTAAAGGAACAGCCTAGAAGAATATATTCCATCAAATTAAGCTCTGAGTCACTAAGGCAAGGCTTGTGCTCTTATTCAGACTTGTTCCTTTAAACTTGTATTCAGTACTGCTACTGATGGTCAATGCTTAGAATCACAGAGTATGCTAAGATGGTGTCTTGGGGTGACCCAAAAGGATCATGGAGTCCAACGCCTGGCCCTGCACAGGACACCCCAAGAATCAAATCATGTGCCTAA
The DNA here is from genome assembly GCA_013397725.1 of Rhagologus leucostigma. Lineage (NCBI taxonomy): Eukaryota > Metazoa > Chordata > Aves > Passeriformes > Rhagologus > Rhagologus leucostigma. The sequence goes on from VZTD01000490.1 coordinate 205,559, forward strand.
GAGCATTGTCCAAATGCTTCTTGAGCTCTGTCAATCTTGGTGCTGTGACCACTTCCCTGGGGAGCCTGTTCCAGTGTCCGGCCACCCATTGGGTGAAGAAGCTTTTCCTGATATCCAACCTAAACGTCTCCTGACTCAACTTCAGGCCATTCCCTTAGGTCCTGTCCCTGGTCACCAGAGAGAAGTGTCTGCCTCTCCTCTTCCCCTCACAAGGAAGTTGTAACTGCAGTGAGGTTTCCCCTCAGTCTTCTCTCTGCCAGGCTGAGCAGACCAAGTGACCTCAGCTGCTCCTCACATGGCTTCCCCTCAAGGCTCTTCACCATCCTCACGGCCCTGCTTTGGACACTAATAGCTAAATATCTTTCCTATATTGTGGCACCCAAAATTGCCCCCAGCACTCGAGGTGAGGCCGCCCCAGTGCAGAGCAGAGCGGGACAATCCCCTCCCTTGCCTGGCTGGTGATGCTGTGCCTGATGCCCCCCAGGACACGCTTGGCCCTCCTGGCTGCCAGGGCACTGCTGGCTCATGTTCAACTGGCCAGTGACCAGGAGCCCCAGGTCCAGTGCTGCTTTCCAGCCTCTCATTCCCCAGTCTGCCCATAAATCCAGGGTTGCCCCATCCCAGGTGCAGAATCTGGCACTTTCCCTTGTCAAATACAGTTGGTGATTGCCCATCACTGTGATTTGTCCAGGTGTGACTGTAGGGCCTCTCTATCCTTAAGGCAGTCGACAGCTCCTCCCAGTTTATAGCATGGGCATGCTTGTTGCGAATGATGTAACATGCATCAAGGAATAAGACGACTAAATAAATACATTAAGCTTTGTCTGATCATTCATATGCTTATTAAACTTCTGTTAATTTCATATTCCACTGTATTTCTTTTGAGCTGCATACCTTCCATTCCAGCAAACTTACTGAATGCAAAGTTAAGGATTCGCTCCACGTCTTTTTTTGAAAACGTGTATTCACAGCAATAGATGCAACTTATATTCAGAAAAATAAATTCTGAGAGTCATAAAATACATAATCTAAGCAAAACAGCAATTTTATCATGCTTGGTAACATCTTCCTCTCAAAACCAGCTGGACAAGTTGAATAACTTTCTGCCTGATGGTAGCACATCTGGCAGACATACTCAGTTCAGTATTACCTACCATGCCCAAGTACAGAAGAAGACATAATCTCTTTTGAAGTAGAAATACACATTCCAACAATTGCATTCCATTTTCCACAGGAAGGGACTGGACAGCTTACCAGCCACTGCAGACTGTCCAAATAGTACAAGTATCAACTTGTATAACTGCCACTAATGACTGGAGGGCTGCTCTCAATAGGAATTGAAAACCCCAGCCCAAGAACAAAGTCATCACCCACAGCACCTCTCAGAGCAACATAAGTGGGTTTCTGTTCTGCAGTGAGCACTTGAAAGCATTTAAGCATCTGCTGCCTGCCATGAGAGGCTCTGCTTAGAGGGGGTTTGATGTTACCTGTGAAAAGGTTAAGGGAAGGCCCAATTCAAAACCTGAATTACCAGAATTTAGTTGAAACTTTTGTAAGATAACTTTTTTCTTCTATCTAGTTATGCAGCTATCAATGGTTCACTGTGACACCAGTGAGACAAATAAACCGTATGTCATACGAGTCTGTTTTGGGTCCAGTATTATTCAGTATTTTCATGGATGGTTTGAAGGGCTGGATAATGAATACAAACAGCATTATGTCTAGAAAGGCTAAAAGCAGATTGAAAAGCAGCATTTAAATTCAACATTATCAGAGGAAAATGAGTAGACATGTGTATGAACAAAATCACACAATCTAAAACCATATATAAACCCCAGGAAAAACTAGCTACAAAAATTAGAAAAAAGGAGACCAACTGGCTGCTGTATTATTCTAGGAGATAAGTATCTCATAGCCACTAGGACCCAGGCTGATTACAGGTAAGGGACTAGATTCATTCTCCCATGTTAACTGACAGATGACCCATAGGCTGATAGAAGAACATGAGCTATTCAGAGGAGTTACACTTTAACAATTACCAGGAGGAGAAGGATTTATCCCTTTCTAAAGATGCTAATCAGGCAGTGCAGATGTTGGGCAATCCAAACACGTGTCTTCTAGGCAAATAAAACAATGTTTTTTTCCAATAAAAGGAATGGAAGTATCTATCCGTTGAATAATGCAAATTAAATCCCAAAAGAAACAAACAAAAAAACCCACAAAAATGCCCTCCCAAAGCAAACAGACACACAGATACAAAGATTAAAGCTATGTAACTACCCAAAAGACATAAAAAAAACCCCCTAGATAGACCAGTAGGATATGGAACGAAAAAAAAAGTGAAACGCTTCATGATTATATCCAAAGACAGTTTTTCTAATGTCTAGACCACATGACTTGAAGTTACATGTGTTTTCCATTACAGCCTTTGAACCCAGCAAGGTTGTAATGGGAGAGAACTTGAATGGCAAATGTTATTCATGATAATTAACTGCTTTCAGTTTTTAGAATTCCATCATTCCAGATCTGTCTTCTTAATCAGTGTATTTACTGAAATGTCAAATCACCTAAACAGGTTAATTGTCAGTGATCAGATTTTCATCTTACTCAGCCACACGACTGCAAATCTGTCATTTGAGCACTTAAGTACTGTAGCCATACATACAAATAAATTACTTAAATTCATACATGTCATTCCCCCTCTACACAAGTAGCGACTTACAGGAAAACAGCCTGTGTTTTTAGGTAACTGTACAACTACATATTTTAGTGCAACTCTTTGCTACTGCACAGCGTTCTAGCCATAAAAAATGTATTTTACATCAGTAAGGCTGTTTTAAAGCTTGAAGATCAGAGTAACTTCATATGTGTACATGTATATTTATACTTACATGGTAGGCTCTTTCAACGTCCTGTACCATTAAAAAAAAACAAAGGAAGGCACCTCCAACCAAAGCTGTCTACCAATACCAAAACTGTGTGTAAACGGTGACTTGTCATAGAGATCAAGGAAAACTTTACTCAACTAAGAGAAATGCAAACCACGACCTTTCTTGAGCAGAACATTCTACTTTGACAAAGTTCAGCTACTCCTATGCACATTAAGATTGTGAGTTTACAAGCTATAATGCATCATTTCAATGCCTTAAAAAGAAAATCTACATATAATTATACCAGTCCCAGGGATACAGAGACATGCCTTCCACCAAAGAGTTTTGGTGGGATGAATAAATTAATAAATGTACTTATCACTTCAGCTTACTGCCACCTTCTGGAATCATGTTTTACATAGAGTTCTGAACTTGACTCAGATCAGTGTGTTGGACTAGAAAAAAAAACAACCCAACAAACAAAAGCCCACACACCCACCTGTCTGTATTTTAAACAGAATGTGTTGTTTTTATTCTGCTTCTCTTCCTAACATCAGCTGTTTTCTATAACAGTGACTGTGTAAAGATAATTATAAGAGATTAATCAGCCTACTAAAAATATGCACGACTACTCTGAAACTGTGAAGTTTATTGAGAATTTCTCCAGTCTGTCTTCATTAATATACAGTGTTTACATACAAAACACTTAAATAATTTTATACTTAAGAGATACTTGTATTGAAGTATGCATACACAGTTAGGGAAGACAAGTTAGACAATCATAGTTACTACTTAGCAATTACTTGTATATTAACATTTTGTTCAATCACCATGTTTTTCAGGGATTCCTCACTAAATCTTTATGCATTTATTATTGAGAATTACTGGAAATTTAATTAACAGTTTTTACAATACTGACTTCAATGACAATAGACTACTAATGCCATTCTACAAATACATCAAAGAATAATTTATACTGGAACAGTGTAGTGTTGTATTTTTCCTCTCTCCTGTGCTTACCTTTTCATGTGGGTCCCCCCTTCCCCGCCCCTAGCCCTAACCACTCCCTCGGGTTTCTCCCACTGATTCTGTTACCCCAACTCCACCCATGTACCACCCCTACACCCTGTGACCATTGGTCCTTGTGCTCTCTCCGCCCCCCCTGCCCCGGATAAAGGACCCTGCATGCCATGTGATGCCCTCTCTCGTATTCTACCCTGCCTTGGGGCACCAGTCTCTGCCTGGGGGAACCATGCCATGTGCTGGCTCTCTACCTTTGGGAGCGAGCACATGTGCTGGATCTGGGCTTCTGGGAGCCACCATGAAATAAAAGATCTTCTGCAGCCACCATGCGGAGAGCATTCTCGCCTCCTTTACCGTCACCGTGTTGTGGGGCTTCAGCTTTCCGGAGGGTGCAAGGGGCAGCCTGGAAGGGGCACGGGAAGCGGAACAGCCGCTCTCCCCGAGCAAGCCTCTCTGCGCTCTCCGAGAAGGCTGGGGCATGCCATACCACTGCAGGAATCTACAGACTGCAACAGAACCGACCTATAAAGATCAGCTAATCCAACCAGCCTCCAACTCAAAGCAAGTCCAACAATATCAAACTGCCTGTGCCATGATCCAGTCAAGTCCTAAATACTTCCAAAGATGGGCTCTCCTTGTGTCTTACAGGCATCCACTTATGCTAATGTTTTAAAGGTGAAAAATGTTTTCCTTGGGTGCAACGGGAGTTTTTGATGATGTAACGTGTCTCTATTGCCTCTTGTCTTGTAACTGAGCATCTCTGAAAACAGACTAATTCCTCTACTTGTTTCCTCATTTGACTACTTAAAGATATCTCCCATAGTCATCTCTTCCCAAGACAGATTGAACTCAGTTCTCAGCCTCTCTGTTAGCTTTCCACTGGACTTGATCCAGTATGGCAACATCTTACTTGCAGCCGGGACCTTGAAACAGGACTCATAAACATGATAGTCAAAGTTAAAACTTACCTTGACAGGGAGCATATGCTTTGTCTCATACAAAGAACGGCAGATTTTCAAAATTTCATTTCCTGTGTTCTCCTTTTCCTCAGGTGGGCACCTCTGCAGCATAACAGTCCCCAGTTTCACCCAGGGATTATCATCTGCGCACGGTCTGCCAAGTAAAAAAAGAGATGCATATAGAATATAAATATACATACATCATTTTCTGTAGGTTGTTTCTCATGTGTGACTTAAAGGTACAACCTCATGAAAGAAAAATGAAAGTTTTGAGACAAGTTTCTGTCCGTAATGCCATCACTCTTTCAATGCAACAAAGAAGTTTAAATTACTTGAAATTATGGCATGCTTATTACAAACCGTGAGGAATTATACATCAGATAAAGACTGATCAAACCGGAATAGCACAGGACCTTCTCCTGGCCTTACACCAGCTGATTTCCCAAGCAGAGTGGTATCAAGGGAGGGGTGACAGAAATCCAGCATTCCTAATTTTGTTTGCTTTGATCACATTCTAACAGCTTCTGTTTCTCAAGTATCTGTCTCTTGCTTCTGAGAGGAAAAAATATAGCCAGATTCACATTTTAATTTTCAGATCCAATGAGTACAAACAAAAATAAACTTTTCTCCATAGCCCATCCAAAAAAGGTAGGAGAGTGAAATTACATGCATCTGAACTTCTCTGCTAGTAGATACAGATACAGTTACATCCGTTTTACATATTTAAAATGTTCTTTTAATTCCACACAGAACTTTAAGCTATGTCACCATTACAGAGTCAGACATAAACAGATGGCAGACAGTAGATACAAGTAAATTTCATCATGCAGGATGGCAAAGGCAGTGTTTACTGTGAAGTTTTGTTGCTGCACCATTTTTTGCCTATAGCCATTATTTGGTAGATCATGGAGATGTTTTGGATACTTTTGTCAGGAATAGGTATAACTGGCTAGGCGTGGATGTACTGAGAGAAATGGGTAGCAATCCACTTTTAACTGATAGCAAAGTGCAACACTGGAACACGCCCACACTGCCATTTTTCTAATGTAAATTAAGTTGATGCATTTCAATTCCCACCTACAGTGGGCTAAAATCATGCACAATCACAGCTTATATCATGATTATATTAAGCCTCAATAACACAAACTCTATGTTCATCTGTGCATAAACTTAAGAAGGCACAAAAGGCATTTTAAAAATCACCCCGTCAATCTCCGGTCAGTAAGTGGCATCCCAAAGACACGGTAAACTTTCCACTTTTTTTGAAGAAAAAACCAAACCAACTCACAGCAAGACCAAAAGTGGCACTTTGGTGTTACAATTTAGTGTAAATTAAGATACTCAGACAGTACATGTGGCAAGAAGCAGTAAAGTGCTGTCAAAGTGCTGCTTTTCATAGTTATTATTTTGCAGCAATTGTTAAAGCAGCACATTAATATAATTGTAAACGGAGTCTGTTAAGAGAGTCTGTTGGATTGACATATACCAAGTGTCTGACAACTCTGGAGAGGACAATCATCAGTATCTACTATTTCATACATAAAAGCTCTCTTGTGCTCATCGTCCACTTTCAAAAGTACACACTGTAAACAAGTAAAAGCAGCTCCACATGCAGCTGTCATTACAGCCCAACATGAAAACCAGACAGAGAAGCTAGGAGTGGGCAACTTGGAATGCAAATTAAATAGAAGTCATTGTCTTTCTTCCTTCTGACAACTTAATTGAGCCTTTCCATTAGTCACAGTCACTGAGCACAGTGCTGTCATAAGTCTGGCTGGGAATAACAGAGCTCCTCCTCTCCGCTCCTTTCAACGTGACGGGTCGAACCCCAAGATGCCAGATTATTCAACAAACAGAACATGAGGCACTGAATCTGTGAATCCTCAGTAAGGGCAGGAGAAGGAAAAAATCCCTCCAACTCCATCTTTGCCACTGGTTAAAGGGATAGCTCCTGCTATGTGATCCATTTCTCACTTAGAGGCACAGAGTCAAAGTGAATTTCCATTTCTATAGCTGCTGCCCCTGAAGTACATTAAGAAAATCTCTAAGAATTTCCCATTAGAAAAAGGAAACAAAAATCACACTACGAAACACAAAAATAACCAGAGAGATGCAAGGCCATCAAAGCTTGCCATATGTAAATTTATTTAAGTAAAGTATCAGATTATATAGTTTAAATATATAAAGCTTTTCTCATCACAGTACCTTATAACTATTTGAAATACTCCTGTGCACTATTAACAGCTATCTGCTATCTCTAATTAAAACCAAAATTAAGTTACCAAAATCTGACACCTACAGGCAGAATTGAATTTTCTTTCCTGAATTTTACTTTAGTTCAACTGTGGTTATAAAATAATATTTCTCATCATGAAAAAAAGCAATTATTTCAAAACCACAGCAGAAACACCGTAATTTTTTTCCCAAAGCCAAAAGAGGAAAATCTGGAACTAAGATTAAAAAAGTGAACTAAGATACTGAGTCTCTAACACTGGGGTTATTTCAGTTCCAAAACACCTTATCAATATTTATAATAAATATAAAAAATGCCTTTTGAATGTAGGTAGCAAGTTCCAAAGGACTGCAGAGCTTCACGTACTGTCAATAATTTTTTTAAGAAACACCGTTATGAAATGTTTAAAATGACATCTGATTATGAGACACCTGTGTGGAAAAGCATGCATGCATAACAAGGGTATGAAAATAAAATTTTAAAAAGTGTATGGCTTCGACTGCTGACTGAAACAACCAAGCTACTTCTGCTTTCTCACAGTAAACACAGCATGTTACGACATGAAGAGACTCATACTTGTGATAATAAGTATTATTGTAACTGGAGTGTTTTAGAAAACAAGAACTAAAAAAACATTAAGAAGCATGGATTTACTTACACAGAGGTTACAAAAATTAAAAGCCTACCAAACACCCCCTCTTCTTTAGTTCTTTTACTTCTCCGTCCTTTTAATCCTTTACAGAATGTAAATTGTGTTTTCCGGCTTTATATTCAATTGTAAGTATTAGATATTTACTGCTAGATTGAAAACCTAAATTTTAAGTATTCACATGAGTCAGACCTAAATTCCCCAGTTCCTGTAAGGATCATTACACTGGCTGTAAAAAGTAAGCGATAATGACCCTCTTCTGAAGGAGAGGAGGAAAAAAAGAGTAAACAAACATGTTAATACATATAGTTTTAACTTCTTAACGTTCTCCTCTTTGCTCAAAAGTTTGTTAATACAACTCGCTTTAAAATGAGATTTTTGAGAACACCACTAACAAAACCGTTCCTGTTCTTTACTCCCAATCATCCTAAAGATAGGCTTTTCAGGAACACATATACACATAAATATATAAACCCCTAGGCTGCTAAGCAGAGTTGAATGCTGTTAATGTGGAATTATGCAACAGGGAGAGAAGAGGGAAGAATTGTGACTATGTAATTGACTAGGAGCCATAACTACTTTAGACTCTAAATGAGTTATGATACAGGTGATCTAACTATTTGCAGAAATGTTCACTTCCAAGACTGCTTAAGTCTTAAGAAGTATCCCACCTCTGAAATCTGATCCAGAGTTACTTGTGACTACACCTTTTTTCTTTTTCTATTCTTCACTTTAGCAAGTCAGCCTGAAGGAACATAACACCAAGAGGGAGATAAAATTACGTAATTTTTATGTCCTCTGTTACAGAGCAGTAGACAAGAACTGCCTATATTCAAGAAGGGCTCTCCTTTCACAAGCTCTAGTCTTTCTGTTGAACCCAAGGAAAAAGGATTTTGCTAACTGCAGCAGTATTTCACTTGACCTTTTGTTCTGTATGTTTTGTTTTTTGTTAAAGGTAGTGTGTAAATTAAAAAAAATTTGACAGTTCCCACACACTGTGAGGCACCCAATTTTCAATTATAATCAAACCCAAAACTTAAAATGAAAGTTGAAACATGAATTTGTGACAAATCACACAGCAGTCCTTGTAATTCTTCAAGTACTGAAGACAATTTTTGGCTTGTAAACCTGTCACTAAGGAATTTAGGTTAACGCTTATCCAGAAATTCCAAACAAACTGTAGGCTTGAAAGTGAAAAACCTTTACAGATTACCTTGTAACCCACCAGTTCTCTACTCATACACAAGAGTTACTTTTCAGAAAAAGATAAGCTTTAACTTTTTTGAAAAATCAATGCACATAAACACTTTGGGGAATGTAGTCCCCAAGCTAAAACAGGCTCTAATCAATACCCCTAAGTAATCCAAAATAAACACAATTTAATGACTCTAACCTACCTACCATCAGACACGGCTAGCCAAAAATTTAGTAATACCACTGCCCTCTGAAAGATATGTGACCCTTGCCTCTTTATTTGAATCCTTATATCTTGGAAGTGATAAGCAGTTACAGAATACAACAGCTAAATTTTTTACTTTCAAATGTATTTAGAAAGTCACAGACAAAACCCAAAGAGTTGATAAAATATAGTGTAGTCTGGATGTTCCAAATTACTACTTCTAGTTAATATCCACTTTGATAGGTGCAATTCTGAAGTCTTATAATTATTTTAATCTTAAACTGTTTTGGATGCTTTATTCAGAGACAGAAATAATGGGTAGTGGATCTAGATGAGAAGTTCCATTGTGCGGTACTGTTACCCTCCCAGACCTCCTGCAGTCTGTCTGCATCTGAACATGACTTTTCAAAAGCCTTTCTGCAAAGCGTAACTTTGAATAAAAAGAACAGTCAGAACTCTCTGTTCTTTTTTAACAGATTTTGTTTATTCCTGTTAAAAGCAAGAGCAAAATATGTAGCTTGAAATTTAAGCAGGTAGAATATTCTCCTGTGCAACAGCTCAGGCAATAAAATGTTTTTCTGCCTTCCTCCATGACACAGACTACATATGTGTATATAAAGTTTTTACAAGAAACTGATTGATTCAATTCTGCTTTAAATAAATCATTTATTTCTCCCAGTATGACCCTTTCTAGAGGGCATACTCCTACCAGCCATGTTTGAATTATTCGACTGAAAATAACACGATATCAAGCAAGAAGACTCTGAACTCTTTTGTTACACGGTTGTTTGAAGAAACGCTCACCCGTTGCTCCTGTCCATCGGCGGCCAAGCCTGAAGTAGTAAGACCAAGTGCTGAAACTCAGACAGACTCTGACTGGACTCCAGAAGTCCCAGGAAGAGTTTGTACCTTTTTTCTTCATTTTCAATATCTGTTATCTCTACCTGAAGGACACAAAAAACAAACAAACAAACTAACTAATGCAAATTTTCTTTTTTTTTTCCCCAGAAATCAATGATTTAAAAGCAATTTACAAACTATCTGTGAAGAACATCACTGTTCCAAAACAATGCAGGAAACACAGTGAACATAATTTTCCCAGAAACCCATTTCCTTACCTCTCATTTTCAACTACATGCAAATAAAATGGGAGAACACAGATGATGTGGAATGACTTAGGTGGACATTCCTAGAATAACGTAACCCCACACAAGTACATTCTTTGATTAGTTCCGAAGATCTTATCCCCGTCTTCTTCAAACAACCAAAAATTCCTTACATTTCTTTTTCTCAATATACAGACATATAAACACACACACACTTTCAAAGAGTGACTATGTCCAGTGCTTTCCTAATATATACTACTCTCACTCACCTATGAAAATTCAATAGTTTTATCTGAATTCACAGCACCTCATCTTTTCTCACCTAGGAAAGAGGTCTGAAAGATGCTTGTAAATTAATCTACCCAGCAAAGAACATTTGCTAACAAGCAATACAGCAATTCTCTGCATAGGTGTTTGAACCTAAGAAAAACAAAAGCCCACACACCCCCATCAGCTCCCAGACAATTCTGTCTCGGGACAAGTGTCTATCTCTGTTGAAAACCTGCAGCTTTTGCCTGGACTTGAGTTCACTCCAGTTGATGACAGGTTCTTTTAAAATTAATTACTGCCTGCAGTTTCATGGTAAAAGTGTGCGAGGTAAAAGGTCTGACTGTCGAAGGAAGGTTGCTGTAAATGAGAACCAACTTGCTACTAAATGAGAAGTAACTTCTGTTTAAAAGTTTGGCTATCACACCAGGAGGGCTTTCACAAATGGAACAGCAATTCACTGCTTACCTGACAAACACAAGTTTTTGGAGTTTAAAAATTCTTTGTTACAATAACAAGGTAGCTTCCTCTGTCTTATTAACACATTCTAACATTGAATTTTTCTTCCAGAGTCCAGAAACCTCCAGAATATCAATCACTTCAGTTTCATCTTATAATTCTACTGAAGATGCACAGCATTAAAGATTAACTTTTCTGTTTCAGACTAAGTAGTTCTAAGACATCAAACATGGACAAAGTTTTCCTTAGTTCTACAGCCACTCTGAAAGATTAAAGATCGCATCCCAATCTCTTCAAAGTGGCTCTGATACATCAAGGGCAAATTTTCAAAAGAGGCTGGAAAACAAACATTACTGATGCATTTATTGAGCTGCCTACATAATCTGTGACTTTACAACATTTAGTGCTGAAAAACTGTTTGTTTCTGTCTCCAGAGTATATCTGAAAGCACCATACACTAAAACATTTCAGATAGTGAAAAAATGTCTCCTAGATCTGTCCACTTGAAATATTTTTCTTTACTGCAAATGTCACATAGGAGACATCAGTTACCCACTTGTAACATATATATTTGATAATATATAATACTAGACATTTAAATGACAAGGCTGAAAAGAGAAGGGAGATAAACAAGAAAGGATAAAAGAGACATAAGATGTTAACCTCTAAGGTTCAAAAATATTTAGCATCTTAGTTAAGTTAGTTAATTTAGTTAAATTAAATACAAGCTAGACAACAGAAGCTCTCACACTGCTTAACCATCCCCAAGCCCTTTTTTCAGAAAACTAGCTCTTTAGATATTGAAACCAAGTAGCATTCTGGATGGTTCACTGAGCAATTTTAGTATATCTGCACAAACAGCACATTACTTCAAAACACAGACTAAATGTTAAGATCTTTCTAATGACAACCATAAAAACGGCAATAAATGGCACAGACAATACCAACAGATGAGAAAAGCTGTCAGAGAAGGTCTCCTATCAGTAGCAGAGAGTAGATCAGACATCCTACTCAACATGAACTGAATTCCAATAATTCTGCCTAATAATGCATCTTTACAGACTCGGGTTTACATTTTTTTATGAGCTTAATTAATCCAGCACCATAATTTTGTGTTTTGGACAGCTGGATTCTTGCAACATGACTGCTCATGACATAATGCATTCTAATTCAATTGAAGTCAATCAGAAGAATTAACTTTCTATTCTCAAACGCAGAGAGCATTTCTGCAGCATTCCTCTCTACAATGACCTTTTTTCACCTATGTTTTTCACTAAGAGTAATAAAAATAAAGTGAACTTTCTACAGCATTAATGATTTGTAGTTTATAAGATTAATGAAAATTCACTCTTTATATGGCATTTTAGTTGCATGTCACTTCCATTTAATGTGAAACAGGTGAGATTTCAAAGCAATAGTTCCTCACTAGAAGAACGCAATACCTTGAAACAGCACATAGGAATGAGGTTTTAATTTATATTTACTATGTGTATTTATGTATATACATACATATATCTAGACAGACAGATAGATAGATCTATAGAAAACACAAACAGGTAACGTAAGTTTTGCTCTGTATTCTTGTCTTCATTTTCTGAGGCTGAGATGGAGCACGGTGAGGAAGTAGCCACCTCCCACAGCAGAAACAGAGCATGCTCTGTGTAAAAAAGTAGAAATTTCATCTTTACAAAGTGAAAGCTAGCTGAGATGAGTTGCTGAGGTTAGTCAAGCCTCTTGTTTTGTTGTAATAACAGATTTTTTTTTAAAACTCCACTTTTAATTGAACACTCTTTCTGTAGTGATTCTAGATGATCTAGTCAGATGACTCAAAGTTGTAACATAGGGTAATGGGATAATACCACTCTGCTTCCCCTTCCTTTCTTTTTTTTCAAACAAAACCCCAAAACATCCTACTCCAAGGTTAAACATGCAAAGATAACCTGTCATGAACTGCTCAGAGCCCTCTTAACACAAGCACCTGTAAAGAAGAATCTGTCTTCTGTAAACAGAATAACGAGGCCCATAGCCAGGCACGAACTTCAGATGACCCCAAAGAAATATGAAAAACAAGGGGAAAAAAACCCCAAACAAACCACAAAACAACAAAAGCAAGGAAAAGGAGAGGAAAGGCTTTCAGTTGTAACAACAGATTTGCTCAATTTCAGGCAGTTTCTTTGGCAGTAGAACACAGCTGGCATCATGTTTCTCATTAAAAGGCTGCACAAATATTTACCACAATGGGAAAGTCAATTAGGGGAATTAATTGTAGAAATTATACTCATGATAGATTATAAAACAAAATATAAATTAAGTAAAGCCAAACCTTATGTTAAACTGTTAAAATACACGATTTCATTATCAAGGGATTACATATGTTCAGAATCAAGAATATACAAACATCTGCATATGTTAATGTTTCTTCAAAAAATCATACAGTAAATTCACAAAGCAAAATACAGGCTACACAAACAGCATGAGCACGTCATAGCATAAGAGAGATCCAGTGTTGAATTAAAAACTTTGTGCACTTAAAATCTCTCCTCAAATAAACCCAACTTTTCGGCCTTATAATCAAATCTTTCAAAGATTTACCTTAAATCTTATTATTATAAGATTCTTTCCTCACAGATTAGATCCTATTAGATGCCCAAAATGTTGAAAGCACTCAACAGTTTATCAACTTTAAATGCACAAAGTTTTGACTCATCATGTTCTATAGATTTGTTATTGCTTTATACTCATCACATGTGATATGGATGAAGGAGTCCAAATATGAAAAGTTGCCTCACAAGTTAGTTCTGTAGCTTCTAGAAACCTATTGTTTTATAAAAACTGGAAGATGATACACTTGAAGAATGATAAACCTAAATAAAACTATGGACATCACACATAACTGATAAAAAAAGCCTTTGGCATGGCAGACCGCAAGATCAGTGGTTTAGTTTGGTACATTATCTCACTCCTGAAATCAAAGTTAGTTTAAAACCAGTATTTACAGCAACTGTGGAATGTTGCTGTATCTGAATTGTGTCCTTAAGTTATAGATATCCACTAATGTAATAGTCTCCTGATCCTATAGATACATCTGATAGACTTGTAAATGCTTTACTGCTAAAGCCATTTAATTTGACAATCTGGTGCTGACCGACTTGGCTGACGAAAGCGGCTTTTGTTTGGAAAAAAAAGGAAACGCCAATAAAAAGATCCAGCCAATTCAACCTTCTCCTGGCTCTGAGATAAGAGAAAAACGCTATTTATGTATGAGAATGGTGAGCAGGAAAACCAGCACAGACAGACCTCGACCTCCCTCTGCCCACTGGTATCTGTTTTGCAAATTCCATTTTTACTTTATGTTAGCATGACAGAACCACAGTTTTCAGCAACAGACTTTGCTCACTACAAAGGAAATAAATGATAGGGATGTTTATAAATGAAACCAGAAAAATATTTTCCTTCACTATAATTGCTTGTTTATTGAGAAAAGCTATATCCATGCTTAAAAACAACTCCCTGTACTAAAGGCAGAAAAATTTGCTGTTACCAAGAAATACAATCAAAAACTTACCGATTTACATGATTATAAAATTAATTTTATTACATCTACCACATGGTAAATGTAAGTATTTCAAAATGTGTTCAGGTTTGACACTGCAGCATAAATTTGAATTAATACGGCATTGAAAATAGAAACACTAAGGAGGCATTTGACTGGTCCCTTATTGCTGCAATAGACTTGCAATTTGTCAGAACCTCCTTGTAAAACGCACTGGTTTTATGTATCTCCCCACACCACCTGCCCAAGCTGTAGTAGTAGAGAATTCATCTGTACTGCATCTCCAAATAACAGGCTGATGTGACATCAAAGATCTTATTCAGATTTGAGATGGGAAACACTGATGCTAAAACTTCCTTCCACTCATTATACAGGGCTTAACGTATAAACGATGACTAGAAGGACTGGTAGCAATTTGACTGCATTCCTGTAATTGCCATCCTGGTGTGCAGTTCATGGCTCAAAAATACAACAGCCTTGCCCCAAGGAGTTTACAATCTAATTAAGTAAATCAGCAAAGAAAATACTGTCCTTCCTATACAACAGGCCAGTAGGGTTTGGTCACTGAAGAAAGCAGTCTTTCCACTTTGCAGGTCAGGCTGTGATCTGTCATTCCCTGTTCTGCTGTTACCTGTGCAGTTATTGAAAGTCTGCACAAACCTAAGTTACTGAAATCTCCTTCCAGCATAAGGCTGCAAAGTTAAACACTTGTTACAAAGGACATATAAAATTACAAGTTATATAGAAATTTCAAAGTCAATTATTCACAATATGAACACAAATGTCAAAAATCAGTAAAAAAACCACCCCAAACACAATGTGCAGCAATGTACAACTGTTCCTGAAATTGCATCACTACTGACTCTGCATATATAAGATTAGGAGCTTTTAAAGGCTATTATTTATTTCATTCTCTTCAAACTGTTTCAACGTGCTAGACATCCTATCAGCCTTGATGTTAGACACATTATATACTTGTGAAACAAAGCAAAACCACAAGCACATATTAAACATCTTATTCAAGACCTTCACATGCCAGAGCAACAGTAAACGCTTTTTAAAGGCAAACCCACAAGTGCTATACTCCCTAACACATTACCAGCATCCCATTAGTTCTAAACTAGGGTTTCTCTAAAAAAACCCAAACCAAACAACTTGTAAGTTGTGATGGAGGGGAAAATCCTCCAAGGCACAACAGGGTCAGGCTGGGAAGAGCAGTAACAGGCTTGGAAGAACAAAGCAGCGCGTCATTCAGCCACTGGTCCACTAGCATATGGGCAAGGGCACACAGGATGGAGAAAGTCAAGGGCAACCTTGAGAGCAGAGCTACCAGCTTGGGCACAGACAGGTTGAGACATCTGCTTAAAGGCAGGTCAGTAAGAGACCTCACACAGAGCCAGAGAGAGATGAGGTTCAAAACCAGTGAACACAACTGTTCTGTCAGACACACCGTGGAAGTCAGAGATACAGAGAAACAGAAGTGGGGAACTACTACTCTTTTTCCATACCGTTTTTTTCCTCACTACATTTATAGTCTTAATCTTCAAAGTTTAAGAGGGTTTAGTGCTGGAGAAAGCCATTACTGCAATTTATTCTGACAATCTACATGTCTCTGTCCACAATTTTATCCAGTAATTTTGCACTAAAATTGTAACTCCTGTTTAAGCTAGAATACTTCCTAGTCTTTAGGCTTAGTCTTTTGACTTAAGAAAACAAGTTTAAGGTGCAAACAAGTTTAGTGCCTTTCTGGTAAATCATTCTCACCTGTCAACCAAAAGATAAATCTTCCTTATTTGACTTTATCAAGATTACACTTACATGATCTTGCCAAAGTAACACCTGAATTGTCTACACAGTTACTTTCCCATTATTATTCCTAATTAACCCACTCTGACTACCCACAGATGAGGGCAATATTGGAGTATGTTTCATATATATTTTTCCTTTTCCTACTCTTCCTTCCACGTCTTATTTTGGTCACCAAGTGATTATACTGGACACAGAATACCGGGCCTTGATCTCAACCAGCACTGACATTTTTATATACTCACACACATACTAAAACTTACATTATGAAAAGACACTGGACCCACAATATTTTGTTTTATGCAGTTTCTCTGTGGGAACACAGACACATGTAAGCTTCTCACTTTCTGTACGTGAAATGTGTACTCTCTGTATAGGCAGCTGTGTAAGAGTCAATGAGGTCAAGTGAAAGGACTTCTCAAAGATATATTTTACAGACTTCCCTCAAAATTATTATCCCCTTAAAGTACTTGCCTTAGTATTTATCAAAATTTTGAAGTTTAATAAATGATAATATGATAGAATACCTTTCACTCTATGTCTTAACAATATATTGCCATGTACAGAGTCAGGAAATAAAGAAATATAGTTCAAAGAACACATTTATACAGCACTCTTTTACAGATGTTAAATATTTGCTATGTTTTAGAATTAAATTCAAAAGATTTCCTAGAAAAATGGATACTGCCCAATGACTATGACGAGGCACTGACATAATCTGCTTCGTTACTGAGCATTCAGTCTCACTACTGCACTTACTTCCTATTTTTGGAAAGCTTTTGCTGAAAAGCTGGTAAGAACTTTTAGTTTTGACAAAATGCACAGAAATCTGTGGTTTAGATTATAAAAGTATTAGTTTACTCATACCATTGTTGGGTAAGAAAAGAGCAATTTGAAGACCACACATATAAAACTGAATTGGAAACCCGGCAAGGTCAAAGATTTTCTGTGCAGAAGGTTCCACAAAAAGAAAATTGTCTGCCAATATGTGTCATTTGTGAAGTCCTTCTTTCCTCTAAAAAAGGTAAGTTTCCCCTTCTCAGAAATGGGTTCCAAATATACTCCCATCATGGCAAAGGAACCTGTCAGCTTTAAATAAGCCATTTTCATCTTATTTTCTCCATCTACCCTAGTGTCAACCCATTTTGGATTTTGGTAAATGGACACTTATGTGGTAGTAAGTCATAGCGGAGAGATGGCAACTTTTAAAAAACAGTTCCACTGGTCTCACAAAATGCTCCTGTATAATAACAGGATTTACCTCTTGTTTAATGAAAAAAACCAGCAGCGAAAACATGATACAGTTTGTAGCCTAGGCCAGTGCTGCAGATTAAATTCCCTTGCTCGAAAGAAGCTTTTTTGAAGCTATATGTATGGAGTTATCCCAGTTAATGCAAAGCAACAGCTTCATTAAGGAATATCTACTTAAAAACAACAACACACCAAAATCAAAAAATAGTAATAAAAAAAACCCCAACCACATTCAAAGTACTGTGTCAGGGAGGTTTAGATTGAGTATCAGGAAAAGGTTTTACACCCAGGGAGTGGTTGGGCACTGGAACAGGCTCCCCAGAGAAGTGGTCACAGCACCAAGCCTGACAGAGCTCAAGAAGCATTTGGACAATGCTCTTCTGCCACATGGTGTGACTCTTGGGGTGACCCATGCAGGGCCAGGAGTTGGTCTCAGTGATCAGGGGCTGCTCTGACCAAGACTGGAAGACACAAACACTGTCTGACAGACCAGAAGGAAGTGTCTGCTATCAAAACTACAATCTTAGAGCAATCAATTCAAAATTAAAACTGAAGCTGAGGGTTTTGCATAAACAAACTCAGTGTTCACAACCTATGCCTTATATCCCAGAGGAGGAAGAACTCTGAAGTCAGGCTTTCTTGCACTTTCCCGAGAGCTGGACTTCACATATTAAGACTATTATTGAATGCTGAGCACATATGCAAGCCTGCTGCATGCAGAAACTAAAGATATGCACGTAATCTCGCAGGTAAAATCCTGCTCAAACTAAAGCCAGTGTACAGGATAAGCAAGTTATGGGATTCAAGTTAAAAAACAAATCAACAAGAAGCCTACCGGTAATGAATTAAACTAAGGCTCAGCCACATGTTGAGTTCTTACAGAAATACCCAAGAACTTTTTTCTTCTGAAGTGATTTATATATTGTTTAATTCCTTATCTGCTTCACATGCAGCTCACTAAGAAATGCATGTAGATTCAATAAACACAAATGTGTTGCCTAATGCATAAAAATGAATAACTCGTGCAGAAAATAAAATCCATTCATTTGTATTCTGCAAGAGACTATGTCCTAACCTGCAAATACATTTCAGCACAGAGAAAACCTCTGAGGACTGTACGTAGGTATTGGTAGGGAGAATAAGGGCAAATAAGGAAAAAAATGATGCATTTGAAAGACTCCTATAGCTAGCTAGCTGGAACTGAAAGAGACAGGATTAACATATACGTTATTTAAATTGTATATTGACTAGGTGTGCGTTAATATGTACAAATTTGCATCCATGTATGGCTGAAACTAATACCTGTACAACATGAGGGACTCACAACCATGTTAAGTAATCTTCTGTGTATGCATCAGCTACTAATCACTGTTTCATAATTCAGAATTTATGTAATATATAAATATTCTAACATGTAGAGCAGACAACAGCGTTGGAAGATACAGCCTAGAAATCACAAGATTTTAATCTTTAAATATTACTTTTAAGCCATTAAATCAGCATCAGCCATTTCCCTCCATACCATACACAAGTGGTTTTTTAATTTACCCTTCTGATCATCACTACCATCAAGCAGCAGTGCATTCACCGCAAGCTCCCAGTATTCACCCCTATGTATAACTGCTGTATTGATAACTGAAGTCTGCAATTCTTGCTAATAAAGCAAAATTCTTTTAAAAGATGTTTCCATGTAAATAAAATGTTGTCAAAATTAGTACTTCCAAAATATCTTCCTGCAGATAGGCGAAACTAGCAAAGTCAAAGATGCATTTCTAAAAAGAAAAAGTCACAATAAACTAGGATATTGTCTTATAGGAACAAGAGGTTGTACATGTCAACTCCAATTTTAAATAATATTTCAGTACTGCTCTTTTCAGTTAAAAAAAGGAAATGCATATTTTAAATAAAAAAATACCGTCATTGTTTATCTATATTTATGACCTATACCAGGAGCAATTAAAATAGCAGGTGGGTGGTTGTCACAAAATTATTTAAGCTGTAAAAACTGAAATAAATAAGTAGCTCTGTTGCAGCCATAAAAATAATCCAAATAGGGTAGGCAGCATCACGCACCTGTCACACCAAATGGCACTACAGAAGCACTGCAGTTGGTGGTTTTCTTTTTGATTTGGTGTAGTTGATGTCCTAGCAGTCACAGTCTTGATAGCTGGGTCCCTGGGTAATAACAGCAGCAATGTGGAAGAAGAACCCCTCACTCTCTCAATCAACACGAAACATCACAAATTGCTATAAAGTAAGAACTATTTCAAGAATACCTGAGTGAGGCCCCTCAGATGATACAGAGTTTATAGACCTCTAAATAAGAATTGTCAACTAGCACAATGGTTGATGGAGAACGAAAACTGTTTGGAAAAAAGAATAGCATCTACTGACACAGTTATTAATAAAAATTTAAGATACTAGCACAGTAATGCCTTAAGAAAACCAGTTCTACAATTTACTTGTATTTTCAAAGGGCTTAGAACAACATTCCTGACTAGAAACCGCTGAAGAACTTGATGTACTAACAGGAAGAAAACCAAAAAATTCAAACAAAAAATCCCCAGTATATGATCAAATAGTAAAGGTAAAAAGTAGAATTTCTCATGGGTTTATGGCTGCTTCCTTGCTTATATAAACTATGTTTTGGGGAGACTGCAAGCACTGAACAGACAAAAATGCAGACAAATGATTGTCAAGGCCAGTTTATGTCAAAAGAAACCTCCAACAGACTCAAAAAAAAAGTCTAGGGTAAGTAAATGGCTATATAATGGCAAATAAAATGTAAAAATAAATAATTTGATGGCAAATAAAATGGTAAAACTACTGCATTTTAAAATATGCTAAGTTAGCCTAATCAAGTCAAAACAGTAACCTGAGCCTCACTGAATGAAATCCAGAGACCTCTGGTTGATGTACAGATGAAGCCAGAGAGCAATCAAGGTGTTGGGATGCATAAGCATGGACTGTTAATTTCCACAAAGACAGCACATTCACTTCTCCAGTTACCTTTCTCAGGAGGTATACTACATATCACAGTGGGCTCTGAGATCAAGGAGAGGATAGTTACAGAGAGAAAACACTGTGGAGGAGGTGGTGTGACTGAAATTGGTTACTTAGACAGAGTAAACAAATAGAATAAGAGGAAAAGTGTAGTAAATAGAGATTCTGATTTTCTGGATTTTAATATCCTACAAAACACAGAACAACATGACATAACAAATCATATAAAGAGGTTAAATCACAGAATCACAGAATGGTTTGAGTTGAAATGGACCTTAGAGATCATCCAGTTCCAATCCCCCTGCCATGGGCAGGGACACCTTCCACTAGACCAGGCTGCTCAGAGTGCCATCCAGCCTGG
Source organism: Rhagologus leucostigma (assembly GCA_013397725.1). Lineage (NCBI taxonomy): Eukaryota > Metazoa > Chordata > Aves > Passeriformes > Rhagologus > Rhagologus leucostigma. The sequence continues at coordinate 226,498 of VZTD01000490.1, forward strand.
CCTTGAAATGCTTCCAGAGGTGAGGCATCCACAACTTCTACAGGCAACCTGTTGCAGTGCATCACCACTCTCACAGGAGAGATTTTTTTTCCCTACTACTTAGTTTAAACATACTCCCTTCCAGTCTGAAGCTATTCCCCCTTGTCCTGTCACTACAGGCTCTTGTAAAGAGCCTCTCTCCATCTTTTTGGTAGGCTCCTTTCAGGTACTGGAAGACCACATTTAGGTCACCCCAGAGTCTTCTCTTTTCTGGGTTGAACAATGCCAACTCTCTCAGCCTTTCCTTATAGGAGAGGTGCTCCATCCCTCTAATCATCTTGCTGTCCTCGCCTGGACTCGCTCCAACAGGTCTATATCCTTCCTGTGCTGGGGACCCAGAGCTGGATGCAGCACTGCAGGTGGGGTCTCACCAGGGCAGAGCAGAGGGGCAGAATCCCCTCCCTCCCCTGCTGCCCACGCTGCTTTGGATTCAACCCAGGACACATTTGGCTTTCTGGGCTGCAAGGGCACATGGCTGGGTCATGTCCAGCCTCTCACCCACCAGCACCCCCAAGTCCTTCTCGGCAGGGCTGCTCTGGATCTGTTCATCCCCCAGCCTGGATTGATAGTGGGGGTTGCCCTGGTCCAGGTGCAGCACCAGCACTTGGTCTTGTTGAAGCTCATGAGATTCCCAAGCGCCCACTTTTTCAGCTTGTCCAGATTCCTGTGGATGCCACCCCTCCTTCACAAAGTTTCAGCATGTTTTGTGCTCAGTGATGCACAGTGTGTAGCAATGCTGAAAATTTAGCAAGAGATACCCAAGGTTGAATCAGTTTATCCACCAAGTTCTTTGTAACATACTAACAGAAAACTGATTACATCACTAATGAGATCTTAATTTTTCTGAAACTGAGATCAAAGCTGAGTATGCACTGTTTCAACCATTCTGCACTTACACCTTCATTACAAAAGACCTATTTGAGAAAGTGAATCATCCTCTATGAATCCACTCCAGAGCCTTCTTATCTTCCTCTGAAGCAACTGCTGCTGGTCACAGAGCACTGCAGTGCCCAGGGCTCATGTTCAAAACCTGTGTGCACTCAAGCTACACTGGTTTTCTCTCCACTTTGTCTCATCTGCTATACTTGTGTAGTTAATGGAAAATATTTCATTCGCATCTTAAAGTATTTAATTAATCATACACGCTACAATTTATGTTCCCAGAAAAAAAACCATTTCACATGTTTTCATATGGATAAATTGCATCTTCAAGGAATGGAAATTAGTGTTTTAAAGTATTAATTAAAACTTAAATTAAATTTCTTAAGCTTAATTTTTATGCATTACCAGCAGAGAAACAATGTCTCTAGAATTATAAACAACAACATAACAAATTTACTCAGAGTTGATAGGAACATAAATCTTTCTTCTAATTAAACATTTTTCACAAATAAAAGATGGCTGAGGATGAAACAGATACAGCTCCTTCACTTGTATTTTGCCAGATCAAGCTAAGTGCAGGTCATTGTTACCTGATATCTTGGGGTGACTTTACGATGTTGTATCCCCCTATCACCGCTCTATGCCCTGAGCCTTTCTGTGCCTTTAAAACTGGGTGCAAGAGAGAGAAAAAAACCTGAGTGAACTTTTCAAGACAGTTTTGTGCTTCAAGGACACAGAGATTAGCTGCTGCTGCTGAGGAGCGAAGGAAGCACCCTTTCTGCTTCTCTCGGCTTTTCAGCTCTGTTTCTCCAGAGAGAGACTGTGAGTTAAGATTCTTTCTGGGACTTTGGCTTTTCCCTTCTTCTCTTCTGGACTGTTTCAACATCAGAACACCAGAAATCACTGGGAAAATTTCCACCTTAGGCCCGGAGGGGGCCCAGGCTGACCCAGCTCCAAGGAGGAGGAGAAGAGAGACCACACCACAGACGGACTGTAAAATCTTCCCAGGTTTCTCTCCACAGCGAGAGGTTTTATTATTTACCGTTATTATTCTTTTGCTGTGTGTTTGTTAAATAAATAGTTTTTTTCCTTCACTTTCCTCCGAGGAAAATCTTTTTTTTTCCTGAACCTGGCAGGGGAGGGGTGGCTGTAACCTGCTTTCCTTTGAGGAGACGTTCCTTTTGGACGTTTTCCCTGAATTTGGCCCAGGCCCGGCACAACTGATAAATGGCTTCAGCAAAACGACTTCTCATGTTTAAATCTCTGACATGAGAAGAGGCAATGGGAAAAGCTGAAAATCACTGGACACGGACATTCCCATTGAGATTGTTCTTAACAAAGTCATATGAAGAAACACCATGGAAACAGATACACATTTTTCATTAACAGGGGAAAGAGGAACAAAGCAGTAATGGAGTCTTGACAGTCACTCCACGTTCTCAGAAAGTCAATGTAGAAAGTTATGCAGACATAACTAAGGTTGCTGAGACTCAAGTTTGCATATGGCACACAGGAATTGCCTATATGAAGGAAGGAAGGAAGGAAAATGTGTTGTGCACATCCCAAGCACACAATACAAATTAAACTGTCAATTTTTCAAAGCTAAACTTTAGGAAAAAAATAAATAAGCAAAGTGCCCAGAGTTACAATTTTAAATCCTTAATAGACATCCCTTCCAATTTTCAAAAACGTTTAGCCCTCAGCAGCGCTCTGTACCCCAAGATCATGAAAAAAACCATAATATAACAAGATAAGGGGGAAGGCTAAATGAGATTACCTTCTCTAAATGACAAAGCTATTTGCATTTAAGTGGCATGCAAGTAGTAATTACATTTTTCATTTGCATAATAATGAAACAACCCTTTTAAGAAAAGGTGTGTCTTACAGAACCTTCACAATTAATAACTTTTTATCTTAAAGTAAGCCTTGGTTTACTTAACAGAAGCTTTACTAGTGCCACTGTAGCTTCCTGGGGCAAACCCTCACTCATCCTGTGAACTATGCCTTGTAACTGGTCACTGAGCTGAACAACTGCGTACACACACACATAACCTGTTAGCTGACACTTTAGGCTTGTGAGACACTGCTCTGAGTCATTACAGACTATACATATTTATATATTATTTGAAAAGAAATGGATTTCCCATCTTAGATGAATAAAGATAAATTTTGACACCAACATTCTAAACAACGTCTTTTTTCCCCCTCCAACATTTTTTAATATATAAAAAGTCAGTATTTTGACCCATATTTTTCATGCACCAGTTAACTAGAAAATTACAGAACCTGAAGAGCTCAGATAAAATTCATCAAGGAGGCATGCCTCCTCCTCTTCCATAGCGTGGGATGCTACTGGAATGTGAATTAAAGACTCTCAAGCCTTTGAAAAATGAGGACCCCTGAATTTTTAATTTTGTTAACTAATCATTAGAGAACTGGAAATCACTGCATTTCTGAGTGTTTGATAGGTAGCTGCTTCCATAAAATACATTTTTAATTTTGTAAGAGCTGGCCTATTTCCCAGCACACTGATTTGTGGGACCACTACTTACAGCACCTAGAGCATAATTAAATATTAAGTCCCTCCTTGATGTATGCAAAATCTGTCTAAGAGGATTAGTAGACACACTGAGGGTGGCTTTCACACATTTTCTGGTAATTGAACACTGCAATATCATTAAAATTATCTTTATTCAATAGAGATCCACATTCATACTTTACAATATCTGCTGTCCCTTTTTGTGCCAAGGAATGGTATAGGGAAAGAGGGATCTCCTAAAAGCATGTAAGAAATGCCAAGCAAGTAATGATACAACAATCTGGAAGCAAGACAATGAATGCATTTTTACCATATTTGCAATTTTAAGTTCATTAAAAACCCCTGAAAACTAACAACCTTTAAACACATTCCTCTGAAGTCCAAAACGAGCATTCAATCCACAGCCCCTTCCCTCCCCATTTATTTTAAATGTGATTTTTTTAAACTATTTTGCTGGATGAGAAAGGATGACCAAATTAATAAAGGTGTAGTGATGCTAGAGAAAGTGATACCTACAGACAAAGCAAGCAGACTGACATAGATTGAAAGATAATATTCCTCCTGTCTACTTCTTCATGCAGCCAACAAGCTGATCAAACTTTTAAGCTGTGCTAAAATACCCCCCTTCTGTAAAACAAGGTTGCTTTCAAAGGTCTTTGTACCTGAAGCGTGAACTTGCACAAGAAAATTGCATTAACCCTAATGCTCTGCCAAATCTCATATACAAATGTCTCTCTTTGCTTTTCAGCAGCCATGTAAGCACTGACTTCTGCAGTGTTCTTGTTCCACTAAAATACCATGAAGGACTGGGAAATGTACAGTTTTCAATCTGCTATTTTATGATGATATTTTCTGTGTTTGTTAATTCACAAAATACACAAACTTAATACTCAAACAAGGCCATCACTTGCTTTTCTAGTATCAGCTTGTAGACTAGCATTTCACATCAGCTGACTAAAACAGGAAAAAATCCAAAATAAATAGTCTACATCTAAGACTACTCATTCGTTTTCTTGGACATTTGTGAAGAACTGGATTTCAGTGACAAGTATCTAATGGACAAACCAACATGACTCTTCTGTCTAAATAACACATTAGTTCCCTAGCACAAAATATTCAAAGAAAAGAAAGCGTTCTTATCAACCACACTGAGCTTGAGCTGACATGAAAATGAGAATAATTTTTAATATATTCCAATAGGACTCTTATAGTTGCACTCTGTAGCAGAAATTGGGGTGCATAAACAATGATTTTTATGTATGTACATATAAGCATAGCTTTCACTCTTGTTAAGCATGAAAGCTATTTCTACACTTAGCTAAATAATAGATAGCATATACAGAGAAATTAGTATTATGGTGTTGAGTACATATTTTCATACAATCACCTCTGAAAGGTTTGAGCTTATCTAGAGCATTATTCAAGCTTTATTACATGCCTTCTTGTACTACTTGCTTACTCATCAGCAAAAGTGTAAAGCACTGAAGTGATCAGCAACTCTGTGTTATGAGCAGATGAACTGTTGCTCAGTCAGTATAAACGTCTTCCCTCACAAAAAGAGAAGCAGGTTTTCCTACTTGGAACTAAGAGTATTCCAAAAATCCCTTCAGGAAACAGAAATGTTTATATGGAGAGGCCTAAACAGCCTGGAAGACTGGGCCAGAAAGAATCGCACAAGATTTAACAGCTGTGCTGCACCTGGAACAGCACAGGTGGGGACAGCACAGGTGTGGCTGTCAGCTCTGCTGAGGGGGCCTTGGGGGTTCTGGTGGGCAGTGAGCTACACATGAGCCAGCAGCATATGAAAAGCATTTAATCAAGTCCTAAAATTTGTTTTTGTAACCAAATGGATAGATGTTTCTTTTTGCTAAATTATATACATTCTGACTTACAAAGATTATGGGAGAAAATAAAAGTTTGACAAATATTTTAGATAAAATCACAAGCGTAATGAGTGTCATAAGATTTCTGTCAAATACAGGCTCTTTTTTTGTCTCCTATAAACATGGCTGAAAGCTATTATCTACCTGTAACTTTTTTCTTAAGACATACTCTAGTTCAATGTTTTAGAATTGGAAATGATTTTGAATTAGAAAGCAGCTCACAGGCAACACAAACACTGACAAAGGATTGAACTGAAGATGAAGAATCCAATCACAGACACTTGAATAGTAGCTGAGGAGTTAAATGCTGGTATTACTGTGAATACAGGAGAAAAAGTAATTTCCAAAGAAAATAAGAGATAAGTACTTTCTTTTCCTTTTAAGATTTTTATTAGGATTGTTCCCTTGGATGAATTTAGCACAGCAAGTCAAAACTGAGATAGTGCTTTTGTTTTATATGAATATAAAGTGGGTTTGTGCACAGATTTTCTTGGGAACTATTAGAAATAGTCTATTTTTGTGCTGTAAGGTCTTGGCATGGGGGGAGGCACTTAGAAGATGAACAACAAGTACCTCTGCTTCTGAACAATTCTAACAATTCTGCATGCAGCAAGTGCTACTCACACGATTTCAAAACTGCTACACATTCATGCAATAATATTTAAAGGCCCAAGAAAAAAGAGTCAGTGGCCAGTAATTATCATTCTGAGTAAAATGTGAGACCAAGTGGAAGATAAAGAGGGAAGGTAAAATTGACAGAAAAAAATGGTCAGAAAAGAAAGAAGGTACAAAAACTTCAAAGTCAATGCTTGACATGGAAGAAAATCATTAGTCTTCAATCAAGTTCAGTATTGTGTATTCCTGATCCTAAACAAAAATCAGAGAAGTCCCCTACCTTTATGTAACTTTGTTTTTCAAAGAATCAGAATGTATCAGAAACTTGATTTAAAAAAGGAAAGTAGGGTTGGTTTCCAGACAACAGGATGCATCACAACCATATACTGCAGACCAACATTTCTTTATGTAATCCACTCATAAAAACAGTCTAATGCTAAAATTTGCAGCAATCAGTATTAATACCTTTGTTTCAGGCCAGCAAGCTCTGAGAACAGCTTGTGTCCTGAAGTACACAAGTAGCTTGCTATCCTCATCGCTGAGATGGAAGGCTTGCTCCAGAATTTGCAATACTCTGATGCGAGGCTTCACTGCTAAAGAGTCATCACCACAGAAAGGTCTCAACCACTCCAGAAGGTCATCTGCAGAAACTATTTTCTCCCTGTAATTAAACAATACTGTGTTACACAGTCTCTGGTAATAATCCTAATGAAAATCCTAAATGCATTTTTAAAATTAACAAGCACATTCAATATGTAAGAAATACATAACACCAGGAAATGGAAGATCTGACCTCTGTGAGGCTGCAGGGAAACTGGCCCTTGTAAATCAGGAGCCCAAAGCTGTGTGGTGTAAGAACTTTTTCTTACCATAATACCATAGGAATCCATCTGTATACTTACATATTCGCCCACAAACTACCCTGGTACCATACAATGCTGCTGGGTTTCAGGATCTGGAAATCCAAATCTTTTCATGGTATCTGGGCCTTATTGATGCCTGGACTACCACACCATCTGACTTTATGGAAAACCAGCTTGAATGCTTTCATTTTTAGTATGACATTTTTATCTCTGCATGCTTATTCATACTGTCACCCTGCCTTCTCTTTCTTTCTTTCTTTACAAGCCCCTTCTTTCCACTCCACACACACAAATTATTTTCTCCCAGTTGCAGCTCTAGCTGTATCTTTTTTTCTTGTGTACCGTCTCTAGCCAGCTTGATCATTCTAAGTTCTTAGCAGGATAATGATTGCAAAATGCCCAAAATTCTTAGAAAGAAAAAAAGAGAGATGTTAAAACCCCTAAGCTTTGGGGTTGGACTTTGTTAATTATAAAAGCTCTTTAACTATATCATTTGATTCAGAAAGTGTATTATATCAGACACATTCTAACTGTGTGGAAGCATTCACAGTACACAGATCACCATGAACTGACCAACCAGTCCACAGCTGGTGACAGAATAATCTGTGATGTCCCTCGGAGGCTATAAACTAACAGGTACCAAATCAGCAAATGCTGTTTTAATTTTCAGTAATATTTTAAACTCAAACTAACTTTTGCCTTAAGAAAACAAAGAAGCCAAGCAAGTGGCTCCTGGTGGAGTGTGATTTCTAAGTAATGTTCCCTTATTTGTCTTAACAAGACAGACGGGAAAGTAATATGAGACAGAAAACACCAATTTAGCCTGTCTTGCAGCTCTAAAATAATAAACATTGACATCTTAGGTTTTCATATTACAAGGACTTCAATTTTACTTAGGCTTTTTATTGTCTGAATGATGCTGTTAGCTCAGAACTCCAGCTGAATTAGACATGCCTTTGCTGAACAGGTGGCATTCAAACTGTAAATTAAAAGTTTGGGAATTAAAAGGACCTGCTGAAATATTTCAAGAGTTTGTAGAGCTTGCACTTGATGCTTACATACGTTTTCCAGAGGAAAATATTCCTGTTTTGTAAACTGAGTAGCTGAGTTTTAAGGTAACAAATAAGTATTTAAAGGCATATAAGCGACCTCTTGCAATCATAATTACTTTCACTCCAGCTTATTGTTTCAGCAGTTAAATGCTGAAATATACAAATAAAAGACTCCAGAAGGTGCATCTCAGAATAAAATAGTACCAACTTGTCCATTATACCTTAGAATAGTGCAAATTATATTTACTGCAAATTTTTACATCAATTCAGTCTACTTCAGTATCCAACATTCAACTAATTTAATGTTATTGGAGAAGCCTCAAAAAATAGCGTCACTGTTTTTGTGTGGCTACCAGAGAGTATGGGATTTTATTATCATTATTATACATGATTCTTTGTATATCTGGGGAAGAAAAGCTGATTTTCTTTTGTTTCTTCCTTGTCTTTACTGGGAATGAAACGGAAAATGCCAGTGAGACATACAGGCCATTATGTGATCTGAAATAAGGACATTCCCAAAAGAGGAGAAAAAATGTGGTGAAGCATCATAAAGCATGCAGGAAATTGTTTCTGCACTATCCCTTACAAATACTGACAAACTTAGATACCTAAATTCAGATATCTGAAAGTGAATGATTATTATTTGCAATTTATCAACTAAACTGAAACAAAAGCAGTGACATACTCCCGGTAGACATACAATCTGTGGAAGTCACAGCTGAAAAACCATTTTCTCAATTCACTATAATACACAGTTATCTAAATTTTAGGTTCAGTGCTTTCTTCCAAATGACAAGTAAAGGCTTCTGTCAGGGCTCAGACTTTGAACATGAAAATGATAGCCCATTCCAGAATAAAGTCTTAGAAAATTAAGTGCAAACCCATTACATATATCCATGAAGAAAAATCATCCATATTCATTATTGTACCTTCAAAGCTTTCATGAGAAGCATCTTTCAAAGTCATACCCAAAAAATCCATACAGGAAGCTCTTACCCTTTTTCAACGCTTGCATGTACTGCAGAAATTATACCTTCTAGGATTCCAAGTGGATCTTTCTCTGTTGAAGATGAGTCATCATTTCCACTATTAAGGGAAGACAAAGTTACCATTAAAATGGTCCTTAATGTTGTATCTCGTTTTATGCACCTATAAGATTTATATTAATTGTTCAATAATTATAAGAATTCTCCATTTTTGCTTCTTAACTAGTACCTTTATTTTTATGTCAGAGTAATGCAAAAAGTAACAAGGAAAGAGTGGGAAAAAATACTAAAACATTTAAATGAAACTTGAAAGGAAAAGCATACTTAAAGTTTAGTGCTTCTAACACAGATGAGGTCAGCCAAATATTCACATGTAATCTCACTACCTTAAAGATCAATATGAACCAAAGAGACTTAAAAGTTATACATAAATGTCACCATCTCTTCCCTCCAAATCATCTTGCAGTATCTCTGTTGGCTTAAATCAATCTGACTGTAACCTGAGTCAGCAGTATCCTTTATGCTGATTTCACTGGCATCAAGCTGCACAGAACAGCAGCCACTGTGCATGTGTGGAATAGAAAAATGTCCATCGCTCCCATCAGACATTTCAATTAAAATACAATTTTTATTCTGCAAGTCAAAAGGTTGTAAAAATTGGGTGAAAAAAGAAACAAACAAACAACCCAAAACCATTCTGGTAGGAAAAGAAACTTTGCTCATAACTCACTGAAAATGACATTTTCAGCTAAGGTTTGCCATAAAACAGACTCAGTGCTGAGAGAGGGAGAGATTTTGCCCTGGTACTCCAACAAAATGCACAGTGTCTCCCCATGGAAACCACTGTGGTGGCAATGATGCCTGGATGAACTGGAAAAACAAAAGCTTTGCCTCAGTTTGGCAAGGCTGCATTAAAGAAAGAGAAAAAAAAGGCAAATACTTCGCAAGTTACCTGACTACAGATGATTCTAAAAAATGAGAGAAAAAGTGTATTTTCTCTACAGTTCATCACCATATCAAAGCTCATCTGCTACTAAAAATGTCAGCCTCTTCCTACATCTGCTCTTACCAATAACAAACACATGCCCAGACTACTCTGACTGTTCTATCTAAAGCCAAATTACTACACAGCTGACAGAAATGTGCAAAAATAACCGCGATATTCCAAATTTTTTTTTGTCAAGAGTTAGAGAATATTTATAGGTTTGTCATTCATTACATCAGTAAGATAAATATATTTCCTAAACAATGATTATATCATATGGCATAGAGACCTAAATCTTTATAAATTTTAATGTCTTCCTGCATTCAGAATTTTCATCTTTCCTATTTTTATCTTAATAAGTGGTCAGCACTCCAGTGAATAACACTAGAGTTAAAATCAGTATGACTCTATTCAGAACAGATGCAAGATGATTTGTTGCACAATGAAAACTTAGCATACTCATCTGATATTACTATATTGCATTCCTAAGTTTGAAATAGGAGTAGAAGTCTCGTTAACACTGGTCTTTATCTCAAAAGATACTGTACATATGACTGACAGAAATGCTGTTCTTAGTACCAATACTACCATATTGCAGCTAAATAACTTTTTTAAGATATAATCCTAAACATCTTTGGAATATTTGGAAACAATACAATTATAATTTATAGTACAGAATAGTATAGAAATATTCAGGGTTTTAAACTCCCAGAGACATGATATGTCTCCAAAAGATAAATCCTTTTTCACCAAAACACACGAAAAATTCATTTTCCAGAAAAAAAAAAAAAAAAGAAGTATATTTTCACAGAAAAGGAGACATAACAGAATTGAATGCTCTGTTTAAGAAAAAGAAAAAAAATACACCTTTAAGGCAGACATGTGGAAATGGTAAAAAGCAGAGCATTACTCAAATGATAATTTCATGCAACTGGCTACATGCATTAGGAGATGGTTTCAAATTTCTTTAAAAACATAAAAAGCTAAGAAAATTTATTATATGTCCTTAGAGTGAAGACAGATATAAGACACTTCATTAATGCTCTTTTTATAAGCCATTTTGTTTGTGATTTGTTTACAGGGCAGATTTAAATTTTCCGGTTTTTTGTGCCTTTTTTTCAACTAAGTTTGTAATAAAAACACATCTACAAAGGGCATTAACACGGCATATCAAAAGGAAACTAGAATACTTATAAAACTTGCACACTAAGAAGAGAATGAGTATTGAAACAGAAACAAACAGGACATTTGCAGCCCTTCAACACTTAAAGGCGGATTATAAGAAAAATGGTGACAGACAAGAGAGTCAGTTTAGACTACACATAAAGAAGGAAGTTTTTACAATGAAGCTGGTGAGACACTGGGACAGGCTGTCCAGAGAGATGGTGGATGCCCCTTTCCTGGAAACATTCAAGGTCAGATCGGATGGGCTTTGAGTGACCTGATCTAGGCGAAGATGCCCCTGGCTCATTGTACGGGGTGTTGCACAAGATAACCTTTAAAGGTCCCTTCCAACCTGAACTACTATATGACTGTGCAGTGTACAGAAATTGAGTTCTTTCTGCTCTAGTTACACTTACTTATCTTTAGTGTACATAAACAACTACCATATCAAAGGAGACCCATCAACAAACCTTATATTTTGGGTATCCTCAATTTAGAGATCAGTTCTGGACAGTCCTAGCCCTTGCTCTTCAAAAAACCTTCATCTATCTAATCAGAAATAAAAGTTGTTAGCTCCTGTCACAACCAGGCTCTGAGCTCCTCAAAAAACAAAACAAAACAACCCCGCCCCAAACAAACAAAAATCCCCAAACCCAAACAAACAAAAACCCCAAACAAACAAACCAACCCAAACCAAAACTGGTCAAAAGAAATACATCTGCAAAAGTTAATGGGCATTTCTGAAAACAAAAAAATCACTGTTTCTGACAATACATCTGTGAAGACAATTTTGAAGAACAACAGATGTATGGACATTTACAAGAAGCTTCAAGTTTGTCAGACACAGACAGGTGTCTTTTACTAAGCAGAAGGAAAAGAGAAGAAAGATTAATCCAAGCAGTAAGCTACAGTTACCTAGAATAAGGAAGTATTTTAAAAATCTAGAAAGCTTAATACTGCCTTTACTGCCTAATGGTTAGAGAAACTAAAAAGAGATGACAGCTCATGAGACAAATAATTCTGTCAAGTTTCCACAGATTGTTGCCTTCTCTTTTCTTAATAATTAATGATTAAAAATAAGCAGCTACTAACAGAAACAGATATAATTAATGAAGGATTAGTCTTCCACAGAGATTATATGCTATTTTATGCACGTTTTAAACCACAGAACAGGATTCAGTGTTCACCTCAAAATTTCTAGGTATGAGCTTGGTGTAATTACACTGATAAAGGCTTATTTTTATTTCAGTTCAACGTCAGAAAAAGTGATGCATATTTAATCACATTCCTCAAACAGAATAAAGTACAAAGAACAGTTGAAAGGAGAATAAATTAACTTCATCTAAATTTTTGAACCTAATTACTGTATTCATTGAAAATACTCCAGCTTTATTTTCCTCTTTCTGACTGTGCTTTGTCATATTTAAATACGAGGAAAATAAGGAAGTAACATACTGATGATGTGATCACTTAAAGCTGGGGAAAAAAGTCTTAATGGCAAACCATCATTTCCATCTAAAATACCACAAAATCATTATATACAAGTTACAAAATTACTCTGTATGACTCCTGCTCAAATGAGATGAGGTAATAAAAAAATCTGATTTTTTTTTTCCCTGTTAAATTACCTACTCTTTCTAACAAAGTTGGGTTTACCTTCTTCAGAAAACACTGGGCATTAAACAAGGTACTCAAAATTCCACCGAAACTTTCCTGCTCACTGCATGGTGAATATTTCCAAAATTTCATGGAACACTATATCCCTGTGGACACCTAGGAGAAGAAGTCTAGTAGCAGCAGATGAAGGAGACCATAAAGTCTTCAACAGATAAACTGTCCTTCCTGACTGACCAACCATGGACATGCCTACAGTCATGGATCATGGAATGTTTCCTATCCATCATGTGAGTGATCTTAGGCAAGGAAATAAACTGAGTCTTAGCTAAGACTAAGCAGATGACCATACTTGCTAAAATATTTTGTTGTGTTTTCCACATGTTTATGGTTTCTATTGAAGAGGTAACTGATTTTTATTTATAGTAGCTGTTTCTACAGGCAAACAAGGAAGTACTCAATACATAAGTCATGTAAAGTACACAAATATGCTCTGCTGGAGAGCTTTTACACATACCAATGCAAGTTTCTATTCTGAATTTTGTGTGCCAGAACCAGAGAGTTAAGGGAGACAAAAGTAGTTAAAAGGACTGGAGGACAATACCACTCTTAAAATTACAATTTATGAAATTCTTAAATTTCTTTTAAAATTCTTAAAATTATAATTTACAAATTTACCAATTACAAAATCCTGATATTAGGTAAATAACTATGTTATATTTAACAAGAAGTCTGTTTCTGAGACGGTATTAAAGTTGTTAAGCGTGTCATGCCATACATTGCTGAAAAACAAAGCCAAAAAGTAACTTAAGCTTTCATAAAGACATTACTTTCTAGAAGTTCTTCTGCAAGAATGAATATATATGCTAATAGCAAAAGATATTTTACTGTGTTTGAAGGGTGGTTGTAGTTAATGTAACTGAAAGAAAGGATGTATATTTTCAGTCACAGAAGTGGTGGACTGATGCTTTATTTTCAGGCAAATCACTGACATTACCATAATTTGTCACATCCATCCAGGCCTCTTTCACTGTTTTCAATACTTTAATTACATTCCTTGTCACTATAGCCATAGAATCCAAGTTCAGTGTTAACAGCCTTACAACTGCTACTCTGAAGGTTAATTGTCAAAGAAGGAATTTTCCAACACAATCTCTTTCAAAACTACTGTATAAAATAACCACACCATGTAATATATTAAAGTTCAGTAAATAAACCTAAAAGGTTTTCTCTTGAGATGCTACATTTATTGAGTAAAAGTCTGCTTTTCCAGGTACACTGGCAAGACTACTTCTTTAATTGTAGAAATGCAAGTATTGAACAAAATGTTTTCATTTGTGTTGTATCTTGAAAGTGAACATCTGAGCATACGATAGAGATTAATCCAATTTTATTCACAAGCAACAACATGAATATCAGCAGGCTTAAGAGATGCCAAGCAACAACCTTACTTTTAATTCCCCCCTATATTTATATTATATTAAGATTATATTTAGATTAGTGCTTTATAATATTACCCCTTTCTGAATTTTATCATAGGGAAGATATTATCTCATGTATTCTCTATTTTATTTTATGCTAGATTTTCACTTCATGCTCTTTATGATTGTAGTAGACAAACTTTCCATAGTTCAGAGTGCTATGAAATTATCTTTCCCTTCTCCCAAAAAAGCAGCAGGAGTGGGAGTGGAATATTTCTACTGACCACATTAGGTCACATCACACACCAAATCATTTTAATTGAAACTTGCAACTCATTTTCCCATCTCTGCTACTACAGTTTTCTCTATGAGACAGTCATTCCCCTCTTTCCAGTGAGGTGCTGCATAGGAGTTACTGGAGATGGTTGCTGTCCCAGAACTTTAAATCGACTTGCAGCCATTCCATTCCAGCCTTGCAATGCAATAAAGAACAAGTAATTCCGTTCACAGAAAAGTGTTGATAAGAAGCAGAGTAGAAAGAAGAATTTTGATAGGTTTCTCATACTCTGCATGTTAATGAGACTCATTATAGTCAAAATAACTGGACTTTGTGAGCTTTGTATCCAGATACATCACACTGCTAGTCAGGAACAGCAGGACAGTTATTATCTAAAGCCAAATTATTCTTCTTCAAATGGACGAACCCAGACAAGAAAGACAGTATTACTTATGTTGCTGTGCAAAAGCTCTATCATCGTTGAGGATGCTGTGAACACTCTTAAACTGAGTGACAGGAGAAATCAATTTTCTGCCAAAGAGGACTGCAAACAATTTGACAGGCTGCTTTCTTTTCATCTGTGGCACTTCAATCTGCTGTAATATATACATACATACTGAAGAAAAAGTAGAGCCATAGAAAATTTTCCATGCTAGACTTGTGTTCCAATTGCTGGTGTGTGCATTCAGATCATCCTGCTCATATAATTTTTCTGCATGCACAACAACAGGATAAATTCTCAAAGTTTTATCTCTCTAAACTGGTCTTAGAAGTGCTAAGCAGTGTTTAGCAGACATCCAACAGCAGAATACTCTTTGTTACATGTATCTCTGTGAAACAGAAATACTTCAGAAGAGAGTTTTGTATGAATAGTTAAATGAGAAGTATCTCTTCAATTTATAATGGATGATATAAAATTATCCTCCCCTGCTTCCCCCCACCCCCTTAAAAATACGAGGGGGAATAAAATATTTCTAATGAACCAAACCAACCAGCACAAAAAAAACCAGCTCCCAGAAATGGCTCAGCAAGTTATTCCGAAGATGCAAATTGTATGACTTCTGGTAGGACACAGTGTTGTGGCAGAAGCCATTACTAGGCCTCTGCTCCCCAAATGCCTGCATGAGTTACCATTTCCAATACACACGCCTTTTAACTCTGTTTAAGAAGGAAGAATTACGTGCTGTTGTGAATTTTTTTAAAATTTACAAGGGCACACACACATAACGGAACAACACTTTAAAGCCAATGCTTTTAACTAAAAAGCACCAGTGAACAAGATAAGCTCTGTCTTACTTTGTTCAAATTGCTCAGGCTTCCCAAACACAGAAAAATATGACTAAATATGAAATTACAGGCAAACAAAAGGATAATCAAAGAACTCTCCTATTACTGCTTAATTTTCTGCAAAATCCAGACATTAAAAGCAAACAAGTATTCACTACAGATAAACAAAACAAACCAAACAACCAAAAACCACAAAAAAACCAACACATCAAGCCAACCAACCAAAAAAAACCCTTCCAAAAACCCAGAAGAAAGATTTTGAGCTTAATTAAGGAAGTCTGCTTACCTCAATATACATACAATTTTTTTAATAGCACATTGGACAATATCCTGGGGAGAAAGGCCTAGATCTCCAACAGCCACTTGTAACAGCTGCTGCACCATGTCCAGAGGCTGACCATCTATACACATGGCTACTGCTTGCTCATGGATTTTTTCTTTCTCTGACCTTGAGAGATCATATAAATAGCCATACTTTTGTAGTGTATCCTGTGAAAAGATAAATTTTGGAACACTAATCAGTGTACTCCTTATTTTCAGGGCTGTATCAGTCTTCCTTTCTGCTAGGAATTAACATATACTGAGAAAAAGAAAAGACTGATGGAACTGAATTTTCAAAACCCAGGTCAACAAAAGCAAAGGTAGAAAATATTAATAAAATATGACAAAAGATTGATGTCTATCATTGCTAGTCATGGTAACACTCAAAGTGAGCACTTGATCAGTAATCATTACCTGTTTGCTGCTTTTCAAATAAGTGATAAAACTGTGAGTGAGTGTTTCCAGATGAGCAAGAGATTGTTGAAAGTGATTCAGAGTTTCTTCATAAGCAGCAGATGGGTTTTCAGCATCTTTCATGTCATTATCTGAAGTTTTTTTTCTTGATTTCTCAGAAAGATGTTTGACTGCCTTAATAGCCTTCTTAGTCACTTCTATCCTGGCTTCAACTGGCAGCTGAAAAAGATTGCTCAATTATTTATTCATTCATTACCTGTATAGTACCATTTGTCTGACAGCAGTGCCAAGAGGTCAGGTGGCTCCATTGTTCCACAACACAGCATAAAACCAAATGAAGTATTTAATGGAAAACAACTTTATTTCTAACTCGTCATTTATTTAAGTGATCAGTATTCCATTACTTTCTTCTGCTGTCCTTCTTTTTACTGATCTTTTTACTTATTCTTGTTCATTTTAAACCATATGAAACTTCTTTTCCTAATAATAGTTATTATTTTGGTAGACTGCCACCTTATAATCCTTGATTTTTAATTCTTTGAGAGATATCTGAGAATCGCTTTACAAGATTGACTGATAACTCACTTAAGGTTTGTCAGGTTTAGACCACTCTTTAAAATACATCTCTGAGACCATAACCATAAGCAAAAAAGCAGGAGGATCTAGAATTTTTATATCAACCTACTTAAATCCCAAGTTATACAAAATAGTAACTACATAGTATTTTTAAAGACCTGTACAACTAGATGTATCTAGGCATTAAACTGAAACAAAGTCCGACTTTCTTGTTTCAGGAAAGACACGGCTTCAGCTGTAAGTCCAAAACAAAGTCTTAAGTATGATTTTAGACATTCACGTATAATTTTTGCATTCGTAACTTCAAGTACAGTTTTAAGGATGCCTGTAGTATACTTTCTAATGGGTGGGAATGTCCTCTGCCTGAACTCTAAATCCAAAGCATTAGGTACTTTTAACATCAGATGTTTTAGTTACTGGAATACTGAAAAATGACATAAACGATTTTAATTTTTAAGTTGAAATACACAAGAAATAAAAGAAAGAAAGAGAGAATAAAAGAAAAAAAGAAGAAAAAGCTTGAATCTGTATGACACAGTGAACAGAAAGTAAGATGAATTATCATAAAAGAAAGCAATTAAACTGCTATAGCATTGCTCATACAAAGTCCAAGAGATGTCTGCATCATGAATCAAACTAGCTACTTGCAAAGCCATAAAAAATTTGATGAGGATTATTTAGTGTAAAGTTTTACAGTTTACATACTTTCCCCCTCTTCCTGAGATAAAAAGACACAAGTGAAAGATGTAGAATTTACTCCTGTTTTTGTGTGCTGTTACTGTAAACCACACTAATGGTCTACCGGATATTTTTAATTATGAAAGCAAAATGAGTGGACATTATTGTTATAGCCAATAAAATTTGCTGGTTTTAACACAATACAAAGGGAATTTTACCATACAGTTTCAAATGCAACCCAGTTCCATTCCCACTCTGAAGTAATTGAGTTTGTTACTGTGAACAAGGTCTCAATATCAGGTTTTACTCTAAGCAAGGAAAAGTTCATCGTCTCCACATCACATTAAAATCTAACAACCGCAGCTGGATTTATACATCCATTTTGTAAACATGATAAAAGACGTAAAGAGCTACATATTTCATTTTTCCTCTTCTAGTGTACATTCTAATGTTCAAAATGCAATTAAGAGAGATACAAAAGGCAAACAATTTAAGTATTCCATCTAACTTATATCCTAGAGAACAGTGCCAATATAATGCCAGTTTAGAAGTCATGATGCCATAAGTACATGCAGAATAAAGTATTCACAAAAAAAAAACAAGAAAGAAGAAAGAAAATACATGTTTTTCCTAAGCCTATTTTAATTTTGCATTCACATTTGCAGAGTGCCAAAATGCAGCACTACGAACATATCATTTCTCCAGTTATTTTATTCCAAACCATGAATAGCTGTCCTCCATGCTTCTAGTCAGCTTCAGTAATGAGATCTGGTAACAGAGCCAGTGATAAAAATGTAGCTTTGGGCCTAGCTTAAGCTTTGTTTGCATGTGAAGTTTTATATTTAAAAAGCTTTTGCGGTTTAAAAAGATTTTTAAATCTATAGGCTATAATGTGTAATAAAAAATCCTAAAAATCTCTTTTCACACCAAAGAACATCACATACTATTTCATCTCAACAGATTTTACTCCTCAGGGTAAAAACTTACCTCATAAGCCCGTTCTCCTCAGAGTATATAAGTATTTCTTAATAAAGTATCGTACGAGTAACATTTACTTGCACGTGAAGATGTTGACCCTGCTACTCTTATTGCCAGTGATTAACATGCAAGTGTGAGATTATGGAAGCAGCTCCACTCCTTTTAATGCCACAGGAACCTGGGATCCCAGCAACACTGAAACACAGAATGGCTGGAATGGACCTCCAAAAGGCATCTGCTTAAACAGAGCCACCTAGAGCCAGTGGCCAAGGACCACGTTCAGGTGGCTCTTGAATACCTCCAATGAGGGAGGACTCAACAACCCCTCTGTGCAACTTGTGCCAGTGTTCAGTCACCCTCATAATGAAAAATGGGTTTTGAAGTTCATATGAAACAGCTGGGTCCAGTTCCGTATCTGCCACCAAACCACAGAATCATAGAATGGACTGGGTTAGAAGGGACCTTAGAGATCACCCAGTTCCAACTCCCTTGCCTTGGACAGGGCCACCTTCCACTAGACCAGGTTGCTAAAAGCCCCATCCAACCTGGCCTTGAACACTTCCAAGGATGGGGTATCCACAACTTCTCTGGGCAACCATTTTTCCTAATGTCTAATATAAACCTACTCTCCCTCAGTTTGAAGCCACTCCCCCTTGTCCTGTCAGTACATGCTGTTGTCTCTCCATCTTTCTTGTGAGTTCCCTTCAGGTACTGAAAGGCCATAATTAGGTCATCCCAAAGCTTGCTCTTTTCCAGGCTGAACAATCCCAATTTTCTCAGCCTTTCCTCATAGGAGAGGTGCTCCATCCCTCTGATCTTACTCAACTCTTTCTTTGTTACCACTGACCATGACATTAGATGGCACAGAATACACCTTTGGCCAGCTCAGGTCAGTTGTCCTGGCTGTGTCCCTTGATCACTTTTTGCCTACCTGCAGCCTACTCAGGGCTGAAGTGTTGAGATAAAAATTAAGCCTTGACATTGTACAAGCAGTGCTCAGCAAGTCGAAATTCTGGTGCGGTGTCAACACTGTTTCAGTCACAAATCCAAAGCACAGCCCCACTGGGGCTGCTATAATGAAAGTTAACTTCATTCCTACCAGACCCTGCAAAATTCATCTGGAAAAAGTTTTAATGTGTGTAAGGAACCAGTAAAGAAAAGATATTATTAGAGAAGTTTCCTATTATACATTCTTGAAGCAGATTTAATTAAAATAACTACATAAATGAAAGGCACAAGAAAGTACCTTGTACTGATACTAGAAAAAGAAGTACTGTCAATATCCATGAACAAAACAAGGTCAGGCAAGGCAAACAGACTGAACTAGAGCACAGTGATAAAGAGTGATAAAATGAAGCCAAGTAATTTGAAAAGTAACATCTGAATGCAGTCACGCTATGTAAGAAAATTTCTTGTACACCTTCAGGCAATGTCATGCCCTGTCTTTTTCCTTAGTGTTTTATACAACATTAAGTCAATCAGCCAGACAAAAGATAGTGAACGTATTCTGGGCTTTTTTTTTTTAAACTGGGCTTTTTATACAGTTATTTTAAACAGCATTTAGTGTCTTTAAAGTCAAGAAAATTATGCAGGGTAATATCCAGTTGTAACAGGTTCCCATTCCACACCTGTTTGGTATGTGGCCAAAATATGGACATTGTATTCCTGCTTGAGGAAGCAAAAAAGAAAAGGAAATGGTCAAAACAGTATTACTGACTCAGAGAAAATAAGTCAACCTTTCAACTAAAATCACTAAGCTGCAAGACAATTTCTTTTAAATCAGAATTTGGAAAAGAAGTTAGAAAAGATGGAATGTTAAACAAAAAATGTCATCAGCAGTAGCCTGAAAGAACGTGGCCGAGTCTATGGAAGGCTGTGAGAAAGTACCCATGTAAGGAAAATTTCAGCTTCTCTTTCTCTACAGAAGACTTGACTGATGATATCACTGCTTTTTATTCTGCTTTTCCTATCTGAAGCTATAGCCTTTTCTTCCTAATCAACATATTGTGCCAATCTACATTTGTAGTGTGTGTTCAATAACAAAAACACTGATTAAAAACGATCGTTTTCATTTGTGTTTTTGTTGTGCTAGGCTTTTTTTCCAGAGTACTGTTAATCAAAAAACCATCAGGGCAATGACCTATGAGCTCTGAAACAGATGGTTCTTTGAAGAAATAACCAACTCCCTAGCACAATGAACAAAATTCTGGCAATGAAGGAATAATAAAAAAATAAAATCCCCAAATTATCTAAAATGCTTCACAAAGCTCACAGAAACAGGAACAAATGGGAAATCATCACAATAAAAAGTTGCTATGATCATTGCTATAATTAAGAATCTATGACATCAGTATTATTTAAAAGCAAACAGAGCTGCTGAGAAAAAAGATGACAGATTCAAAACGCATGCAAGAATATATGCAGTCGTTCCAATGAATATTTGGAATATCTCCCATACAGGAAGAAATCTGTTCCATACACGCAAATAGCCTATTCTTAACATTACCGAGATAGAATGATTTATTATGTAGTCAGAAAGACTTAAATAGTTATACAGAGTTTAAAGCATTTCTGAGTATAAGTGCCACAAGCAGGAACCTTCTCAACTGCTTGCAGCAGCGAGCTTCTGTGGTCAAGGGATCAATACTTCAGTCCTTCAATGTGTGAGGAAGGTACTGAAAAAGGCTTAAGGTCTTTGCCCGTTTCATTTACCACAAACACAAAAAAAATATTGCATCAATCTTTACCTTCTTCAACTACATTAACCATGTTACTTTGGGTCTGTGATTTATTGAAGTCCCACTATGATGCATCACTCAGTTCCCACCACACAATGTCACCTTCTATGAACCCTTAAGGCCTGGGAACTGAATCTCATCTTCCAGGTGGTAACTAATTTCTACTGATTGTAAGAAACATGGGAGAAAAGAATCTCTGGCCTCTTAGAGCTAAAAGTACCTAAAACTGCATCACATCCTGAACTACAGTCAGTGTAACAATGTTAGTTGCCTTTTCATAAATGCAAACTCCTCATCCGTTTCTCCAGTTTAGACATTTTCTCCATCCCTTTGCCCAGTCAAGCACTGTTCATTCATCCACCTTCTCATTCAGTCACTGCTGGCCCAATTCATGAGAAAGCTAAAACAAAGAGGATGTGGAAGGGAACAGGTAAGACGGCCCGTCACAGCACATCACATTCCTGTCTTTGTCAGGAAGAACAAGTTGCAGAAGCCAGCACTAAACCCCTGTGTTTTCATTCCCTTTTTGCATAATTACACATTTGGCTCCCAGGTTCTCTGCCATATCCAAGTGACACACAAGTAGAAGCAGCTGCCTATCGCTTTACTGGCCCATCACTGCCTCTCCTAACCTCTACTGACATACTGGAACAGCGGGAGATATTCTGACGTCTGTTTCCTAAGTTCCCACGTGGTGACAACAGCAATGGTACCTCTGAAGCCGAACTCATGTAGTCTACACTGCTGTGTAGCCTACACTGCTATGTAGCCAACATCCCACTACCCCTTAGCACTTGAGACTTTGCTCCATTGTTTCTGACAAAAAGGGGTTTTTCGATGGAGATACTGTTCTACAAGAATAACAGTGGAGTGCATCTCATCAACTCCCTGGACTACTTTCTCTCCTTTCCCACCTTCTCCTTCTGACATTTTGAAGGGGTGGAAGAGAGCTGAGATGGTATGCAACATTTGGTTTTTCGGGATTTTTTGCCAATTCACCTCTCAGCACTCCTAAAAAACCCACGATCTCACTGTAAGCTTCTTCTCAAATTTCCTCTATGTGAGAAAGCTCAGTTTTCTCAGCGACAGCACAAATTATGTCTTGATAATGGTTTTTTGCATTCTGACTAAGTATCAGCACTTCCATGAAATACCTAAATGTGCACGTTACGGGAATAGGAAACTGATATAGTAAAGTATTTGGCCATAGAACTGGGCTGGGAAGAAAGTGCTGAATAAGAGATTAAAAGAGTGAGCATATGACCAGGGCAGCCTCAAAACACATAAAATTTAAGTAACAGGTGCAAGTCAAAAGGCAGCTTTTATGTATGAAGCATTTTTCAGATGAAAGGTAGAAGAAAGAGACCTCAAAGATAAGCTTCCAGGGTCTACAATGATAATTTCTCATTGTACAATTCTACTTGAAACCTGAACAGGATCCTGAGGCAAAACTATTTGCAAGCTGGTTAAACAGCTGTTTCAATCCCAAACCCAGTGCACTGCACATTAGATGATTTGACCAACTGTTTCAAGTACTTCTTGAGCATCTTTCATGGCCAAAAAGCTAACAGGTCTCTATTACAAAATTCTGCCTAACCACAAACCACAGTCATCTTGCCATCACTATTTCTTTCATGTTATTCCTACTCTCTACTCTCGAGAGAGTAGAAAAACGTATTAAAATCCTGAACAGAAACAAACAAAGGAAAATCAATGTGTTTCAAAACAGACACAGAGTGGAGGATTATCCACTCTCTCCCTGCACCATTCATCTCGAATAAATGAGAAATAACCTTGAAATGCCCAAGACACATTAACAACAAGAGTTTCAAGTAGTCACTAGCTGTGACCATATGTACAGTCAGTATTTCCTTCTCATTAGACAAGTCATGCCCTTGCTACCTCAGTCCAGCGTCAAGTCTGGCAATTAAAACCTCAGGATGAGTCTCAATCTTTGCTCATAAGCATGAAAAAGTAACATTATGAGATAAAAGGGATCAAAACACCTAAGCCAAGGCAGTAGTTCTGATAAAAAGGCTTCAGAGACAGCTGATGGAACTAGAGATAAAACATTTTGTTCTACCATGACAGTCAGATCACAGCATAAATTTTGTGCTGACAAAGCTCCTTATTTTCCCAGCTAGCCATTTTTTTTCACCAAATTCTGTTACAGATACAGGTTAGATGGGTTCTAATAAACCTATACTAATATCGTGGGAACATTAAAACAGTATTTAAAGAGGGAACAAACTGAAATTTACCTCATTAAACATGGTGAATAAATACCTTAGAAAAATTTTCACAAACCAAAATAAAGAAGATACACACAAAAACTCCTGAAGAACACTTTCTCTATCACCTTTTCATTTCAGATCAAGTTAGTGAAGACATCTCTAGATCTTTTAATAAGGTAATATCTAAGAAATCTCATTTCTCTTTTGTGCATCACAGTAAAGATGCGTAAGAAAGCATGGGTAAAACTTTATGCTAGAAATATCCTTGGAAGTAGGTTTCACTGGGCAAAAAGAAACTCCAGATCTGGTAATATATTACACACATAAAAGTACATTCTTTCAAAACCAGGCTTTCAGACAGATGTAGATTATGACAGTTTGTAATTTATATTATTACAGTGCTTAGAAACCACATGCACTGGGCCAGAATATCTTCTCTGTGGAACATCTTATTCTGATTGCAAAAGCCTTGTACTAAGCACAAGCCTGTGGCACAATGAATTTTAGGATGAGCACAAGTCAGTAAATACAGCCACCCCAATATCTGGTGGATGGCCAACATAAAAGGGCACAGGCAATCCAGGAGGTTCCTGGAATGCATTGATGACAACGTCCTTCTCCAAGTGATACAGGAACCAGCTAGGAGAGGTGCTATGCTGGAACTTGTTCTCACCAACAAGGACAGGCTGAGCTGCAGTGGCCATGAAGATCCTTAGTGCAGTGAGGAGGGTACACAGCAAGTTCACTACTCTGGACTTCAGGAGAGCAGACTCTGGCCTCTTCAGGGATTTGCCTGGTAGAGTACAATGGGATAATGCGAAGAGGGACCCAAGAAAGCTGGCTTATATTGAAGGATTGCCTCCTCCAAGCTCAGGAGTAATGTATACCAACAAAGAAGATGTCGGGCAAAAATGCTAGGACGCCTGCATGGATGCACAAAGAGCTCCTGGGAAAAACCCAAAACATCAAAAAGAAAGGCTACAGAGGCAAGAACAGGTACCCTGTGAGGCAGACAGAAGAACTATCCCAGCAGCCAGGCATCAGGTTAGGAAAGCTCAAGCACTGCTAGAACTAAATCTTACCAGGGATGCCAAGGGCTACAAGAAGAGCTTCTGCAGGTATATTGGTGATAAAAGAAAGCTTCACTAACCAAGGGCATACCATGCCTGACAAATCTGGTGGCCTTCTATGACAAGGTTGCAGAATTGGTGGATGAAGAAAGAGCAACTGGCGTCATCTACCTGGATTGGTGCAAAGCATTTGACGCTCTTCCGCATGACATACAAACTGGAGAGATGGATTTGACAGATGGACCACCTGGTGGATAAATAACTGGCTTGCTTGGCTGCATGCAAGCAGTTGCACTAAGGGCTCAGTGTCCAAATGGAGAGCTGACAAGTGGCATTCTTCAGGGGTCGGTATTGGGACTGGCACTGTATAACATCTATGTCAAAGACAGGGACAGTGGGACTGACTTAGCCCAGAGAAGACCACAAAGATGCTCAGAGGGCTGGAGCACTTCTCCTATGAAGACAGGCTGAGAGAGTTGGGGCTGTTGAGTAAGGAGAGGGGAAGGCTCTGGGAAGACCTTAAAGCAATCCTCAAAAACCTAGAGGAGCCCTGCACAACAGCTTTCCAAAGGGTGTGTAGTGATAGGACAAGAGGGGTGGCTTTAAATGAAAGAGGGCAGGTTTATATAGATTATAATGTATCATACATATTAGATTATAGGAATATATAGATTATATATATATATATGTATCTCCTAGATTATAGGTATATATAGATTAGCTATATGGAAGAAATGCAGAAACCCCCAATGGCAAGGAGGTTGGAACTAGATGGTCTTTAAGGTCTCTTCCAACAACCCAAACCACTCCATGACTCTATGAAATACACAATATCTTATTCTCTATTGAATGAGAACACAGGGACTTTGGGGTTCCATCAAAACTCTCATAAGAACACAGCTAACTCTCCTAACTGAATAAAAATCCCTTTTTTTATATCGGCAGTCATAAAAAGAAGAGGTAGGCACAGCAAGGTAGGCTTACAAATTTATCTTTAAATACTGCAAAATGAAAAATATAACATTTACTGAGACTTTCTTCTTGATACTATATTAAACTCATATACTATATGCTTCACCTGAGGATTAAAATCCTTAAAAAATATCTGCTTACCTTTGTGACAGCTTTGGAAGAGAAAGTAATTTCATCAATGAAAGTAACGATATCTTCTGGATCAAGTCTATCAAAGTATTTCAAACACATATCATACGCATGTAGCCACTCATCCATGGTTTCTGGTATTTTTTTAATGAGATGGTGATCACCATTCCAAAAAAGTTTTTGCAACCACACAGCATAAACAGAACTTGGTGACAGCATGCCACCATCTTTTTTAGGAATTTTGGGAGCCAGTTTGGAAATAGATAAGATATTTTGACTTGTAAGGATGGGCTCCAGTGTTTCCAGAGGGTTTTCATTTTCATCTGTTAGTTTTTTGTAATTAAGACCTAGTGACAGAAGGGGAAAGAGGTAAAAGTTATTCATAATTAACACTACTCACACTCCACAATTACACGTGAAACAATGAATACACCAGTATCTGCAGAACTAAAAAGACTCTAGCCCATCCCCTTTTACAAACATATATACTGACAGACTGGGATTTTATGATGTCCTGGTGCATGTGAAATCTCTCAATCCATGGCACATATTTTAACGTTATATATCAATCCAACAAGGGAGAATGGGTTTAAACTGAAAGAGGGTAGATTTAGATTAGCTATATGGAAGAAATCCTTCACTGTGAGGGTGGTGAGTCACTGGAACAGGCTGCCCAGAGAAGCTGTGGATGCTCCATCCCTGGAATTGTTAATTTTTCAAGGCCAGACTGGATGGAGCTCTGAGCAACCTGGTCTAGTGAAAGGTGTCCCTGTCCATGGCAGGGGATTTGGAACGGGATAATCTCTAAAGTCCATTCCAACCCCAATCGTTCTGTGACTCTATGACACAAACTAAAAAAAGCAGATCTGCAAAGAAGCAAGAACATACATATAGTATACAGAATCAGGCTAGAACTTAAATATACACCCTAGAAAATCTCATGCAAGTCAAGGCACAAGTCATTAATCTAAAATATGTATTCTAATCATGTAACAACTGGTACTTACCACTTAGCAAAAATTGCAAGGCACTAACTACAAATAAATTAAATAAGATCAGCTAGAGATAGGACATGTAGATCCATTTACATCAATATTTATATAATCAAGAGTCATGTTACTACTCCGGTTCCTAGAGCAAGAGCATCCTTGCAAATTAATCTAGCAACAATGAAAGTATTTCTAGCAATGATACTATTTTATTTCCTTTGTATATAACTTCTAAGATAACTGACTTCTATTGCCATGTTCTCGTTCATATCTTTTGAGCCTGCAACCTCTATAAACACTTAGATGTTGTTCATTGACTCCTACCTCTAAACTATGCTGAACACTGAAAATTTTGATTAGGGGTGTAATACAAAGATTTAATTTTTTACCACACCAACTGACTAATTTATCCCTGACATATAGTCCCAGGATGGTTTTTTTAATAGCTTTGAAAGTAAACAATAACTTCTTGGCAGAATTTTCTTTGGCAAGCATCACAGAACTTGAGTGTTGAATAACATCAATAAAAACTGAAGGTTATCCCTCCTCTCCAAAAAAATTATTTACCTTTTTTCTTCCTGCAATACATGAATTCATGTGCACTGTCTCTTCAAACTCTGCAGCATGATTAATGTACAATACACATGAGGTTCCAATATTGAACAATTAATTCATCCCCATAGGAGGTAATGCCATACAGTGTGTATTTTTCATTCTGAAACTGGATTTGGAGTCGTACAACTAAAATTCAAGATTGTACCCAACTAACAAGCAAATTGAAAGCAGTATTCAAAATTTCAGAGTCCTTAGCAGCACTGTATTTTACAGTAATCGTCTGAAAATGCAGGACTACAAACAATGCTGTAATTCTCGAAAAGCAAAAGGTAACATCAAGGGTAAAACACAACTAAAAATTATCCTCTTTAAGACAAACAAACACACAAAATGCATAAAGTCCCTAATATATTCTGTAATTCAGACTCTTGAAAGGTAAACTGTCTTAAGTCCTTTGAGAATATTCATGTTAAACTTGTGTTTAAAATTATACTCTAGGAACTTGATCCTTCTCATTTAAAAATTCACTATGAAATATCGCAAATAATTTTAACTTGCATCCCTAACAGAAACCTGTTCTTAACTAGTTTGTTCTTGCTGTGGTCGAATAAATTTCCAGTAAAACAAAGAGAAGGAACTTACACCTATATTAACTGTATTCATCTCCTATGCTCATAGAAAGAAAACAATTACCTGGAAAATATAAACTAGCTAAGCATAATCACGTCAATACTTACATAACAGAATAATAAATACAGCCACGAAGAAAACGAACAGGTACTCTCCTACCTGGTGCAACTGCTTTGAATTTTTTCAGGAGTCGGATGTGAGTTTCAGGTTTAAGAGTATGGTTTACCACTTCCGAGCAACCACAGTTTTCCAGGAGAGTAAAATAGTAAAGAAACCGCTGGTGATCTTGGCCTTCAATACTTGGGTAAACATATTTAACCATGTGTTCATGGAAGGTTTCAGGACTGGTTTTCAAAGTCTCAAATAGATCAAGACTTTTTGCTCTTTCTTCTATTTCCAGCGTTGATAACCTGTGTTTACAAATAACTTTTGCTTAAAGACCTGGATGTGCCATGAAAGACTCTTACAGCTCCACACCAGGGAGACAGGACAATCCCCTCCCCTCTTTAAGGTCTCACTCACACACATTTAGATAATTGTACGCTCTACAAACAAAAGCTAAGCAACTCTTGTATTTCCCGATCCTGTTATCCGCTGACTTGGACATGCAGATTAAGGGTTATGAATACTGAAGTGGAATTCAAAGCAGGATTTCACATCTGTGAGTATAGCTATATGTAAAAGGAAACATACATCCAGGGTATGTGTAAAGGAAGACTTTATTAAACAAATCAACCAACCACTTGTGGCTGAATGATGCTTGAAGATCCTACTGCCCAGTTTTAAGTTTTCCCAATCCATTGCATTCTATTTTCTGCAGTTGTTGAGTACCTGTGCTTACCTTGAGAGATACTATCACTGAAAATTGGCTCTTGCCTAGCAATTAATCTATTTGACACTATTATTCATACTTAGGACACTTCGACAGTTTCCCAAGTTGCTTCTCAAATTGTCATCCACGAAAGCTTATAAAAATATCAGCAAGCCTTGGGATTGATCTCAGTCAGTCTCACTGCTTCAGGAAATTCTTTCCTGAATCTGCTGAAAAGAATACATTAGCTCTTTCACAGCATGAGTTCAGACACCTCCAGCTGACTACATAAAAGATAACCACTCCTTTTTCCCTTAGCTGGGAGAAAAATGGGTGCATATCATCTTAAGTTTATATCTTTCTCAACTTAAAGATTTACCTAAATCTGACAAAAGAAGTAACCTACAGATGATTCCTACCTCAAGTCTACCCAGAGTCCAATCATATAGCACATTAGATAGTACAATTCATTTGGAAATCTGATGTCTTCCAAAACCATTTGATTTTTCCTCTACCTTTAAAACTGATTAAATTAGAATTTCACCATTTTTACCCCCAAGTATAGATGCTATAAGTTAGTGTTTCTCTTTAATATCCAAGTAAAGTGTCTCAGTTTCATTCCTAAAGATGATTTTGTTACAGCAAATATCACAAACACAACCTTCTCAGTTTAAAAATTGACTGATTTCTTAGGCAGAATAAGATATTTTTGAGTTATTTTTACATCTACAACCTTCCCCAAGATTGTTAACCTTGCAAGCACTATTTTAATTCTATACATTCTTCTTCTTTGTTAATTTTTCTACAATATTAATGAAAACAAATACAGTATTAATGGAAATAAAGCACCATCCACTCTTCATATCAGGCAAAGCAGACACTTGGATCTGATGTATTTCAAGAGTGTGATCTGACTATTTTTTTGTGTTCATACCCAAAGTTCAAACTAAAGGCTAGTTGAGCATTAAATTATATGAACAGGATTGGCAGATGTTTGCTGTGTTTTTAGGGCAGGGCTGATTGTGGATAGGAAGAGTTTATAGAGTTGTTCAGAAAGATTCTGGAACAAGAGGTTCTGTGATAGGCACACAAAATTTCATGTTGCTGAAATCATAAATTGTCTTTTATAGAGTTTTGATAATCAAATGTGAGCAGATTCTTCAAAAGAAATAATTAAATTTCCATTTAATTTTTTTAAAATGTCATTCTGAATGATTTTTAGACTTATATTCCACAAAAAAAGTCATTATTTCTTTGTCATCAAGTAATCAAAGAAATAGTTAAAACAAACTATGTTAATACAAACTATGAAGCTCTTCTGAGCGTCTCCCTATGTAAAGTGGCTTATAGAAATACTGGGTACTTGGTTAAAGAGATTAAGTCTTAGAATAAACTTCTTTTCAGTTCAGAATGAATGCATAATGAAACATGTATTATTAATGCCATAATCTCGAGACTCAAATATACTGTAATGGTCATATGCTGTCAATCAATTTTAAAATGAGATTATGATACAACAAAAACATGCTCAGCAGCATATTATGCTGTTATATATCAATTTTTAAGACTTTTTTTGAATTTCACTAAGGAAAATATGGTTAGTCTGTACTTCAGTGATTTCAGCATTCTATGAATACTAACTCAAGGAGGACAAGAACAAAGAAAATTATAGAAAACTGTTGCAAAACACCTTAGGTAATATTCTATTCCCAGAGAAGGCAGCTGGCTCTTTCACATTCACTCCAGTGTTGCCATGTTTATATCCTCACTGTCTGTTTCGTTTAAAGCAGTAAATAATTTAGCAGCATCAAAATTTAGGGGGTATGACTTCCCTATTTTCTGGAGGAAGCAAAGAAAATCTCAGAACATTATTTCATCTTTGCCCGATAATTCACCAGGTTTTGTTTTTTATCCCTCATGTTCTATGAAATGTTTAATGCTTTTAAATTAATAGTTAATGTTAAGAGAGGTATAAACACTGCTGAAAGCTAAAGGTGCCTTAAGAATTTAACACTCGAAACAAACTAAATTAATTTGATCATGTCTGTCAGAACAGTAGATAAGAGCTGCTGCATTACACAGGGAGTTCTACATCACTGTCATCTGCATGTGGTATTCAGGCAAGTAGCTTGGTCTTCCATCAAATGGGTTTATTCATCTTTCAGTAGGCAAAAAGTGCCTGACTGACAAGATGTCAGAGGTTAAAATAAATAAATTAATTAACAAATAAAGGCCCTGGAGGCACTCTGGAAGAGAAACTATAAGCACCCCTCCCCTTATGCCAGCCCAGTGCCAGGTCTGGTCTGCCATAATCTTGTAGGCTAGAACAGTTTCAGTAAAACATTCTTAAAAGGAAAAGCATGCTTCTACCAAAAAATGTAACTGAGATGAACAGATGCACAATGTGAATAGGGAGCTCCAATATATTTATTTGCTCTACTATTATGTAGAACAGAGGTCAATAAATATCAAAACTCTTAAAAAAATAGAGAAACTATCGTGTTTCAGGACATATTACAAGGACTGTAAGAGTAACTCCAAAGTAAGTTGCTATTGCAAGAGAGAACTAAATATTCAAAGCTGTGGAAACCTGAACACTGAAACAAAAGTCCTGGAATACTCTGAAGAACAGTAAGACACAAATGGACTTATAACCTTGCCTGCAATACCAGTTTTCACAGCTGGTTACAGAAGCATTACATGGAAAAGACAAAAATTCCCATACTATCCCAACACAAGACAGATGAACACACAACCCAAACTCCACTCCCAACATCATTCAATTCTGTCATACCTTAGCATTTATTTCTGTGTAACAGAATCATATGTGCATTAGCAGAGGAGACAACTTACCCACTGTCAGTGAATAAAAATTCCAGATGGGTCATGTAAACTTCCCAAAGTGGAACACTGTATCGCTGAGCCAAAGAAATAGCAATTTTATAGACATTTTCTTCAAGTGTTCTGGCAGAGGAGAGACATGAAAGAAAAACTATGTTAAGCCCTATGAGACATGACATGAAAATAAATCCTTTTGTTAGAAAACTCGTGATTTCTCCTTCTTCATTTTTTTTAATGAAAAAGAACATAGAAAAATTTTAAATAAAAATACATTGTGTCTTCCTGCATTTACTTATACTTGGTGCTCCATTTGAGGAAAAAAAATAGAAGAAAAAAACAAACGACAGAGCTATTCCAAAGACAGGAACCTACTCCACCAAACACTCTGTTTCTCAATGGCAGCTTCTATTCAACCCTGTGCTAAAGTAAAAATCTGTTTTCATTTCATTTCAATTACAAAGCGATGAAGGATGTAACTTTTCACAGTTAGCATTTATATGATTTAGTTGCAACACCTACAGTGTTTTAGCACAACTGGTATATAAATCCTCAAAGCTCTTCCTAGAAGTTTACAGTCAGAAACACTCTTAGTATTTGTAGACCAAAAGGTGTGATGATGTCCAGCTCACTCTATCCTAAAATAAAAAAAAAAATGCTTTTCTGTTATTGCATAATCCCTTTGACAAAACAATAGATGGAGAATATAATAAAATATGAAAGCCTAAATTTAACTTCATACAAATTGTTACTAATTCAGTATAATATGGTTCAAATAGAAACGAATGGTTCTTGTTTTTAGGCCAGCATAGAAGCAATACTATTAGCAAGGCTAATGCTGGGATTTTTGGGTTTTGGTTTCAGTTTGGTTGGGTTGGGTTTTTTCTCTTCAGGACAATTCCAAGAGAAACACTATCTGTGTGTAATTACTTCCTAATAGGCCTGTCACAAACAACTTCTTTAAAATGTATTTTAAGTGAATACGCAAGGTGGTCCTGCTTGAGCAGGGAGGCTGGGCAGGATGACCTCCAGAGACCCCTTCAAAGCTCAACTATTCTGTGATTCAGTGAAAGAGGAAGATGGTATGAATGCTTTAGCTGCAAAATAATCCAGTCAATCATACAAATCTGGAGTGGCTCTTGGAGTTAGTGGGATGCATTCCTCCTGGAATTTTATAAGCTATACTACAATCCTCCCTTCCTGTCTAAGAGTGGCATGCAGTGGCAGCCTAAGGCAATGGTGGTTTAAGGAAATGATACAATATAAATGAAGAACAATAATAAGCTATTTATTGTTAAGAAAACCACAAAAACAAGCAGCTGTTGCACAATGAAAAGCTGAAAAAAATGTCCATTACCTTGCGAACAATCTTTTAACTTTTTTTTTACACACTCATTTTCATGCCCAGCCCTGACTGCCTGTCACTGTGAGCCTGAGGACTGCCAAAGGAATCCTCACTGAAAGCTCCAGGACAGGCACACTTTGGATGTACTTTGTTGGTGTTCCACCAAGACTGGTACAAAACCGGTACACAATAGCCTCCAAAGATATACACCAAATATGGAAGATAAAACAGACAACTACTGGTTTTAGCAAATTGCTCCTTCTAGTACAAAACTGTTGTGTAAATAAGATGCTATCTCTTCCAGGTGTTGTTCCTGCAAACAGCACTTCATAAAAAATTAAAAAACATGAGGCATTTACTTAAAAAAGTAAGAACAAATATGCTACACAATTACAGTGAATGGGTGCACCTTTTTCATTAGAAAATGCAGATTAAGACTCAACTGAGAAGATTAAAGCAAGGAAGCTGCAAGCTGAACAAGTACTTAACTGGATCTTTCCAACTGCCTAATATGAAGTGCCACTCTCATTCACATACTATGAAGCCTCGCTTCTTCCAACCCTTTCATATTGCCTTTACTTACTGTAAGGAACTTTCTCTTCATATTTACTTTATTTTTACAAGAGAGAGTATCTATGAACTCTTGGGTGACAATGTAAGTAAGCCTTCTGCAATCAAAGTAAGTATCTGTAAGAACAGAAGGCTATTTGTATTGAAGTTACTGTAGGTAGTCATCAAGATGTAACCTAGTGACATACTAGACATATGTGCTTAATAACAATATATACAAAGCAGGTAATTCCAACAGAAACATTAAAAGATGATTACAAGCTATTTTTATGAATGCAGTGACAAAATCTGTGCATGTACGGATTTCACAGATGTAAAGCAGCAGCTTAGTGTTCAAAGCCTGACTTTATACAACTATTCTTATTCAGTATATCAATTCTATTTAGTAGCAAATTTCTGTTGGAATTGTAGCTATGAGTAGCTACACAGGTGAAAAACTGAAAACATTTAAATATACTCTTCAAAAGCTTTATGCAGATATCAGTTGAAAATCTAGCTAAGATTATATTTAAAGCTTCTTATTGCAGAGAACTCTTCCTCTGACTGTCTGTCAACTACTCAGCTGTGACTTTCCCTAAAACACATCATATTCATGACTTGTTCACAGCTTGAAGTACCTGCATGCAGATATTAATTAAAGGTATTTTTTAAATGAAAAGTACTATCCTATATCTTTCTCTTTTTTTGTATTCTGGATTTTTGAAAGGTGAGACAAAAGCATGCTAAATATCAGAACATATGGGGGTAAAGGCTTCACTACTTCCAAATGGCTACAGGGAAGAAATACAGTGATATACAGCAGTTCTAACTAAATTATTAAGAATAAAATACAGTTTAACAACTTTTTTTTTTTTTAACTATAGTTCATTCCAAACTTTGATGCAAGGGCATACCCTAATAGATTGCTAGGGCAGGTTTAAAAAGACGAAAGGAAGAGCCCAAACCTTCACCTATGCTCTGACTTCATTAATCTCTCATTAATATTAGCAGTGAGTAAATGAAGAGTTATGGATTCAGTTAGAAGTTACAGATCCATTTATATGAGGAACATTTCATTTAAAGTAGAGCGGTTACATAGAAAAAGCTCCAATTGTAGCAGCATTACAGAGTAAATTTCTAAAACAAGTAAATTACCTCTTCTGAAGGTCAGCACTACTTTCAATTTACTCTCCTAATTTAAAGCTTAAAGCTATTCCATTCTAAAATAGAGAAAACAAACCTAATAGACATTACTTACTCTGCCAATCCTAGAATTGTTTCTCTCTTGTACTGTGCATCTGCTGTAAATCTCTGCACATCCACTCCTTTGCCAAGTCCTTGCAGAGTCTTAGCTTGAGTTAAGTCCAATAGTCGTTCATTGTAGTAATGCAGCTGATTTATCCAAGTGGCGACTTCTTCAGGCCAGTCTGCATGGGCATACTGAGTAACATGCCTTGTGACCATCTGAATCACCTTCTTTGGATCAGCCTGCAAAAATAATTGACAACAAACTAAAAAAAAAAAAAACTCGTAAATTCTGAACAAAAAATTATCAATATATAATTGACCCCTGTGTTCAAAACTAGGAGATTTGTTTCCATTTCTGAGAAATTTTAAGCAAACAGAATTTAAAGTTTTCTGTAAAGCCTATTTGCTATGATATTATAATTTATCCTTTCGGAATGTTTTAGTCTATTCCATATGATATAAATATTTTAAAAAACCAAACAAACTTACCTCACCAAATTAATAGTAACAAGTGTTTCACTATGACTGAATTTATTTGTTTTTAAATTCCTCATTTTTATTCACACTAAACTAGGCAACTGATTGGTCAAACACTGAAGTCAAAGAAAAGTTACTGAATTTCTGATATCATTCTATTATACAGAATTGAAGAGAGGAATAGCTTTTACGTGTTGAGCACTGATACTTTCAAAGAAGTATTGCAGGATCCACAAATTACATGAGGCATTGCCTACCCCCTGAATATTCAAAGAATTAAATATTGATCATCTATGGACTACAGCAACCTTAGTTTTTAAAATACCTTAACCACAAATAAAACTTACTTTTCTGTGTTAGAAATTGCACACCAAGTGCATCTTTTACAAACCATTAACTTCTGTAGTCAAAAACTCTCACAGCAAAGCAACAATTTCCAACACAAAGCATGAAAAATGAATGCATGTACTGTAGAGTGCTCCAAATTATCTCCAGATCTGGACAGCAGCTATGTCTAGGCACCTCCACTTGACCAGACCTGTGCGTAATATGCTAACACTTGGCTTACTCGATACCTTGATTTCTCTACTCAATACCTTGATTTCTCTCTTTCATTAAAAATGAGGCCACCAGCAGCTCAATGCCAAAAGGAAGCACTGTGACTTCTGTGTGGCATCCACTGAGAAAGGAGGACCTCCAAAAGAGCCACCAAAAAATACCTGGGGATGCCAGAGTAGTTGAAACATTTCATAAAAGAAACAGCTGATTTAACTGCTGTGATCTTAAAAATGTTGAGTATACCAGAGCAATATACTTTGGTTTTTTACTACAGAATTATTCTGCTACATTAGAAGATAAACTTGTGAACATTAACTAGAGTGCACAGCTGGGCAAAACATGCACCAAAAGTTTAAACCTTAAGGCATGCTTTATTTTTTCCGTGACTTGTCGGTCATTCTAAATTGATTTTTTTTTCTCAAGTCTTAATTGACAGGCTGCTCACCAAGTCACATTAAATGCTACAGGCATCCTTTTTCCTCTCCCCATGATACACTTCCGAAGCCCTCCAAACATTGCAAACTCATTGGTTTTATAAACAACATCAGTACTTCTTTCAAGGCTGCTTAGGAGACTGGTAACAGAATAATAAAACCCCACAAAAAGAGACAGGCAAGCAGAGAAGTGCCTCCACAACACAATTATATCAGCTGGGAACCCATCCACTGCTTATTATGTACCCTGGTATCTCATTCTATGTGATACACTAGAAAACAGAGCAGGGAGACAGGGAAAGTCAGAGCAAGACAAGGAAACATGTTTAACCTAACTGCCTGAAACATCCTAGTCCACTGAGAAGGGCAGGTTCCTGTGACAACCTATAAGAGTAAGTTTGCTCTCTATTGTTAGGTTTCCAGTCTCTCACATTAAGTCTCCATTTGTTGTATTTCCATAAAAGCACCTGTGTGTAATCTTCCATGCTGCCTGATTGTAGTTTCAAGGAACACCTTACTTGGAAATAATGTCTTGGGGTCTATTGATCTTACTAATGACAGATTTAGAATAGAAGAATCATACAGTATGTGAATACCCATGTATATATAACCACACATATATAATGCAAAATAAAGTGCATTTAGATTAAGAAAACACAACTGAAGTTTTTTTACTGCAAGCTGTTGCCAAAGATTGTTGTATTTTCTTCACCACCAGAAATCTTTCAATCAAGTGTTATCCTCTTATCTCTTAAAAAACCTACAGCCCAAACTATCACAGTATATGAATCCAAAATTAGTTTAGAGAAATCCCAAAGTCTTCTGTTTGGTATCAAGCTGCATAGAACTTTTATTTCATAATTTTAAGTATTCATTTCTTTAACATCTTGACATGTTTAGTAATACAAATCTTTTAGAAGACAAGCAAAACTATTTCTATATCCATTAGATACCTAATTCAATTAGACATGATTCTTTTTATAACAAACAGTAACAGAGACAAATCACTACAGCTGTATCGCCAGTTTTCAAAAAACATTTTAACAGGTTTTAATTGAAAAGACCATAACAACTAGCTAGTAATAGTACCTGGCCATGAAGAAAATCAGCAAAACAGGCAAGTCTGAATCTTATTGCAGCATTCACAGAGTTTATAAATTCTAAGACTTTCTTCAAATTGTAACAGACAGCAATTTTTGTAAATACAAATTAATTTTGACAAGACCAATAAGATGCCATATTCAACTTGTTCCCTTGCTAACATCACCTGTCAAAAACCACAACAATAACCCCCAGACAGTTCCTCACTCTTGGTTTTTCAGAGTCCTTCAGCCACTTAGAAACTGTGCTTAGGTGTCCGACTCCTGATGACTCCAGATAAATCTCCTCCAGTACTTCCAGACAGATGTTTGAACAAACCTTTCCCTCCTGTGATGGTTCAAGAAGGGCATTTTACACACATACATAGTAAACATAGGGTAAGTTTCCACAGAAGCCACAAGAGCTGATCCAAATGTATTACACCCTTAACTCAGAACCCCCCATAGCTTTGCCAGGTGAAATCCCTCAGGAACACCTGCCAATGCATTTTACTCATCTGTTGGGCTAACATTACATCTGTGTTGACAGAGGCCTTATTTAGGAATTAAGAAAAAAAAAATTAAAACGGAGACAAAGCAAAAAGCACACATCACTTCAGCATAAAGCTATTTTAATTTCATGCTATTAGATGCGATTTACCCAGCACAGATCAGGTTGCTATCCCTACTGCCCCACTGGTCATTACCAAGAAGCCTCACCCGAGTAAATGTTTTAAAGCAGTTATTTCTCTTTGATCACCCTCTGGAAGTGACACCTGTGAAGCCCTTCAATCTGTGTGCCACTGTGATAGTATTAAAGCAACACTGGTTTTAAAAGGAGATAGGAGGTTTTGATCTTGGAATGTCTTCACTCTTATGCCTGAATTAACCTTCAATTTTTGGGTTTTTTTTCCTGGCAAGTTGGTAGGTCTTTTTTCCTCTTCCAATCTATTTAAGACTTAATTCACTCATACATGTCAGAAACAAACAAAAAAAAAGTATGAGCCATTATGCTGACTCCAGAGGGAGTCACATACACCAAGCAAAATCCTCATGGTTAGCAAAACGAGGAGATGACAGCACATGAGCAAGGGAGACAAGAGAGCAGGGTGTAACATTCCTGCTGCAGACACAGTTGTACTTTGCCCATTTCCCTGCCTCTGCAGTTGCTGCCCATCACCAGTGCAGCCGGGAACCAAACCACACCTCGTTTATATTTCAGGAAGAAGAGGAGAGCTCTCCCTAATCCTTCTAGCAACTGCCACAGTCCCTGCTGCAAGAGGTTCAATGTGCTACAAATTTGATGGAGGGGAAGGCAAGAAAAGAAGAATGAAGTGAAGCACATAAGACAATAATTTTCCTCACATATTGAAGCAGGAAAAAATTTCACTCAAAAAGTAAAATTCTGAACATACCTGTTCACTCAAGAAATATACTCCATCTCTTCACAGGACAGCTTTTCATTAATTAAATTAATGACACTTGTCTTCAACTTAGATTTCTGTCATGCTGTGAGTCAAGACTACATTAACTTAGATACAGCACCACATGAATTTAGGGTGGCCAACCTTCCAATATCACAGCTGTCTCACATCTGATCTGCCCAAAGCAAAAGATAAAGCATATGGCTAAGATGGAAGATCAGAACATCTCAGAAATAAACCTTTACTGTCACATCACTCAACTGCAAGGATACCTCAACATTATTGTCCTTTTGCTGCTGCAGCTACATGTATTGTGTGACAACAGTTTTGTTCAGGATCAGCCTTCACAACCATTTTTCCAATGCGTACAGGAAGCAGCAGATCTCATCACTCACCACTGAAAACACACCAGGTCAATATATAAGAATACCTACCAGAATACCATTTATAAGCTACAAGATGCATCAGGATCAAGTTGTACAAACTTATTTAAAAAATGAAGTAGAGAATCCATTGCTCAGCTCATCTCTATTATTAAACCTATACATCTTACACAGTCAGACATTTAAACAATATTCTGTTTCAGATTTAAAATCTTAAATCATCCATCAGAACTTTTATTAACATACTCTAATGCCTCAGCTATATTTAAGTATAATGGTTTTAAAATCTATCCATACTCTTAAAAAAATGCTTCTGACCACAGTATGGTACATGGTACTGTAAACAAAATATTTCCTACCATACTATAAAATTTGTATCTAGATCATGTAGATCCAGGAACGCACCTGTGGACTCAAATTTCCTAGCCTCCCTTCCTACCTTTACCACAGATTTCATGCAGATTTCTCTTTTTTTCCAAGAACTGAATGTTTTAAAGTTTCATTTCAGATGCATGACTGTATAAAAAAAACCCTCTCCTGGATTATATCACTGCTGCAGGAATAAAAAAAAAATGCAAGAGGCTGCTGTTCAGTAATGAAACATAAAAGTAATTGGAAATGTTGTCCAGGCAGTTGTTTCTATAGTTATGTTAAGTGACTTGTGTTTGAACAGTTGAACAAATTGCTCTAGTGCTCTGTTCTCACAGAATCACAGAACGGTTTGAGTTGGAAGGGACCTTAGAGATCATCTTGTCCAAGCCCCCCTGCCATGGGCAGGGACAACTTAAACTAGATCAGATTTTCTCAGAGCTCCATCCAACCTCGCTTTGAAGACTGCCAGGAATGCAGTATCCACAGCTTTTCTAGGCAACCTGTTCCAGTGCCTCACTACCCTCACAGTGAAGAATTTCTTCCTTATATCTAATCTAAACCTACCCTCTTTCAGTTTAAAGCCATTCTCCCTTGTCCAGTCACTTTTATGTCCAGGACTTGTAGAAAGCCCCTCTCCAGACCTTTTGTAGCTCCCTTCAGGTACTGGAAGGTGCTATGAGATCTCACCAGAGCTTTCTGTTCTCCAGGCTGAACCTCAATCCTCTCAGACCTTCCTTGTAAGAGAGGTGCTCCAGCCCTCTGAGCATCTTGGTGGCCTCTTCTGGACTTATTCCAACAGGTCCATGTCCTTTTTTAGGCCATGGGCCCCAGAGCTGGTGGCAGCACTGCAGGTGGGGGCCCATCAGAGTGGAGGGGCAGAATCCCCTCCCTCACCTGCTGCCTAAACTGCTCTTGACGCAGCCCAGGACACACCTGGCTTTCTCAGCTGCAAGCGCACGTCTCTGGCTCATGTTGAGCTTCTCCTCAGGGAAACACCTTTTTGCTTTGATTTCTATCAGCTGTTCCAACAAGAATGAGGAATAATTCGTCCCAAGAGTAGATGTTTTGATAGGTTTTTTCCACCTTGTGTTCTTGTAGGAAACCGAGGGGTTAAAACTTCCACAGACAATGACAGATTTGACCTTACCCCTTGGAGAGAATTCGGACTGATGTGATGACAGGACAGGGATTCTAAGCAAAAGAATTACAAACATATGTTTTCGTAGCTATAAATAAGAGAGTGTGTTGAGTGAATTGGTGGAGGGTTTTAAAGTATAGTGGTGTGCTTTTGTAGTTTAAGCTAAGAATTTAGATGTTACAATAGAAGTATATGGGTGTACGTGACTTAACAGGTAATTGGTA
The DNA here is from genome assembly GCA_013397725.1 of Rhagologus leucostigma. Classification (NCBI taxonomy): domain Eukaryota; kingdom Metazoa; phylum Chordata; class Aves; order Passeriformes; genus Rhagologus; species Rhagologus leucostigma. The sequence continues at coordinate 267,269 of VZTD01000490.1, forward strand.
GAAAATTGACGCACTGCAGTAAAAGTGACCAGAGGTGATAGGTTATCAAGTCAAAACAAAGTTTCGTGTTAATGGCTTATTGGACCAGAAAGTCATAAATTGCTGTGTAACCCTGAAACTCGTGACTATCTGCCATTATGGCGATTTGTTACTAAGCTCCACGAACTCTGAGACTGATACCTTGTTTGTTATTTTAAGTAATAAATCGTGTATAATCGTGATAGTCCCATCTCTTTAGTGGAAAGTCCGACTGAAAAGAAGCAGAAACAGAGAAAACCCGACGAGAAGAAACCCAACATGTTCTCTTACAGATTTTCTGATTGGTAAGTCAGGTTTAGGTAGAAAAATCTCATCACTTCACCTGACAGCTCTTTTAGTAAAAATAACCCATGATATATAAAAGGTTAAACTGTCAACTGAAAGAACATCTCTGAAAATAGAAAATTACTACACGGTTTTGAGTGAAGTGCCTACTAAATTCATAGCATATAATTCATTTCACATTTGCACTCAGCATTACTCTCAGTAAATAAATGCTTTTGGTAATTATCCTAACCTTCTGTCTATCTCCCTTTTCTCTAAAAAAAAATAAAATCATTGTGCTTTCTTTTTGAATAAATGCTGCTATTGCCTATTCTTTCAGAATACGTCTTTAATCTTGACCTACACAGTAGCCGCTGTAGTCATATACAGACTTTGGGACAAGTATACACTCCTACTGTAAAACTCTACTGCAGTATTATCCAGTTTCAGTTTAAGTACAATACTGTTTCTTTTTAATTTGTACAGTTACTTGACTGGATACATGCAAATATTTCTTTATCTTACTAATTTAAAGGTTGAAAACTAGATATCCCATGAGCTACAAAACATTTAACTTCCTCTTCCCTGACAGTTATTAAAATGCCAGAAGTCAGATATTTTTCATCCTAATCCAACAGCACTGCTAGCACTTCTGAGAAGCAGCACAGGTTTCTCAGTGACCACCTTATGTTACTGGGATGTACATTTTCATTAATAGTTTCCTCAGCTAAATACAGAGGCCGATCTAGCATTTAGCCTCAATTCTCCAAGATGAAAAAAAAAAAACACCAACCAAACCCACCCAACCCAACCAACCAACCAACCTCACTACCAAAGACCCAAACCACTAAAAAACAAAGAGATGGAGAAACCTGCTCTCTCACTCAATGGAAATTAAGCAGTCTGAAAAGTAACCTGTATTGCCAACTCAGACGAATAAAATTTTGCTAAAATGTTCATTATTATTAGATGATTAGCAAATTTCAAGCAGGTTGCCTGCAAAATTCATGATGCTCACTGACTGGAGAGAACAGTTATAGAAGCTCGGAAAAGGAACGTGAAAGAGAAGATAAAGCCGCCTGATGAGGGTAAGAGTGCTTCATAAGCTGTTGGTCACCTTTGTACTGTTTCCCAGAGAGGAACAAAACCCTTCCCAAGAAGAAAAAGCATTAGCAGTTATCCCAGCTATCTCCCTCGCATCAAAAATCACAACTATGTCTCCAGAGAAACATGGGCAAGCTAAATCTCAACCCTCTGCTGAAATGAAAGGCTAGTTTGAAGATCCTCTTTTCTAAAAGAAAATTTCTGAACAGCTGTCTAAAGAACACCACTTGCTCTGCTTTCAGAAGTAGGATTCGACAGAAGAGCGCATATAACCCTTGAGAAACAGAAATAAGCAAGACTGTAAGCATCTCATTTCATAAGTACACTTTATCTTGAAGAAGTGAAAGAGGAGGTTGGGGGCAACACCAAACAACTATTTAACAATAGGTCTTTTCTGAGTCACTTAAACATTATTTGGTCCCAACTAAGAATGGCAATACTTTGTCATGTTGTGTGCTTAACAAAGAAAGACAAGGATCTGTGAAACACTGGCTTATCTGTATCAAACACACCTCAACCAAAAGAATCTAGTTATCACAATCTGGCTGCAATGTCCTTAATTGCTGGATTAGTATTTCAGAGATCATACCAGAAGATGGTCAAAACCAACCACAATAGCTGCTAGTTCAGGAGAGCTTCCTTGAGCTTTAAGCCTTTAGACACATGAGGGTTGAGTGAGTTCTCCATTTTTGTTAGCTTAGATATTCACTCATTTAGAAAATGTGTGATTATGTCTTGAGACATCACTGAACAATAAGCAAATCAATGAGGAAAAGTCACAAAATATGACAAGCTAGAAAGGAAATTAAAAGTGCCAGAAAATGCCTGGAAAGTGTTTTATAAAGAATAGTAAAGCAAAAGTTCTGAAAAGTGCTCAAAATCAGGACACCAGCTAGGGAACTGGCAGGATCCCACGGAAAAGAGGTGCAGAAGGAGCACTCACGGGTACGTCCATAGCGGTGGAAACCATGAGATCTTCGTGTCAGCCCTCACCGATGAAGGTGTGGGGAGAGAGCTCAGAAGAGCCAGACAAGTTAGATACATCTGGAAGGTGTCAGTTATGTGCTTGCACACCATGACCAGCTAGTATTCATCCCACAGTTCTGAAGGAACACAAATGTGAAATTATGTTAAATGGCAGGCCAAGGTGCATCAACAAACATTATTAAAAGTAACATGCCAGAGTGCAAGCTCTATCTGAAAAAAATAGGATGTAAAAGGGATCTTCATAGGCATTGTAGCCCAGCAAGTCAAATATCCATTCCCGGTAAGATCAAAGACTATATAACAAATACTAAGACCCCTGAGCATTGAGAGATCAGTGGGAAAAGGTCAGCACGGCCTCTGTAACAAGAAATCCACTCTTCACTGGCTGGAGGGCTATGAGAGTATCAAAGAGCACATGGATAAAGGGAATCTAACACACAAAAATTTTGCAAAATACTTTCACAAGTTTTCCCACTAAAGTCCAGCCAGGAAACTTAAGTTGGGAGCGGATCAGAAGAATGGTCCTTTCACTAACTGAAATCTGGTGAAACGAGCGGTAGAAGCTTGGAGATCACTTTTCAGAGAGTAAAGAGCCAGCAGCAAGCCCTGCAGGGGCAGGTTTTGAGACTGCTTCTATTCAGAATCCATTACTGGTGATTTAAAGAGGGATTCTGACGATACTGAGAATTCTTTGAATTCTCCCCAGATCAGTTCTTAGTCTGCCAGGTAGTCTCATTCATGGTGCCTTCTGCCACTGCCCTCCTTTTCCCTGGTTCTCCTCTCAATCACAGACTCCACACACATGAAGGAAGATCAATGGGAGAGAGAACAGTGCAAAATAAATTCAAGGAATTATACACACATCTCTCCCAGTTTTGCTTTTCTATCAGGTATGCACTGGACTTTGAAACAGAAGCATACATCAAATGAAACAGATTCACCCTCAAGTGTTAATGAACAATAGTATCCGAACATGTATAAACAAGCAGCACAGTATATAAAACGCTAAGAAGTATTAAGCATAAACAGTAGCATGAAAGGGAAGTGGAGCAACCCAAAGACCAGCAAAGACATTTGAACTCAATGCAGAACATAAAACAGAAAATTCAAACAGTGAAGCAAAAGGGAAAAATTATACTGCCAAATAAAACTTGCTGGTTTTCACCATCATTAAACAAACAGAAAGACGGGCTAAAGAGGAGACAAGGGCTTGAATCAGGACTTAAAAAAGGTCAAGATTTAAGCCAATCATAGGCCAACAATAAAGAGCACTACCATTTCACCATCTACAGCAGCCTTAGTGCTAGCCATTGAGTTTATGGATGGAAAGGTGAATGTCCAGACAGAATGAAACAAGACTGTCTGACAGAGTTTGTCAGTTTTGCATGTTGGTTATATACATGATGTAAAACATCATGTACATAAAACCAAATTGAGATTAAAAACCTATATATTATTTCTTGTAGGCTGAAGTCATAATTTAGGAACGACAGGATATGCAAACCAATATGCAACCGTTTAACGAGCATTCGATTTCCAGTGAGAGACTACCTCATGTACGGACTTGTACCTGCACTACAGTGCCAGGTTAAAGCCATTAGACCTTATCTAGCATGGGTAATACATCTGCTATCAGATGCATCACATCTGCCTCCCTCCCTCTTCCTGTATGCAGCCTTCTCATATAATATCTATTTCCATTTCAAATTAAGTCTTAATTTTCAACATCCTATATGTGGAATGTTATATAAAGCCATAGCATATGGACCACTGCTTGGAGTTTTACTTCTCTGGATTAATGTAACAGTATTTATAATTTATACCAACCTTATACAAACAAGCTACAAAACCATCCTGGGAGCAGGGTCAAGCCTGCAAAATGAAATCCTGGCAGACCAACAGAAATTTCCACGCATTCAGTCTCAAGTTCAAAGCACTCCTCTTTTGACCTAATTCTGCCTCTTAGAGATGTTGATAGAGGCTTTCCAAAGCAGCAAGCAACAGAAAAGGGAAGCAGATTAAGTGTACAGAGCACAAGTTCACTGTATAAATGTACCCTGTTGCATAGCGGCTAAATACGTATCAGGCTAAATATGTATCAGGCTACTTAACTCTGTGGGACTGAACTCCCAGCTTCTTCACCATCTCCACACTGCAACAAGAGAAGAACCACTAAGGAGCATCTCTGAGCTTAAATTTCAATATATTGTCAGCTGCAACGCACAAAAGGACAGGACTCAAACTCATCTTCTTGAATGAAAAGTAACACGTAAGGGAATAAAACAAAAAACTAAGAATTTTCTGCTAACAGCAACTTTCCTTGTCTGCTATTAAGTGCAAAATCCCTGTTCCCCTCTGCAACTCAGCGGTATTTGTTGTAACCGTTGTTTGATGCTCCAAGAAAAAGCTTGCCGCCTCAGCTGCGGTCAGTAAAATAATCCTCTTCAAAACAACAGAAACACCTCAGCAACAGAGTATTAGCATGAGGACAGGAACATAACATATTAATTAACCTCAGGATATTTAAGCTTTTTCACTCCTTTCTAGAGTAAACAATTTATTCTGGTCAATTATCAGATCACCAGGATAGGACAAATAAGGAGATAAGCTGCTAACAACAAGAATTACCCAGCAAATTTCTTTCTCAGCTGTACAGCTTTTCTTCTTGTTCATCAAGACTGGTAATTAGTGAGAGGTGAATCGGAGTGGCAGTGGGGCAACAGCCTTGATGCTGTGCAAGCAAGGTTCAGCAACACCCAAAACAGGCATGTTACCAACCCTTCTAGCCACAAATGCAAAAGCACAGCACTACAGGGACTGCAATGAAAAGTTAATCCCATCCCTGTCCAGCCCATTATAGACCTAAACCAAAAATAAATATAGGTCTTCAAAGGGCAATTAGTCTTCTCACACCAGTACATTCCACACACGGTCCATTTCTGGAAATTTTGTTCTATTCTTCTGACCTTTATCTGCAGTTTTCTTAGGTTGGAGAGCTCCTTTAACATATTCCTCAGGACAAGAACGTAACATAGCTCAGATGCTCTAACCTGTGACTGTCATGTTCATGTTATCATAATTAAAATTTGAAACTGTCTTGGGCACAAAACTAAAGCAACACTTTACAGCCAAATCCCTTTGTTTGTCCCTAAAGCAAAGGAGTAACTTCATCAGAAACTAAAATTATGAAACTGATTTCTGTGGCAGTGCAGGTGGCTGAGGTTGCCTCGGCCCCTGATGGTAACAACACCAACTCCAACCAGCGGTCGTCAGGCGCCGGCACCGAGGTCTGAGTTCCCTACTTGCACCTAGGGTGAGAGCCCACAATTCCCCTAGACTGAGGTTTGCATATTCTTCCCTGATGGGTTGATGTTTTCCCCTCCCTGTTTTATGTATGTGCACCATGTATATTCATCCCCCTAAGTTAATATGCATTAGTTCTGGAAAGTTCTGTCGTACTCGACACCCCATTGGACCCTTCCCCAAGTCCCTCTTATGTATTGTTCCCATTGGGTCATTTATCCTCAACCCCACCTCCTGTCAAAGACCCCATTGGCTGTATCCCTTATCCCCGCCTTTCCCAACCCCACCATAAAACCCCTTGTAGCCCTCAAATCCTCGGCTCTCTGTTGTTCTGACTCCTTTTCCCTGGACCTGTTTCGCCTGGAATAAACCTTCGTGGAACTACCTACAGAGAGTCCCCTCTCTCGCTTCTTTGCCTCTGCTTGTGTGCCTTTTCCAGCAGCTTGGAGGGAGGCTCCCTCGGGTGAGGGGCGTCCGGCCCGCACAAGACATTTTGGAGCTGAGTGAGCGGCCTGTGTGTGGAGGCCCTCTGGCTAATCCTCCAGACTCTCTTTTTGCTGCGCACAGCCGGCAGTTGTGCCTCAGATTTCCTCTTGGGCATCAACAGTACAAAAAATGATAGTGAGAATTTCTGGAAATTTATGATTCTGGTTTGATGCACAGATATTAGCTGTATTTCACATCACAATTAAAACAAATAAACAAAAAAATCAAACGTTCATACAACAGACCCAATCATTCCTTCCAAGTATCTTTCTTGACTAACTAGCAAATCTCGGAAGTCTGTCCTAGCAAATGGAAGAGGAGCTCTCCTCCCATTCCCCATTATCCTTGTAACATTATGCTCTTCATTTCCATTCTACCAACATTTCCCCTGTTCTGCCAGAGGTGCTCATGAACTCTTTTCTAACAATGTTATTTTAAAATGAGAAACACAGGAGTGTAGACTTTTCCATGCTTCTACACAGTTTCTTAAGAATTCAGCTAGACTTTTCCAACAGTATACTTGATTCACTGGACTAGAAAAATCATACCTACTCTGACTCAGATGCTGGTAGACAGAAATAAATGCTCTATGATCTTGAGGATTCACCTTCTGAGCATGTAGCTGAAGTGCCAGATTTACATCATTACTGACCATGTAAAGAGTGAGAACGAGGGAAGAAAACAAGGATTGGCTATGCATCTTCACCCACAAAAATGCACTCAGATACCTTGTAAGAATAATGCACAGCTTTGAGGCAGTTAAAGGACCTAGGGATGCACTTCTGCTTTCACAAACAGCCACAAGATAAACGTGTTGCAAGACACCAGTGACATGAGTCAGAAGACAATCTACCACGGAATGACATCTCCAACTGACTGTAACATGCTCATGGAAGTTTGAGATCAATTTTCTTTTCCTCCCAAAGAACTCTTAGGAAATACAATCCTCCCCCGCTCTCCCCCCAACCCCCTGGCTAAATCTAATCCCATGGACAGAAACTGGAATGGCATTGATGAAATCAATTTGCAAGTGGACCCAATCTTTATTAGCAGCATCTAAAATGTAAATTTAAACACCTGCCTGCTTTGCAGTATAAACCAAGCATTTAACTCTGGTGTTTAGGGTTTTTGGTTTGGGTTTTTGACCAAAAAAAAGCCTTTTTTATTTTAGTCGAAAGCATCTGTTTCTATTTCTTGTTTTCTACTTCAGTGACATTCCTTCACTCAAAATACCCTTGGAATTAGTAAAAATGAATTATAAATTAGTGTTTAACCTATACTGTTTTCCTACTGGCATTCAGGCCAGTTTTTGTGGATTTTGTTTTTCCTTTTTCTCTGTGTGGTCTTCACTCAATCTTCTCATACAGGTGTTTTCAAAAGCTACTATTTAAGAGTAGCTTAAACACAGAACCTGCTCTTTTTAGCAAACAACTTAGAATCCAATATTTATCACAGTCACATACAGTATTTCACCAAGATGGAACTAAAGATTAGCCAAAGATCACATCACAGTTAAGAGATAAACTACATGGTGCCATTGATAAGACTTTGCAAATTAAATGGCAATGGGAGTACAAATAATTCAGTCTAACATCTCTGTCCTCATTCTTATAACTTAGGCTTTCCAAAGGCTTCTTAGTTCTTCCTGTAAAATAGGACTGTTTAAAAAAGCTAAAGTAAGGAAGAAACACCACAAAAACAAAAACCCACAAACTTTTTTTTTATCAAAGTTGTCTTGCAGCAGGATGACTTATAGGCTCAATGAAAGCTTTTTAACAAACATGAATTAATTCCTCACAACCAACATATTTTGCAGGCCCCACAGTTGTGGGCTACATTTTCCTTTATCATCTAAGCAGAAGACAGTAAAATGCAAATCTCAGCAAATGCAAATTTCAAGAACATGAAAGGCTTCCTAATTGCAGAATTGGGCGAGTATCAAAACAGGCTTTCCGCTGTACATCCGGAGTCGTTCTTAAAACAGAAAAAACCAATTCTCCTCTCATGCCACAGTGGTGATTACTGGTCTTCCTTTTCAGAAAACTTGTGACCAGAAGTGTTCTTTTTTTGTTTCTGTTTTTGGAATGGCACTGCACAGGAGGAAGGAACTGGTGTAAATTCAAAAATGCTCTCTTGGAGCAAATGAGTTTTTTCGCAGGTATCTCAGTAAGAATGGCAATTTGTGCCTTATTAAACTTTTGTATGTTACCTCTTCCATTCAGTATGGACTTCAGCATGGAACTGCTTTAACCACTGGTGATGGAGAAGCAGCAGTGCAGTGCCATTCCAAAAACAGAAACTTGTCAAAGGAAATAAAAAACATTCCTCAATGAAGGAGGACGAACTTTCAAAACACCATATGTAAACTGAAATACAATCCAACACCCCAGGGGAGGCTATGGAAACTTTCTGAAAAGCACTGCTCTTGTTGAAATGGACTCTTCACTTTTCTTGGGAAGTACTATATTGCCTTTTATACAGTATTGCAAGATAACAGCATAGGCTATACTCATTACCACTCAGTGCTTATAAGCTACTTTGAAGACTGATAGTGCTATTACCTAAAAATGACATTTGATATGTGCTTCAAAAACTCCTCCACAAATTGTGAAGTACTTGTTTGTTTACAGCACTGTAAAAGAATAATTATGCGTAACCTAACAGGCTGCTCACAGTGTAAGTCAGATCAGCTCCTTAACAGGCTTAACTTATGTACTGGCTTTTTAGAATAGCTTTTATGCTGCACATTAATGGATGTGGCTTTAAAAAGAAAAGAGTACTAACCCTGTAGATAGGGTGGCATTTGTTCATGGAACATGGTGCCAAACGAGCATAGATCTGCAGGCTATAGTAATAACTTGCCAGCTGGAGACATAACGCAGAATGTAAATGCTTTTCAAAGCATTTGTTGGCATCTACCACCTAGAAGAAAGAGAGCATTAATTTACATGAAAGAATTAACAAGCATACAACATTAAGCATACAAACTTTCTAAAAAGCTACTTGCTGTCATTTATAAGTAGCTCTATGTTTTTCTGGCACAGAAGTAAATCAGTAACCTCCACACACAAAGACAATCCTACATTATGGTGGTTTTTTTTCCCCTTGCACAAACACCTAACCAAAATGATTTTCCAACTACGCTACTGCTGCTTCTATAACACAACGTTATTATTCACATTTCTGAGTTACATTAGAATTGTCAGTCTGGTGGCCCAACTTCTATTTTAAGTAAGAAAATGTGTCTTTTCACTAGCACCATGCTCAATGGATCATCCAATGGCATTTGTTCAGTTTCCTTTAAATGCACCAGCCCAATCTGTAAAAACGTGTATTAAAATGAATTCAAATACTTAAAATTTTAAAATCTTAAGGAAATAAAATTTCGTAATGGAATTTTGAAATGCTATGAATAGTCTTGCCTGGCAAAAACACACAAAGTCACTATCAACATACCTGTGGCAGTGCAAGCAGATAGGCAAGAGATAAGGCCATATCCTTTGGTAGAGCATCACTTGCCAGTTGTAGCAGAACTGCAACACAGAGGGAGCAAACACAAAGTTTGGATTACTGACCCACTTGGCCTTGAGAGCTAGCAAATAATAAGTTTTCAGGGCACTTATATTTTATCAGATATTAGCTTGAGGCACTCCAGACATACTTAATTAAACACTTAACAGAGCAATCCAGAGAGAGAGAATATATAATTAAACTGCAGCAAAGCTTTACCTTAACTTTCAGGCAAAGTGTTTGATGGATTAACCAAAGCAGAATGACACTGTGCAATAACAGATGCTAAACAAAGCCACCTGTACTGTTTTACAAGTGTAAAATCAAGGACGTAATGTAATGCTGTAAGGATTCGATGATACCAAGTGGAGGAATGCTACAAAATGTATTCTCTTCAAGCCTGAACTCTAATTACCTTATCACTGAACACAACAACCGTGTTAAAAACTTCTGCCTTAATTAAAAATAAAAACAAAAAGCTGCAAGTGTCATAAGACCAAAAGCAGGTTCTACCACATACTGCAAACAGAAGCATCAGTACTACGGCAATTGAAATAAATTCATCTGATTACAAACGCATACTTCTGGTAAAACTGACACCTGTTTTTTCTACATTATAGATACCAAACTTGGGGGTGGAGGGGCTGTTTCCATTGTTATAGATTACATTATTACTAATGTTATTAATAACAATATTATTTCAGTAGAAGAAGCTATCTTCCAGCAACTTAGCTCTTTGTTTATTTCAAGGAAGTCTCAAACACCTCTATTCCCACGTTACACAAACTCCTCTGCACGGCATGCTGGCAAAAACCCGATTACTTTACACACAGTCCCCCAGGGAATTCTTTGTTCCAAAGACTGATTTATAGAAGGCTTGAATGACCAATTACAATTTTCAGATTATCATTAATTTCCCATCACCCTAAAGTGGATTTACATGCTGGCCCTCAGCCAGATACAAACACTAAATTTCTATGTGACAAGCCATCACAGATGCAGCTACATAAGCCTGTCGAACAGCACCTATCCTTTATGCTTCAAATGGCTTTTACTGTGCTTCAGACAGCTTCTTGCCGCTGACAGATTTTCTGCTACACTCTAAATAACCTGTAAGCTGTCCAAGCAAAGACAATAAGAACTCTAGACATATCTAATATTAAAATCTTGATGAAAATTGCTAGTTCTTCCTCTGAGCACAAGCAGTTACTTTATGTATTCTTACAACCACCTCTAGATAACCAGAAAAAAAAAATGGGAGGAGGGAAGGAAGTGTTTCAGCTCTGCTCTCTTTTCCCTTTCTTTGGACAATTACTGTTAGCAAAACCTCTTGAATACACAGTAAATTATGGGTTCTCTTCCAGCTTAACATCCCCAAGATGACAACTGTCACATTCATAAAAACTGATCTTCAACATTAGGATAGCAATCATTACAAAGAACACAGCACCAATACAGGGCCAGAAAACAGTATGATTATCTTCATACTTTCACATAAAGCTTGACACAATGGCATCTCAGCTGCCAGAATGTATGCAAGAAGAAAGAACTGCCTCTGTTATCACAACTTCTGAGAAAAAAAAAATATCCTCTGTACCAATTCAATAAATTTTCTGCATGCTTGTGTGTTCATGACAGGTTTTCATGTATCCATACTTAGTTGTCCACTTTACATACACACAAGTACGTGCGTACACAAAGACTAATTTCATACAGCTTTCTGTCTCCCAGTGAAGGCCTACAAGAATTCTCTGCAGTCTAATAGGGCTGAGTTCAAATCACAGGTTCCAGACATCAGCAGGAAGCCATTCTACCCTGTCATGTATCTTCACAAAATTTACAGGAACTTAATGTCATTTCACACCACCACCAAATCTGGAATTTGCCAAAGGGATTAGACATTACAGGATTGGCAAACCAGGGAGGGCAGGCAGTGACAAGCAAAGTGCCAATGCTGCTGTCTCACTGCTGTCCCACAAGCATAACTTTCTCAGGAAAACACAAAAATACTCTGATTTTACAAGTATTTTTATTTCCTGTGCAGGTGTTTATGCCACAAGCCTATTTGAGAGGCTAAGTAGGGAAAAAATGGTTTATTTGTGAAAATTGGAATTTCTCAATACTTAGACAGTTTCAACTTACTTTCCATGAATTTTCCTCTGAAAAAAATGCAAAAACTGCTTTGAGTCTTCAATTGCTCATTCAGCCCATGATAAAATCTCAATACACTTTGAAGTATATACTGCAGTTAAACAACCATATCTACAAGCAACTACAAAATCATGGGGAACATTAAGGTATTACTTGCTTGGGTTTACTTTTAGTGCCTAATCTGGTTACAAGGAAATCAAGCCATCATTTCAAATCTCATCTTCAACCTCCTGATCAATCCCTAAGGCCTACGGAGAAGGCAAACCACAATTAAACAGAGATGCACAACACGGCCTCAGCCACACCAAGTCTGGGTGCACTGTCAATGCACAGCTGAGGAAGGAGTGCTTTACAGGATCCAGGGAGATTGAGTATTACCATTTCACTTGAAAATACTCAGTTTACTACCTACATCCAGGTAGCAAGGACAAGAAAAGTCAAGGTCCAAGCCTTCTAACACTACCAAATCCACAAAAGCAGCAAAATATCTTGAGTTTTATCACAGAGATTTTCAAGGCCAGACTGGATGGGGTTCTGAGTAACCTGGTATAGTGGAAGGCGTCCCTGCCCATGGCAGGGGGTTTAAACCAGGTGATCTTTAAGGTCCCTTCCAACCCAAACCATTCTATGATTCTACAATGATGCACACTGGCTGTGGGGAAAGTGTTTAGCCAATCTCTCACACTGCACATGGCACTTGTTACAGTAAACAAGAGTTTGATGCCTACTCCAGCCTCTCCTAAGGCAAAGTGCCAAGTACAATGAAGATTTCTTTGCTAAACTACATCTCCCTCCAGGTTCTTCAGTTCTGATGGAGTTGAAACCTGCTGCTGTAACTGTCCTAGAAGACAGCTAAACGTAAACAGCTGGGATTCACACTTGCCAGCAAAATCAACTGAAATCTGCTATGCTTGCAGTTACTAGACCAGTGCAGTAGCTGACACCTCATATTACCATTCCAGTTTCGTATGGCAAAATCCTCTAAAAAATGTACAGGAAGCCTGAAAATGATAAAAATGCAGAATAGTAAGTGGGATTCTGTGTGATTTCCTAATTTTAAATTTTAGCAGTGTGCTATCAATATGCACGTTTTCAAGCTCCACAATCCTGAAAGTGTTAACTCATCATAAGGATTTTCATGAGAATTGACAAAGCAAAGCTTTAAGAAGGGGTAAGAAGAGGTGGGATCCAATATCATTATGTTACCATAAGTAAAGCTTTGTAAAGGGAAGGCCTGGTAAAATCATGGCTTCGGCCCGTTACTTAGGCTAAGTAGAAAGGGACTGTGGGNAGCCCGTTACTTAGACTAAGTAGAAAGGGACTGTGGGAGAGTGACTCAGCTAGAATAGGGGAAGTGAGGCAGGCTGCGTGAATGCCTTGTGCCAGCACCATGGTGTATGGTGGTTGGTTAAATTGGGTTTGTTGTGCCTTAAAACTATGTAAACTGACAACCGACTAATGGCATAAAAAGGCCAGGTTTTTGGCAATAAAGATCCTCCTTTGCACCTGCTTGGGGACCCTTCGTTGCTCCTTATCACTACACCATTAATCCAGGGCTAAACACTACAAATAGCAAATTACTAATTCATTTATTTACAGAAAGCTGTATTACACTTATGTTTAAGAACACTGTTTACTGACTACCAAAAGGTATCATACACAGCAGGACTGCTGAGTCCAGAATAAACACAGCCCATTTTGCCAGAGGAAAACACAAACCTCTGTTTCAGAGCACAGCTGGAGGGACTCTTAAGTGAAACTCTGACTTTAGAATAAAAGTGGTGGAAGAGAAGTATTAAATGGAAAAATATTACACTGCACACTTAAGGGGAAGGAGACAGATGCTCAAAAACTCAAGCTAGAATCTAAACTTCTTTTCTTCTTCAAGTAAAAGTCCCCAACACTGAAATTTCCATCTCAAAAGCAGCCACTGAATTGTAAACAATCAGTTCCAAGTACTCAAGTTCAAGCAGGAACTATTATCCCAGATCTGCCAATTAAATCATTTTCACTAAGAAAGCAATAAATACTTTTTAATCTTTGCCTCCCCCTCCTTTAAGACACAGGAATCAAAGCTAAAGCCTATGAGCATTCAGCATGCAACAAGTGAGATTGTAAGTACTGATTTAAAAGGATTTTTTAGCATCAAGAGAGCATGAAAAGAACAAAACATGCACACATCCCCATTTATACAAGCTGTTGCTAACCCTTTCTGATTCACAATGTTGTTATATTAGAACTACACAGGTTATCTCTACAAATACCACTTATCGCAAACTACTGAATCATACACTTGTAAGACAAATGTTCTGGTTTTTACTAAACAGTTCAAGTAAGTGTGTGGCTTATGATGGAAGTCTGACTTGAAACTTCTCATATTGCAAGTGATTTAAAATATACTGATTTTTCATGACAGAATTTACCAAAGAGTCAAATACAATACATGTATCTTCCTTCGAAAGACATTAACAACATGTAAATATTTAAACAGCTCATTTCTTAAACCAGCAGGAGACATCCAAAAGGAAAAGGAAAGATAAACAACCACAGGGGGTTTTTTTGTGGTTTGTCTTTTTTTTAAAAAGTGAAATTTTTTCAGTTAACAAATTATTAAATATAACCTATAACACGTAGACATTTTGGAAGAAGACAGAAAGTTCTGATGATTCCAGAAGCTGTAGTTAAGCATTAACTGGCAATAGAATACTACAGTGAGCCTGGCAATACTGAAACCTGGATACACAGTGGCACAGAATATGACCAATTATATATGCAGGCATACAGAGAAATAACTAACATTGGCTTGCAAATTCCCATTACCTGTACGTGGTAATATTCAGGAAACATTCAACAGTTCCTCCTATCTTTGCCAAGCCCCAAATAATACTTTCTGCTTATTTAAAGACAACTTTCATTTTTCTAGTCTTTGCTGAGCAACTCCTCTTAAAAACATCAATTCCCTTGAAAACTCTGCAGCTACTTCTAACAAGATTTCTTACCAACAAGAGTTGCTGAACCAGATCACAATTCATGCAAAACACCCAGGCAATACTTCAGATTGTTCTGTGCAATTCTCCACACTTAAACCCACCCACAGATACTTCTGTATTCACTATACATAGTAAATACAGGAGTGAATATATACAATATGGCCATACCTTCTGTAGTTGGAATTAGGTCTTTTCCTTCGCCCCTTGTTTCTGCGAGTTTCCCTATCTTCAGCAACACTTCAGCAAAGCTTTGCGAAGAATTGTTCTGGTATGTTCCATAGCTGACTTCAGACTGGAAGTAGAAAGACAACTGACACAGGCACTCTACACCCTGCATTTGTATATAGATCACTTTCATCACATGCAGTTGCCTACCTCAGTTCCTCCATTTGCTTTCCTTTGTTTAATTCTGGATTTTTTCCTACTATGGCACAAAATTTCAAGTCACACATATAATCAAAAATCTGTATTTTTCCTTGATTATAGGATCTTAACAAAAAACTGCAGACTTCTGTAACTGTAACTTACTTCGTCAACATATGGATCATCAATTAGAGACTCATAAAACGGATGACAGCCTTGTTTTTCCACAGCAGCATTTCCTCCAGGCCCACTTTTTAATATATCTCCAAATTCTTGGCCCTGGGAAAAATAAGTATAGTTGAGCCTAGTTGTAAAAAATCTCATAAAAATTCTGTAAACACTGTTCAGAAGGGAAACAACTGTAAATGAAAAGATTGTTGAATTTAGTGGGGAGCAAGGAAGGAGTCATCTTACATAAACCAGTTCTGAATTAAGTCCAGTATTCTTAAAAAAGGAATCATGTTCAAAAGTAGTATCAGAAAAAATAGTATCACAAACATTATACAAAATTCACTGAAACAGAGAAAGTAGAAAAGAGAAACTGAAAAGGAACAGCTTTGAATACAAGATGACAGTATTTAAAGAGTAGGCTTTACTGTGCTTTGTTCCCCAAAGTTTTAAAGTTCTACCAAATTTCAATTAGGCCTTCTTACATTACGCTAAGAAAACAAGAGATAACAGACTAGAAAACAAAAAAACAGCTTTAGACCCCTTCCTTCATTGGGAATTGCTTGCAAACAATCCCATGATGTCTGTAGTTCATTTATTGATTTGAGGCCTTCAGTTATCAGGTCCTACAAAGGATCTGAGTTTTTATACTAATGTATCAACAAACGTGTAAACATCTGGAGACACATCAGCAATCCCTTACATGTAATGGTCGCAGATAAGACAATGATCTCTTCCACCACTGCCCATCACTGACAGCATGCAGCATGGCTTTGGTAGTCAGAGTAGTGTTGGACAACACCTTCATGGTTTTGGATGTCGTCCAGTACAACAAATCGGTGGACTGGCCAGAGGAGATGTTGGTTTCATCCTGTGACATATCCAACACACAATGCAAGCGTTAGACTCCTGCTATAATTAGGTTAATGACTTAAAGCCAAACAAACACATTAGAGTTCAGGCGCACTATGTTAATAACACATTTGAATGATCATTAATTCAGGCAGAAGCTGCCAAAAATAAACAGAAGACAGGCTAAAAGTGATCTAGGAGTTTCACTCTGAAGTAAGTGGTGTGATCAGCAGAACATTCTGCTCCTTACTCAGTTAGCACCCCTTGTTTCCACAGACAGCACCGGTTTTAATTCCAAAGTTTATAATGGCAATGTTCTGCCACGGCACTGTATGTTTTGGCTAGCTCGGTGACCACGAGTGCCGGGCACCCACCCACGCGGGAGAGGGTGGCGGAGGCTGCTCGCGGGCACAGGGGAGGGTTGGTGAGGTTCCAGCCTGGACTCGCCTAACCCACCGATGGTCCAGGCGCACTGAGGAGGTAAGAACGAGGCAGAAAGACTTCTGCGTGGGAGAGCAGGAGTGGGTTTAATCAACCTGGAAGTCTCGCGCGGAAGCCACCGCGTGGTCATTACTCAGATACTTTATCCCTTCCAGAGTGGGAGGGGAAAATACAAAATAACCAATGAGGCAGGGATGCTGGGTTCAAATTCTCGCGGGCGAGGGGTACAGAACCAATGGGGAGTACTGTGGGAGGGGAGGAATAACGGGGGACCGAGGGATACAGAACTTTCCAGAGGGAGAAACCAAATACAGGGGAGAAGGGGAGGAGATGGCAGCAGCCAGTTATGGGGGGGTGATCTGTATACCTCGCACAGCCCTCTGGGCACTCACAGGGCTCCTGGGCTGCGTGGGTATTAAACCAGTGCACCCGCTATGGTATTGCTGGCCGGGGAATCGGCCATAGCACACTGCAACAATGTTCTACCTAACTCTGGAATGTTTCCACTGAAATAACCGCATCTCTACAAACGTGGAGATCAAGCATACTAAAATTAATCTCTGATAATTCAAGAAAGCTGATACTAGAGACAGTCTCGTATTTGTACAGAGGTAGCATTAATTAAGTTGAATTCCCAATAGGGAAAATGGTAGAGATGTAAATATACATCTCTAGACCAAGTGATAAAAGTATCATCAAGCTTTGAAATTCTGCAGCTGGCACAGAAAGTGCTGAAAACAGCCAGCCTAAAAGAATGGAAGAACCCCAATCTATTCTCAGTCAAAAACCTGCTTCTGCAATACATACACGTATACCTTCACTTAGTATGAACTCACATGTAACTCCATTCTTAAAAGTAGAGACATGTTCCACATGTGGGGCTTTCTGTACCAGCTCTGCCTCGTGTAAAGCATTTAAATAATACCCAGAACATCCATGTTGTCTGATCTGTGCTATTCCAGTTCTCAAAGGTTTGTGTTAATTGCATGCTTTATAATGCTTGCACAGTAGTTATAAATATGTAACTAGCACACTAATGTAAACACACTGTTTTCACAACAGAAAACAAATATTTTCCTCCATATAGCAAACTTTAACAGCTATATGTTTATCCCTAACAACTCTATTAATTTCTCCATACACTGAAGTGTATTGAAATAGAAGACTTCTACCTGTATAACAGTATGGGAAGTATTAGTTTACAACTTACTAACTCATGATAAATTTCAAACATCAGAGCCAAAGGACGCCAAGTTATGCTGAAGAGAAATACATCCCACTGTAACCTCAGAGAAAAAAACATATCAGCTTCAATCAGGAAGAATTTCATGTAGACAACCTTTTTTTTACTACATATAATGGGCAGTAAATTACTGCCTCAAGCTGACCACTGTAGTAGCAGGTTCATCCTAAGTCCTTCAGCATTTTCATTCATCTTTCTGAAATCGTATTGTGTATTTCACAGATGCACCACTAATGAACCAACTGGCTAAACTAGGAATTTCGGCTCTTGCTTCACCAAATGAAGGAAGTGCATGCCAAGTACAACTTGTCAAAATTTTTGCTGCTCTGAAAAATTAAAATCTATTGAAAATCCTAGGTCTGGTGGCTTGGGGGAAGTATTTCTTGTTCATGTATTTTTTACATAAACCACTTTAAGTACTTATTAAGAAGTATTACAAAAATTAATTCTTCTAATTACTAAAAGTAATTTATTTTAATAATGTTACATACAGAACACTAATTCCTCTCTGCCACCATTTTCAAGCAGATGCTGCAGGAGACGTAACTGATTTTTCACGGAGGAAAAATAAACCAAAACTAAACCAAACCCAAACAGAACCAGAAAAAAAATCCCACCCAAGTTCTCAACTGCATTTGAGCAAAACACTTTTTTAAAAAGAAACCTCCTTCAGCAGTGTGAAAACTAATGAGCTAACTTGTATGCAGGTGTGAATGCTTATGGCACTACTACTATCAGATAAACTCTACTGATTTTTGTTTAAAAAGGATTTCAACTCTTACAAGTAATTACAGTTTTTTCAGCACAAATAGAAATTCCGTTTTCTGAAAAGCCATTCTACTTGGAGCACCAACATTTCCAGGTTACAACTTTTTCCTATCCCGAATCAATCTCTCAAAAGAGGAGTTATTTCTTAAATAAGGTTGGAGATCTCATCTCAAGGAAACAACTTTAATTGTATCCTTCAACTGCAACTTCAGGGATAAGTTTTATTTTGGGGGTTCTGAGGGGTGTTTGGGGGAAATTATTTTCCATTAGTTCTTCCTGACATCCTTTATAAAGTAAGCACTTCTGATTAAAATCAAAATAATAATGGCAACAACAACTTACTAATGTTGGCAATTGAAATTCAGACTGAATCTGAGTCTGGTTCTGGTTCCCGGATCTCTTGATCTGAATCCTGACCTGAATCCTTTATTCAAAGGAACAAGCTGGTTTTATACACTTTCCCAAGACACAGCACCTCCCTTCATGGTAACTCTCACCACACAACCCATCCCGTGTTGCCACATCAGCAATGCACCTTCTCTGGGGTGATCACGCACTGTTCACCCGCCTGTCGGCTTCCGGCTGGTTCCTCTCCATAGAGGTCTGCAGCAGGACACCTCCTCCCCCCAGGGTCTGTGCCGCCATGTGCTCCTTTGTGCTGCCATGTGCTTATCTTTCCCCATAATTCCCTCTTTTTTGTTTTATATAAATAAGAATTACAAAACAAAACACTTTTAACATTAGAACATAACAGAACGTATTTTAACTTACTGAATTCGGGAAAATGTGTAGCATAAAATGCAGTTTTCTTAAAAATAAGCAAGATTATATCATCAACTACTTAAATACTTTACCATCATCCAGAGTCTGCATTAGCTGGGGAGGTCTATTTCACAGTGAGGACTTGGGAAGTCTTTCCCGGGCAAGACTTCCAAGTTTACCTTGAAAGAGGGTCCAGCTTTTATAAGATTCAATCAGCAAGTCAGAGTGACTTTTATNAAATTATTACAGGAACATCTATACCCAAAAGCAATCAGAACAATGCGGGGTGTCACAAGGTGGTGTGGTAAAAAAGCAGCGTTAACAGTGAGGATCCATCGATCAGCTGTGGGAATTACATGCTCAGTCCGCAGCTGCCCCTGCACAAGCCGGTATAAATGCTGCAGCCCCCCCCTCCCTGAGGAGAGGGGTCATCCATCCCCTCCTCCCAGGTCTTTTTTCCAGCACAGTATCAGCTCACGGGAGTCCGCAGAAGACGGGAGCTCTGGCTGTGATGGGAGCAGCCCAGGTCAGGGCCGCACTGGGTCGGCTCACAGGCTCAGCCCTGCTGGCTCTGCCGGTGCCGGCTGCGCTTCTCCAAGCAAACCTTTCTGTACGTGGCGAGCACGAAGGTGGTGCTGCTTTTGCTGGTGTTACCGGTCCTGGTGCCTCCAGGGTCCCTGGGTCTCCTTTTCACCGCCCACACGCAGAGAGCCGCGCTTCCCCCACTGGACCTGCTGTGCAGCCACAGTGCAGTGTTCGCCGCCGTCTCCTGGCTGTGCCATGTGCTCGCTGGTGTGGTGCAGCACCGCCACGTGCTTGCCGCCGTGCTCCCGCCAGCGCCGCGCACCTGCTGCCACCATGTGCTCCCACCGGCGCTGGGCGCTCACCGGCGCCGCTACAGCGCCGCGCCCCCGTGGGCTTGCACGCTGCCCCCCGCCGCGTCTGCCACGGCTGCTACATCCTCACAGAGGGCAAACGGAGAGGAAACACATTGGTAGGAAGGGCACTCCCGGCTCCAGCCGATGCCACACAGCGCAGGGCGGTGCGAGCTCTTCTACGGTGTTGTCCGATTCTCTCTCAGGATCAAACGGGTCAGCGGACGAGGGACTATCTTCTGGTTCTCCTCCCACTGCCCCGACAGACTTATGGTTGTCCGCTGAAGGTGCAGAAGGGGTCAGCACGTCTGCCGAAATGGCACAAAGCGGCTTTCTTTGTCTGGTCTCTGGGTGCCGCGTGCGCCATGAGCGCCTTGCACACAATCTTCCACGGATACAAAAGCTTCTTTAAAATCCGTTCCAGCGTCTCTGCGACATTACATTCCTGGGATATACCATCCTCCATCATTCTCGGCTGCAGCCCTCCACCCTGCAGAAAGGTCGATTGGCGCGGGCTTCTTTTCAGCCCCCAGGCTTCTTCTCAGCCCCTCTGTAAAGTTCAGCCGAGCATCGCTACTGGAGCGACTTCCCGCTGCCTATCAAGTCCCAACTCGGGACATTAGCAGCGATTGAGACACAGACCCAAACTGGCAGAGAACCTGATTCTCCTGTGTTCCCTGTAGCTCGCCTGCAACTCTGCACAGATTAATCACTGGCCAGCTTTTCCTGCTTCTTTCAGCAGTACTTCAAAGTCCTACGGAGCTCACCGACTGGATGCGCAGTTAGGCGTATAATAAATTTCCTCACACGGAGGCACCATTTGTCAGCGATTGAAATTCAGACTGAATCTGAGTCTGGTTCTGGTTCCTGGATCTCCGATCTGAATCCCGATCTGGATCTTTTATTCAAAGGAACAAGCTGGTTTTATACACTTTCCCAAGACACAGCACCTCCCTTCATGGTAACTCTCACCACACAACCCATCCCGTGTTGCCACGTCAGCAATGCACCTTCTCTGGGGTGATCACGCACTGTTCACCCGCCTGTCGGCTGCCGGCTGGCTCCTCTCTGTAGGGGTCTGCGGCGTGACACCTCCTCCCCCCAGGGTCTGTGCCGCCATGTGCTCCTTTGTGCTGCCAGGTGCTTATCTTTCCCCATAATTAAATAGCAGCCAAATTAGCAGATTAAAAATCTGCTTGAATCTAAATGCATAAAAAAAAAGACAACCAACAAATTCTGAATTATCAAGTTACTCTAAAATAGTAGCTAAAATATTTATATATATACACCACATATTTATATACATACACCTTTGCTCATACATACACATATACAATTCCAAACAGTCTAATGGGAGGATGTATAACAAAGCCAACTGTTTTTTAGGTAAGCCACACAAGAGACAGTAATAAATTACAACACCTGCAGCATAGATTTTATGATTGTTTTTGGTCTTTAATGACAATTAGTCAAGGTACAAGGATTAAAACATGCAAAACCCATACACCTTATATGTTAAGAATAATTATATATCAAGATTATGAAGGAAATGAAATGAGGTAGAAGAAAGTCTGTTCAAAAACAGAGCATCATGCATTAGATCTTCCTTTCCCCTTCTTAGTACTTCCATTGCCAAACAGGAATTTAAAATAGCCTCTTTAAGAAAAATATTCATGTAGAGCCTACATTTATGTTTTGTGCCTTGAAGGGTTTTATATTGGGGATTTTAAATTTTTTTTTCAATGTCTGTTACAGCTATGAACCAGTTTAAGTGAAAACTCCAGTCCTGCAATGATAAGCCAGACCCTAAATGAGAGACTATGGAAAAGACTCAGCTGAAGATGACATCACTTAATATTCAGGAGTCACTGAATGGCCAGGCTCTTATGAGGGCCATAATATCTGTGCCAGTTTGGCCAAAATCTAGTAATATAGCCCCTGGGATATAATATACACTGGGAAAGTGTATAAAACCAGCTCGCTGAAGAAAAAGCAAGCAGGGTGCTCCCTTCGTGCCTTCCGCAGTCAGACAACAACTGAGGAGAGTGTAATCTCTGTGTCCTTGAGAAGCTGCTTTGGAAAGTTTGTCTGGTTTTTTTTTTTCAAGCTCAGTTTAAAGGCACAGAAAAGGCACAATATTACTTTTTGGGCATAGAGCATGATAGGGGATACACATGATAGAGTCACCCCAAGACAGTATCACTGGTAACAAAGAAGTAACCCAGCCTTACGCAGACACAATGCATTTGATTCAGCTGCTGAAACACAGGCTTTGACGACTGCCTGAGATATACAGCAATAATTAAGACATCTGCTTAACACTTGCAGATGTGACAGAGGACTAGACATTTTGAGGCAGCAGCTAAAGGACAAGAGGATAACTAATCATGATTCTCTAATCATTTCTAACCAGCTGTGATAAAAATGTGTGACCTACCAATTAAATGTAAACAAATGTTCTAAGAGCTCCTGTCTTTTCCCAGATCTAGTGCTTGGGAAAACTGGAAAAACAAAGAAGACACTAATGCTCTGTTCATCAGAAATTTTCTTTTCTTTAAGAAGCCTTTAAGAAAACCATCTTATAATATGAACATATTCTCCTCTAGAAATTACATCTGCTTTCTATCAAGAGTTCACTTTCAAAAAAATTGAAACTTAATTTCTCTTGGGTTGATGTGCCACTTTACAGTAATTACGCTTTCATATTCAGATATGTAAAAAATAATGATTTATAACAGACGTAAACATATTTTAAGTATTATGCAGATTTACCAAAGTCAGAGCTCACTTACAAGGCAACTGATGAATATTGTTTCTACTGCTTATACACAACATGCTTATACACAGCATAGCATCTCATGACTAAGCATTTTATTTGAATTTAATAATTTTACCAATAATATTCTAAGAAAGGCTTTTCATTAATCAAGAGCTTAATCTTCTCACTGAGATTCTGCTTGAGAAGCACAAGATTAGTTGTTTAGGCATTTGTAGCACACACAAGTAAAAAGAATGAGGATTGGTGAAACTTAACATTTTGCTCAAAAACAATCTGGTACATTTGGAATCATCATAGCTTCCAAAGGATAACTTCCCAAATGGATGCCATGAGTTCAAACAACAGTGACAAGATGACACAAAGCTTATGCAAATGCATTAGGCTCCTATAAAATAATGATGTGCATCTTTAGCACAGCATTCATGAATTTCTTTCAGAGTAAGACCACCACAAACTTGGAGAAAAGTTATGCTGAAGTCCACATGCAGCAACATTAAATGAACCATTTCTATGTAGTCTATGTATATATGTAGCCAGCTGCTATCAAGATTTCTGCAAGTTTAGGTGAAAAAATTTGGAAGAAAAACTGAATAAAAATGAAATTAGTTTAGAAATTTCTAGAGAAGCGTTCATCAAGAGAAAGCTTATGAAAAAGTATGATCAGCTTGTGATGCTGGTTGATATAAAGGAAGAAATGGTAGTAGAGACTAAGGATTCAATGCTAGACAAAAGTAAGAGGGATAGAAGGTCACTAAAGGTTTGAAAAGCAAAACTGATATACTTACAGATAGGTATTCTGAATGCAACAGAAAAAGGGAGGCCCAAACACATGTATGCCAGAACTTAATCAAGTCAAGATAAGAAAACTTACGCTTAGAGCACCAATTTGAAAAGGTATCTAACTGAGAAAGAACAACATTTGTCAACTTCCTGAAGAAAGGATTCTGTAACTTAATCAGGATGTAAGTGAAAATGAAAGGAACACAATAAAAGGGAGAAAAATCTTGCAGTTGCTTTTTTTTTTTCCTTTAAAGAAACTAAAATTCTGTGCAAGACAATGAAGGCGAAGCACAAGGAATTAGATAAAGTGTAACTATGAGGATTGCAGTTATGGGATTCAGTGAAGTCAGAGAAACTGAGTTATTGAATATATTGCTTTTCTAACATTGCAGATGTCTGTAACAAAGGAAGAGCTATACAGTGAGTAAATTTTTGGCTATGTTTCCTCCTGTGTCATTCCAAGAAATGAAAAACCTATAAACCCCTATTAAGTCAACTGGGAGAGAACAAAAAGAAAGAATTAGCAAAAATACAGAACTTCATTTCCTAGTGTAACAGTCTGAAACTCGACGTGCCAAGGAGCTGTATTAAGCAGAAAGAAAATAACCTCAATGCAGCAACATACAAACTTGCCAGGTCAATTGTCTGCCTAATTCCAATTCTAAAGAGACAATGAACCACAACCAAGGAGGAAAAAAAAATGAAAGCTATATTGGAGAAATTGAGAAATTTTTGCATGTCAGTTCTCCAGCATAATGAAAATTGCTTCCAATATCCAAACTGAAATGATAGCAAAGTTAATTACTGAGTTTACTCAACTCTGATAAACCTTTGAAAAAATTTCTGAAACATTTATATGCATGTCTAATTGTTCTGCCACAACGTAGTACTACAGCACATGAAAGGTGATGCACAACAAATTTTTATAGACATTAAAATATTGAAAACATATGCATCCACACCCATATCAATTTTATTAACATCTACTTAAAAATCTCCCACTCGGAGATGCATCTACAGATTTCCAGAAAATAAAAAGCATTTGTGCCAGTGAAAACTGATCTGTTCTTCATATGGATGATTCTGGCAGACACGTAAAATGTTTCACCCTCTTCCTTTGAGTACTGTTTACAGTGCTTTTTTACCTTCCAGCCATTTATTTTATACATATGCACATATATATATATGTACATGTATGTTTACATATGCACGTGTGTCTACAAGTATGTATACATACATATATATATGTATGCACACATATACACATGTACTACATAAAAACCATACACAAAATATAGACATATTCTCCAAGGAGGCTGGAATTCACATATCTTTCTCAAAAAGCCACCCTATGCACCATAAACCTTCTATTTCTTTCTCTCCTTCCCTCTTTCCTTCTCTCTCCCACTTCTTTTTCCTCTCTCCTTTCCTGTATTTAAGGTTTCCCCTCTCCCCACCCCTCTCTCTATTTATCACCTACTTAATTAAACAAGAAACAGAGAAAAGAGTAAATTAAATATAGAATTTTCCACTTCAAAGACTGTGAAAAACACATTCCTTTTTTCATAAATAGGTAAATAATTACATCTTCTCTAAAGAGAGAAAAGTATTTGTAATTGTACATGTACAGATGTAAAATATTGGACATAAAAGGCAGAAGGAGTAATAGAAGACTTGTTCCTGTTGTCCTGCCTGTGGAACACTCAATGTTCCTTCTGATCTTACACATAAAAATAATTTCACCTGCAATATATGAATATTATAAAATGACAAGTCATAAACTTCATGATGCACAGAACTAAGGGGGAAAGTAAGTTTAATTCAAAACACTTTTTAATTAAATATGTATTTCAGGTTTATTTTCAAATATTTTGTTTTGCAACTGGGGCAGATTAAAAAAAAAACCAAACCAATATACACAACTATTTTAATGTAAGTTTTGTTGCACTTTTCCTGCCTCTGGGATTATATTTTTTTTTCAGTGGTGCTAAGACTGTGTAGAAAGAAGCAACTAAAAATCAGAACAAAGTATAAATACATAAGCAAAACTTTGAACTTAAAACAATCTAACAACAGAAAGTAGTGTATGTCTAATGTTGTCTTTTTTATCTAGTAAGCAGACAGACTAATGTAGAATAAAGTCATTATTACTTTTAAAATTCGCATTAAAACCTACCTCTGTATCCTTACTGATCAACGAAGAAGGCACAGAGATATTTACATTCTCACCTCCTTCAGAAGGAAAAAACTGGTAATTCACAGCCTGAAGAAGAATCTACAAACATGAAATAAATATTATCTTTTACCAGTCAATAAGCAAATGTAAGAATTATGACTGATCTCATAGGAAACCCAAGAAACTCTGACATAAAGGCTTCCATGACAGAAAAACAAGGGTGCAGAAAAAGATGCAAAGTAGAAAACACAGCATCTCTGACATCCTCTCACTGTTGTAGTCACTAGACAAAATGACCTTCCCTTCTCCATGATTTTTGTGCAATATTTTTCACATAATCTAAGAATTTTTTTTTTCAATTTTATGTACCATGCTGTATGATGTAGGCTACAGACCTGTCACTAAAACATCCATTATCTGAACTGGGACTCTGAGGTACTGGGCAACTCCACAAAGGCACGTGTGCCACAGGACAGTGGCTTTGTGAGCAGAAGTTCTGCACAAAACTTCCACCTTCATGTTGCCTGTATTCTCGGAGACATTGCTATTCACAGGATTTTTCAAGGAAAAGGCTACACACTTGCAGCTGCCTTAATCAGACTGCACATGTGCTGTAGCTGTGGCTCCCTTCTCCCCCATTCTCACATTCTGTGTCCAAAGACCTCTAAGATGTTTCTATCACACAATTATAAATCTAAGAACATTGTGAACTCTTAGACAACTAAGACAATTATGAACTCAAGTCACAGTATGTAGGCCAAGCCACAATTACAGTGAACAGAAATTTAACATTTTGACAACCTAAATTGCTGCCCTTCAGTTTCAAATAACACTTTTGCTATGTCACCTTGACATAAGTTGTATTTAAATGTCACAATTATGTGTTCTCACATATATACTGCAATCAGCTTAACATCTAAAATGTGATTCTATGAAGTCAGTCATTGCAGAGTTAATAAATATGGCTCATACATAAAGCCTGTTGTAGTTGTTAAAACCATTACATCACTGAAATCAGTGAGAAAATAATTTCTTTGCATATTGGGTAAAGATCACAAAAATCAAAGAATAAATGTTTAGCAGGCATTTATGTGGGCATTTAATGAAATTGCATTACAAAGTATAAATACCTAGAAAATATTTTAAAATTTCATCAACTGCATTTGCAAATAAAATGTTTAAATCAGGCAATCAATAAAGAAATTAAAAGTACTAAAGATAGAGAACACAGCTGCAATTCTACTTGAGAAACCAACTCATTACACAAAACTGCTTAGAAAGAGACCTCATTTGCTGAAATATAACAATGAAAGTAGAGAAGCAGAGCAGAAGAAATACAAATATATTTGAAGGGTAGAACTTAAGGGAACAAACTTGAAAATGAGCACAAGTCCCCTTTACTTTGGTAAGCACTGAACTTTCATGAAAGAAGCTCCAGAAAGAGGTACCTGGATTTGCAATGAGCGGCTCACTGCCAGCAGCGCCTGTATGGCACTGGGGGGACAGTGTATCAGAGCAAAGGCCATGAGCTCCCGGCGCATCCCCAGATCCTGGTAGCCTTCGGATTGCCCAAGCTGACTGCACACTTCCCAGCTTTTAGAATAACCTACAAGGGAACACAAAACACACTCCCTATGACAAGCGAAAGGACGATGCTGCCTAATTCTTATCGGATGAGATAAAGGAAAGCATGTGGCATTCTTGTCAAGACTTAACATCCCCTGAAAAAGGAACCATAAAGGCTCCATAAAACAGAGACATAGCTCAACTTTAGACTGACTGAATACATAAAAGACTGATTTTTATTATATTGTAGATAACAATATATTAGGCATCTCTAAGCTTACATCCTGTATTTTCACATATTACAATAAGAAATTCATCATTTATTTCAGAGCATGATATTGAATACCTTACTGAAGTGGCTGTAAAAAACAAAGTATAAAATATATCACTTGATATATTAAAAAAATCCGAATTCATCTTGCATTTTTCCCCCTCATTCTCAAAGCAGAAAAAAAAAGCCAAAGAAACAAATCCCATCTTCCTTAGATCTTGGCACATGTATTTCATTTACCTCCGCTCATACTGTCACATACACAAATTATATAAATAGCACAGGTATCTTAAGAGTTCTGATAGCAAGGCAGACTTCTAGAAGTCCTGCACCTTCCTGCTAGCTGCAGTCACATAGTTTTACCTGTTTGAGAGGGACACAGTGTAGAAAGAAGTAGAAATTGTGGTTCCCAGAGGCATACAGAAAAGCTCCCTGAGGTTACACATGCAATAGTTCAGTACACACTTATTCCATGCAGTATTTGCTGTATGTGTCTCTATTCCATGTCAGCGCACTTTCACTAATGAGACGTAAGTGCTATTTTAATTAAATGGTCCAATCTGAAGTACCACACTTCACAGTAAGATAAGAGTCAGAATTCAGGTTTCCACTACCATCACTTCATGCAACCCCTGTTTATTCACTTCACCTGTGTCCATGAGCTCCTGGGAATGCATACTAGCTGCTTTGTAGTCCTGGAAACTGAGAGCTTGTTCCACTAAAAGGATTAAAACTTGACCTTTTCTCTCCATGTGATCATCTCCTGTAAGAAAAATTCAGACATTTTATTAGTTAATTGGAATTAATGGTCACCTTAAGCTTGCTACTTTATTTCTTAATAATTAACTATATACCACAACATGAAAAGCCCCCCTTGAACCTGAAACAGAAATAAAATTATCTGCTTTTTCCTGAAGGAAACAATAAAAGGAGTTATGTATTTTAAAAAACCATTGGCACCACAGCTTGCTAAACCGCGACCCCCCCCCACAAAAAAGCACACTTTGTCAAGGTTAAAAAAAAAAGCTTTCTGAAAATTGTATTTATGTGATGGCAAAAGCACAGATCAAAACTGATATTTAAGCTAAGTGACATATAAATCAAAATCCTGACATTGAAAAAAATAAAGTCTATGTACTGTAATAGAAGAAAAAATTGAATTTTTTTTTCTTATAATATACAAAGACTCATTTTAAACTACCACTTCATGGCTCCAAATAATTCACAAGACACAGAAAACATAAGCATTTAAAAATCCCTAACCTCATAAATTGAGCGAGTAGAACAGAAACTAATTTTTCCACACCATATGTCAATCTCAGTCACCAGACCTTCTGGACAATGCCTCTTCCACTAGTTATGAATCAAATCTTACACTTTAAATACTACTGAAGCCTTCTGACTGAAGTTTCAACAAGAATCTTTGTAGAAAACGTCCTGACCTCAATTTCAATACATCAGCATTCACAGATGAAAATCTAACAAGATAGCTCATCTCCTTTTGAAAGCCAGTTATAGTCAATACAAATAACATTTATACCTGTCATCCTCTACTAGTCATCTATATTTTTTTAAGAGCTTTTTTCAATTTAGAGTGAACAATTTCCTGGCACTAGTTTGTCCAGTCTTGTGCTTAAAATACTATGCATGTCCATGCACTGTATGAGAAGGTGACAAAACACACACACAGGAAAAGTAAGCTATTAATTTTAATTTAGGAAATAATTTTAGAATAAAAATTGAGTGGATTTTTCAAATGCAAGCTTCTTGCTCATGCTTCTCCTCTATTATTAAAAGCAATTTTATGCAGTCAGTGTTGTTACAGCCATTTGAAAAGGGCACTGGTTTATGAAACTGTATTACTACAACTTGTGAAATGCAAATATTTCAGAAGGTTAAACAGATCCAGTTTCAAAAACCATTTAAAGAGTACATGTTCTTAAATTGTATAGCTGTTATTTTTAACTCCACTTTGCAGATCCATCACCATAGATAAAACAAATTTCTTTTTAAAGCTTCCTCGAAAGGAAAGGTGTAGCAGTTGCACTACAATGACATTCAGGCAAGTGAAGTTATCCTAATTACTGAACTCAATCAAGCCTCCCCTAATTCCAGCACATCATAACTAACTCATCTGGGAGAACGGGTTGGCTTCCCATCATTTTATCTTTTGGCCTCCTGCTCAATATACTGCCAGCACACAATGTCGCAAATTAATCACATTCAAGGCTCTCCTGTTGCAAAATTTTGCCCTCTGGAACCTGGGAACCTCTCATTTGGGCAAAAGCAATTACAGATGACAAAGAGGTGCTTCTATCCTCACAAGCTAAAGGTGAGCTGTCATTTTTCTAAGCCAGAGACACGTACTTGCCACTCACCTCCTGATGCCCACTTCACCCTGACAGCTTGACTTCTTACAGAGAGATCTGACTAAGTAGCAGACACAAAGAAAAGTCAAGAGAAACAATCAAACTATTACCCCTCAGATTTCAGATAGCCAAAATAATCACTGCTATTTATTCCCAACTAAAAACCAGTGGAATTGAAGAAAGAAAGGAAGAACACTTGGACCAAGGAATGGTTTCTTTAAGTGTGCTTGACCAGTTGTATAGTGTCAAGTCCCCCATCCCCAATGTTTCAGCCAAATACTTTTGATGCAGTAGGATACATCTCTGCATGTTTTGCAAAAGCACAAGCATAAAATATAAGGATCACTTTCCTTCCAGTCCATGGCTATAGTTCCTCATCATATCTCCACTCATTGACACTTCCATTACCTTGGCGCTTACTGTTATGGCACAGAACAACCACTGGCTCCAGTGTTACTCAGTGAATCCCTGAGTGAAGCCCTTTTTCACACATCTTTCGTTAACCATGCAGTGACTGATAATACTCACTGCTGCAGTTTAGTCATTGTCTTCTATTCAAACACAGAAAAACTCACTGCTTCAGCTTTGTAACACATCATTTGATGGTATTTCAATAATAAAGTCTTATAAAAGGAAAAGTTTTGAATTCTAAATTGTCTCCCTTGCCATTTTGACAGATATCCAAGACTTAAAACCAAGATAGGAATGACAAAACTCTTAACAAAGTGACCTGATTATATTACATAGTAACTCTGCTTTAAGCCTTAATGATAACGCCTGACGTACAGACTCAAATCAAATTCAGAAACTGGAGAGTCGAAGGAGATGAGAAAGGGAAGTGTACACACACACACAGGCCCGGGGAAGGGGAGGTATTTCAAAAGACATGTAAATGTGGCACTCAGGGACATTTAGTGGTAGACTTGGCAGTGCCAGGTTGATGGCTGGACTCAGGGATCTTGAGGAGTTTTTATAACCTAAATGATTCTGAGGTTCTAATAAAAATGGCAAGAGAAAAATATGAAAGCTCAGAAATAAATGACTTTTTTTTCTTGAGAAGTAAAGGATATGCAAATACTTCTTAAAAGCTTGGATCCAATCTGGATTATATGAAGAAAAAAAAAGCTTATTGAAACACCTTGGGTAAAATGCATGCTATTTGTGAGTGGATGAAATAACATCATCCTGAATGAAATCATGCCATTAAAACTTAAAAGTCAAATGATACCAACATTGTACAAACACTTCAGAAATTCCATGTTGCCTACGTTTAGGATATCTAGGAGATCAGAAGCCATCTACATGGTTAATTCCAAATGCAAGAAGGTCAGTGTTAAGAAAGATGGATTTCAAAAATAAGCTTTAACCAAGGAATCTGAGCAAAGTTTAAAGCTACCAGAATTCGCTTATAGACATTAAAATTATAAAAATTACAATAGAAAGCTGTGAGAAAAGAGAATAATGGAAACATTTCTAGAGAGCCTGACAAAGGAAATAATGACCAACACTCAGTAGATCTTTGAGGTGCAGTAAGAGTAGAGAAGATGCTCCTAATTTCTGATACAGAAGCTTATTTCTCTACTTTTTTTTGCACACATCTACTCTAGTAATTGCATAAAGTGAATTCTTTACACCTTTCTTAACAAAGAGCACAAATTAAGTGAGGATTGCAAGACACAGAACAGCTCCAGCTCCCTGAGCAGGTGCAGATTTTCTAGCTGTCATGCTGAGCACATTCTCCCTCTCTCACTTTACCCATCTGTGAAATTAAGATAACATTTGTGTGCTTACTTTACAGACGTAGCGACATAAGGCTTAAGTAGAGTTCACTGTAATTAATCAAATACTTTAAAGCAATTAAGAAGGTAGCTGATATATCATTACCTAAGCAAGATTTTAACTTTGATAAGTATGAATATAAATTCTATTACTCACTTTCAGTGCTGCTCTGTAAGCAAACTGTATGCAGAATACACACCTCACAAAGCTCTTTAACAATAACTCTGTGCAATCTATCCTTGCATCCACAATAAGTACATTCTTTTAAAATTTTAATTTAAACATATATGTTCTGAGGATTTTGTAGACTGGCTATATATTACATATAATAAAACATAGCACATGCTTTATGCTCTATATACACACATATGTAAAAAGTTTATACAGACTTGGACAGATGTAGTGAGTAGGTCTTTCCCAATCAGTAATTATATAGGGTGGCATGGCAGGGGAAACAGAGGGGAAAATACTGAAACAAATTCCTCCACTGAGCAGACAAAGCACAAAAAAACACTCTCCAAAGTGGATTTGGAACAGAAGGGACCACAGCTTCGAGCATGCACAACCAATGCCAGTAAGTATGTTCCACAGGACAAAATCAGAACTTCTTACACAGCAAAGGTGGCTCATAAATCAGGATAATTGTTTAAGTAGTGAAAAACAATGAAGGACAAAAATTAAATCTTTATCCCAGCAGCACTTTATCTAATTCTTCATTGAACAAGTCCATAAAGTTGAATCCCCTTTTTCAATATCCAGACCCATCCAAAAATATCTCAGTAAGACCATTTGCTTTCATCATAAGCTGTTAGAAATAAAAACACCCTTTCCCAGTAGTTTTACACCTGCAAACAAAGACTATCTGTACTAGAACTGCAAGAAAGTTTTCCTTTTCTAATATTAAGTTTAAAATAAAATATACTAATTAAAAAATCTTAGAATCTGTATGCATAAGCTGCCCTTTTGTTTATAAACTAATTTGTGGAATAATACTAATGTTTGTTATCACACTTATGATAGAGCTACCAAGTCCTAAAATAACTCTCCATCATATTAAAAATAGTATTAATAATATTAATAATTAATTGTAACTCAGTAACTTAAATTACAAGTTGACAGGTAAAGAAATACCATTTCTACATGTCATGTTTCAATTTATTTTTTTTAATCCCTACCATCGAATCATATACAGCGCTCCTCATTACAGACTCTGATTAAGGCTATACCAGCACTACACTTAAAATCTGTCTTCAAAGGTATTAATAACCTAGCTATTCAAATTCTAAGACTCTTAAAAATCAGTTTAAGGTTACCTATTCTACCATTCATCAGAGGTACACAGAGGTACAATTAAGGACCAAAGAGTAAAGCTCTACAGACTTTCTTTAATAATTTGGAAAAATATTACATTTACATGCATGATTTAAAGCAATGATGACAATCATGTTTCCTTTATATGCTGCTGGGTAATATTCTGGATACTTGTCAATGGGCTGGAAAGTCAGGCACAAAAAATTTGCAGTAACAGTGGTATGCTGTTTACAGCTTTCAAATCCAGAAAAACAAACAAACAAGAACATTTTAAAAAATACTGAGTTTCTTAAAATTAAATAAATCCATTTTCCATAGCCCATCTCCTACAACAACTAATTTTAGATAAAATTCACAACTATGGCATTCTCATACCGAATCCGTATCTTACTCATAAATGAACATTCTCTACAGATAACAGCTTTCCAATATAAGCAATCCAACTAGTCATCCTTCAGTGACAGTGAAATGGTTTTTAATCACAAAAGCTTAAAACTACTTATGTAAAACAAAATTTAAAAAACACTCCATCACATTCCCCCACCACAGAAAGTCACTACTGAAAACGTTTTCTTGCTTATTTTCCTTTCAGATAAATAAATGTTATTCTATACCCAAAAGATTACTTTGAAAGTAACCATGTTACTTACATATTTAGCATAAGAGAAAAATGTCTAAGTCGTGTATTCCTTACCAAGACTCACTCTTGAAATGTAATTTTACTACTAAAATTCCCTACTTACCATAGGAGCAACCATCAGCATTAGTCCCAAGGTTAACCATTCAAGTCAGAGAACCCAACGCTCACAAGATAAATGTGAGTAGAGTAAGTACTGTTTTTTTTTTTACTGGTAGAGTAAGTACTAGTTTTTAAATCATTCACCTGTTTAAAAATTAACCACCTCACACATCCATCTTCTGGTTTTCTCTAGCCTGGTAAATGCATGGAAGAGAAGAACTGGGAGGCCATTTCATCATCTGGCTTTAAATACCTCTTAAATCTCTCTTTTCAGTGATGTCTAAATAAGTGTCACTGTGATTATAACACTAGCACACAGACACTACTGTATCAATGAACTCTATACAAATTCCCTAAAGTTCTCTACCTACTATGCAAGGACTGCCATCTTTCAGTCTCTGGAGATGGGAGCCACAAGTTTGATCCCTTTTCAAAGGTACATACCAGGGCACTGTAAATCCTACAGCTAAGGCACTAGGATAACACTACTGGACAAAGCTTTACAGAATCTCTCTGGATCTTGGTTTTCCTTCTTTCACACAAAGCGAATCACTTAGATTCAAAAAGAAGGTAAAACACAAATCAGCAGCATTAGCCCAAAGAACCCAGAATACTAAGAAAAACTGACAGATTTTAACTTGATGCGGGTGGGACAATCAGAGAGGAGGAAAGAGCTTTACAGCAGTCTTGTCTTCTGACCCAATAAGGGAGACTTTTTTTTTCCCAAAAGCCTGACGAGCAAAGAAAAAGAAGTTACAACTGTCATTCCAATTTTTCTATGGATTACATATTAAATATGTAGATTGGATCTAGCTACCCAAAATGGTACCATCCTGTACCCTCCGCCACCTTTCATGTAGCAGCACTGTGCTGACCAGAGTTAGGATGTTTCCTGTGACTCCTTTCCTTACGACCGAAGTATCCTGGGAGGTCAAGAACCTAATTTCCATACCTCTGTTCTCAACCACACACAACCATCTCAAATATCTCTCTCCCTATTTATAATACAATGCAAAAAATTCCCAGTACTAAGCTTCCTGAAAACATAAGAAAAAAATCTTAAATTATTTAACAAATAGAGAGGGAGAATTAGCCAGGCATGCTTCAGTGACAAAGCTGGAATGCACTGATTTTATATGCTGCATGAAATAAAAATACCTATTTTATATTTCTATATTCTATTTCTACATCATAAAAATACAGCAGTATTGTGTTTACAGCTGCATTGATCAAGTATTTTTCAAAAATTTAAAAAAAAAAATCGAAAGGCGGATACTTTAGGTAGGCTATTAAAAAAAAAACATAAAACCCGCCCTAATATCCTCAGGACTCAATCTTTGAAGATGTTCAGCTCCTCAAATGAATACTCAACTTAATGCATTATTTTTAGTGCCCAAAGGAGAGACATGCAGCATAGACTAAATTCTAGCAGCTGAAATTCATGCTTTACAGACAACTTTTCCCCCTCTAACTTAAATGCAACTATTATTAAATCAGGCTACCTTATTTGACAGAGGTAACAGTCACAGTAATTTTAATACTACCAATTAACTGTAGAACAAGATATTCTCAGCCACAACTCCTCCAATCTGAAATAAGCCTTGTCTTAGGTTACAGAGTAAGATACAACCAAAACTATGTATTCTATCACCATCTGTTAAAACCAGGTGGGGCAGTGTTCTTTATCTCTTCCCTGACACATTCCTGATAACTCCCTCCAGAGGGATGTAACAAGTCAGCTGTTAACAAGATGTTAACAAGTCAGCTGTTAAAACCAGGTGGGACAGTGTTCTTTATCTGATAACTTCCCCCCCCACCAAGAGGTATTTTTCTGTTAATGGGCTATCAAGCCTCACTGCATGACTCATAAAATTACATCATGCCATTGTGAGATGTTCCGCCCAGGGGGAGGAACCAAGCATTCCTACCTGGATATAATCTGAGGTTTGGAACACCACACTCAGCCCTTACCTACTGGATTCCCAGAGCACAAGAGCTACATAACCACCACTGCACCTTCAGAGGAAGACCAGACCCTTCTACAGGATCACCACTTCAACAGGACCACATCCATCACTTCAGGAAGACTGCAGCCACCATTTTATCAGACTGCTACCGCCACCCTGCCCGACAGGGTGTCAGGTTGTATCCTGACTCTGTCAGTTTAAGCCAGTGTTTTTTATCTATATTTTTAATTTTCCTATTAAATTATACTTCTGACTTGGAGTCTCCCACTGGTTTGTTTTCAAACTAGTACAGCCTTTACTCCAACTCTAGATTAGACAAGGCATTTTTTTGTTTCAGGTATTAGCGGATTGTAGCAGCTGACCATTTCAGCTATTTTACAGACAAAATATTCCACTCATATGAAATGTTTCATTCCTCCCCTCTTCCACGTGACTTTTTAGTGATACCTTTGAACACATATTCTAACGATCAACTCAAATGTCCTAAAACATAACATAAATGCACACTGCAATGCAATTCAGTGTCTTATTGACATAGCTTACCTGCAACCCTTAGCAGGTTTGCCAGTTCCAGGATCTTAGCAGACTGTTTATAGTTTGTTGACATCTGGGCCAGACAGTCTTTGATGAGACTGAGTCGATCGGAACACAAACGCACTGTTGAAAGCAGAACTGGTTTAGAGACTGCACAAATGAACTTGACTGCTGTGTTCCTGCTTAAACAACA
This sequence comes from Rhagologus leucostigma, assembly GCA_013397725.1. Taxonomy (NCBI): domain Eukaryota; kingdom Metazoa; phylum Chordata; class Aves; order Passeriformes; genus Rhagologus; species Rhagologus leucostigma. The sequence goes on from VZTD01000490.1 coordinate 304,039, forward strand.
CAGGGCAGGAGGACTGCTGGGGAGTGTAAGAATGCAAACACAAACTGAAAACCAGCTCAAAGCTGCTTGCATGCAGATCCTCAATTATACGTATAAACAGAAAGCTAAAACAACACCACAGTATATCCAGCCTCAATCATTAGCAAGTCAAATTATGAAGGGAGCAAAAAGAGGAAAACTGAACTGAATGAAAACTTTTTTTTATGTTTTCACATTCACTGTTTTTAAATGTGTACAATTAACCGATATACCTTTATACAATTTTTTTTTAATTATCATTTTTGCAACATTCTGAAAGACTGCTAACACAGACATTAACTTTTGTTTAGAATGTTCTAACTAAGATTTCACACTACATTTTATTTTAGCATGGACGAGATATATCACACAGACTGAAAGAACTGTCATTAGCAAACTCTTCAGGTAGTTTTAATTTACTTTAAAACTTTCTGAGAAAGTGGAAGGATAGGCTGCAAATCACCAGGTTCTGTCAACTGCATCCTGAGCAGCTTATAATTAGTACTGTGTTTCAAAAAAGATTTTACCAAGAAATAAACAACTATTTAATTGCATGATTTAATATAATGAACTGATTCCAGTGCCCTATTTAGCTAATTAGTGGGTGGCTAACTTCAGGCTGCTGCTTTAAAAGGTAATGCTTTCATACTATGCAAGTTCTCAGAACACAGAGGAACAGCATGCAGATATTCCACTTAACACTAAATAAGAGTAAATGGCTGCATGGGGGATAAACTTTGCATTAGCATACTGGGCTTAAAACACAGGATATCAGGCCTCTCAATAAGAGCAAAGAAGTATTAGCATAATGAAAACTATTAATTCTGGAAATCAAATTAGACTAAAATGAATAAGAATGGAAGAGCAGGAAAAGGCCATATTTTTAGTTTCATTTTTAATATTCTATCACAGGCATATATTAGTGTACAACAATAAAATGTTTCCAGTCACTGATTATTTAAGAAGGAATTTTTAATACATAACTAAAAGTAATCTGATATAATACCATGGATCAAACACTTAAAGATGGACTTTTCTTCACATTTCATTTTAATAAGGAGTCTTCAAACCAGATTTTATTAAAATATAGCATAACAGTAGTTCATCAACTTAAACTGCTGAGTTCGCTAAAAACAGAAGTGGGGGAAGATCCACAGAAAACTAAACACAGAACTGCAAATAAAAGTCTATTTCTAAAAAACTATTGCTGTGGGAACAGCTGATCCTTAGCGCTATTTTAATGACATTCTATCAAAGTAACAGATCATTTAAAGGCTTTCATTAGAACTTGAAAACATCATTTTAATCTTATTAGATTAATTTGATTTACATGAAAGATACTGAAGCAAGGAAGTCAGGATCATTAATGAAATTACATGCATGATTTCACACATTCTAATTAATCTAGATCAGTTGTATTAACATATTCTTAATGCAGTAGTATGTCGCTACTTTTTAAAAATGACACCTCCATTTCCACATGAAAAAAAGTTGAAGAAAATATGTGCACTTTTCTACAGGCTGAACAAACTGACTGAAAAATAATTTTACTCTAGAAATCAACAGGCCAGTATTGCAAGATCTAGAAATCAGACATTCTCAGTCCACAAACTGAAAGATTTCTGAATATACCATACGGAGCATCAACTCACTTGAACAAATACTTGGAAAAAAAGAGAACACCAAAGTAAAGTAACAACAGCCACTGAGAACATCTACTTAATTTTCCATGAAGTGGAAAGCACCTGAAGTGCTGTCCATAAATCCCAGTATTTCTCTGCACAATCAGCACGTCTCATGGCTCAGTGCTCGTCTCAGTCAGTTCCATTACTGTTCATGCAATTTCACTGTACATAATCGTAACTTCTTTCCAACTTTTGTCCAACAACTTTCTGTTTCATTAGAGTCAGAGCTCCAAAAGATTTAGTTTTAAGCACATCATCAGAAGAAATACCTTGCAGAAGTTCACTTCCACTGTCATTGGGTTTTATATACCTCAAAATTAAACAGCCCAGTGGAGACATGAAAACTGCCTCTGCATGAAGTACCTCTCTTCCACCTGTTATTTTAAAGCATACAGGCAAGTGCAGATAATTTGGCAAATAAAAGATGAGCTCAAATTATTTCTGTTCAAGTCACCAGGCGTTTTATACACTCGATACTCTGTTTTAAAGTCCTGCTAAAAGTAAGTCCCAAAACACAGACACCATATGCAAATATCCTTCTTACCTCAAATAATTTAAAACATTCCATTACAAAAATTACTTTTTGTATGTGTCTGTAAAGTGCTTGGAAGCACCTGTAAAGGCAGGAAATGAACTCTTAAGTTTAATCATGTCATACTTACATAATAGTAACTATTTCTCATGCATATTTATGCCTGTGATTCAAGTAATCGTATAAAAAATAAAATTATGCAGTACCTTGTAGCGGTAATATTTTCACACCAAACTCCTCCAGGTAACCCAGAGCACGAATGAGGTCCAACTCCTCCTGAACAGCACTTGGACTGTCTTCAATAAGTTGTAGACAGCACCTAATAATAATGAAACACATTTTTCTAAAGTTTGATGAACACATTCAAAGTTAAACTTGTGGGAAAAGTTCACCAGTGAATAAAAGCAAAACAACCACCAGCAGTAATTTACTGTGCTTATGAAATGTCAAAATACTCACTATTTTTGTAATGCACATGGTAAGTGTTTGGCACAGTCTCTCTCTTATGGCTGGCTAAACATTTTAACAAATTTCTGGTTTTGGATTGCCTTCAACTGGTTGTGATAAGTGCATCACCTAAACGCCCCTGACTTTAGATCTGCAATGAATTTAATAGATGACGTTGAAGGTATATGTACTTAAATACATAATTATTTTGGGAAGCATTTCTCCTACCGCTATTGCATTTTGATAATGCCATACTGTAGAAGATAAAAGCAAAACAGTGCAAAAAGTTGACTGGAAGTGAAACATTAAGAGTCATTGTCACAAATTCAGTTTCCTTAACTAGGTACAGTAAATAAAAACGAAGCCAAATTTAAAAAAAGAACAAAAAACCCCCCAAAAAACCACCAAAAAACCCAATAAAAAATCCCCACTAAATTCCTCTGAAGATTAATTAATGCATGCAATTATTGAGAGCACATGATTCTAATTTTTTTTTTAAATCATATTAATAGTACATTATCATAATAAGCTTTTAGATAATTTTTTAAAATACAAGTTGCATTCTGGTACAGTGTATTCATATGTAGTTTTACTAATACACACTGAACAAAGAAAATCAACATGCAAAATCATAGAATCACAGAATGGATATAGGTTGGAAGGGAACTTAAACATCATCTAGTTCCAAATCCCCTGGCATGGGCAGGGACACCTCCCACTACACTAGGTTGCTCAAGAGCTCCATCCAGCCTGGCCTTGAACACTTCCAGGGATGGGGCACCCAAAACTTCTGTGGACAACCTGTTCCAGTGCCTCACCACCCTCACAGTAAAGTTTTGTTGTTTTTTTTTCAAACATCTAATGTAAACCTACTCTCCTCCAGCTTGAAACCATTACCCCCTGTCCCACTATATGCCCTTGTAAAAAGTCCCTCTCCATCTTACTTGCAGGCTCTCTTCAGGTACTGGAAGGACACACTTAGGTCATCCCAGAGCCTTCTCTTTTCCAGGCTGAACAATCCCAAATCCCTCAGCCTTTTCTCACATGAGAGGTCCTTCATCCCCCTGGACTCACTCCAGCAGGTCCCAGCAGGTCTGTGCTGGGGACCCCAGAGCTGCATGCAGCACTGCAGGTGGGGTCTCACCAGGGCAGAGCAGAGGGGCAGAATCCCCTCCCTCCCCTGCTGCCCACGCTGCTTTGGATTCAACCCAGGACACATTTGGCTTTCTGGGCTGCAAGGGCACATGGCTGGGTCATGTTCAGCCTCTCACCCACCAGCACCCCCAAATCCTTCTCGGCAGGGCTGCTCTGGGTCTGTTCACCCCCCAGCCTGGATTGATACCAGAGGTTGCCCTGGTCCAGGTGCAGTACCAGCACTTGGTCTTTTTGAAGCTCATGAGCCTGATGAGCTTCACTTCTTGAGCTTGTCCAGATGGCATCTCATCTCATCTCTATGATTTTTAAATGGCTTAACTGACCATACACATTAAATCAGGGAAGTATTTGATTTGTCCAGTTTATCATATGACTTTTATCTCCACACGTTAATTAAGAGTACACATTTTAAATCAAAACCAAAACTGTATGTTAGCTGAACATCCCATCTGAACCCATCAGATTTTTCAGGCACACTGACAAATACTTCAGGGTGAAGATTAAAATAGGAGTGGAATAAAAGAGCTAAAGAGAGGATAAACACATTCTACCTAAACCAACACATACGTGAAGGCTGCTAGGAGACCTACACACCAATAATCACTCGTGGAAATAAGTTAAGTTACCATGAAACAACTGATTGAAGGTAAGTCAGAGAAGGACCAAAACATGTTACTAAACAGAACAAACACAGGGTCACACATTCATAGGAAGTATTTGAGCTATAAACCACGTATTTTGAAATATCACCATAAAACCCGAAGAGAAAAGCCGATCACAGGACCCTTATGCATTAAAAGGGTTTTTAAACTCCTTGCATTAAAAGCAACACCACTCTTTATTCCACAGCCTGCTTATGAAAAATATTCTCACATAGAAGACTGGGGGGTGGGGGAAGTACTAGCAAATAAACCCTAATGCTATGACAACATTAAATCAGTTGTTTTTATGTATATGATAGTTGTAAATGTACCTGGCCAATTCCATACAGCTATCAGTCAAACTCGTTGAAGAATTGAAATATTCTCTGCCAGCAGCCAAAACTAGTTCAATACTTCTCGCATAGCTGACTCGGTACTGTGGCTTTCCTTTTGATGAACTTGGTAGATCCACTGACCAAACACTGCAATGCATCATTTGCCCAGCCAAGTGAATATTGTCTATACTACTTGAGCATAAAAGACTTTCGGTGAATATCTGAAAAAAAGAACAGTAATTTAATAACCTCCAGGAGCAGCAGCTTCAAATAAGCTTATCTGCATTCTATGGCATTAACCCCTTCAAACAAAAGGATCTTTGAAGTCAAAAGAATATATTCAGTCCAAGCAGAAAATCTGACTTCTGCCAAGGAAAGTATTTCTACAATTCACTTAAGTAAACTAAAATTAACTAGTTGCTAGTGAATCGTTAAAATCACAATATTCACGGACAAAAACTCTCTAACTAATTAAAGTGGTATGTTTATTACGCCAGCGGGTGGCACAGGAGTCGCCTCCTAGAGACGTGCCAGCACCTTACACGGTTATTTGCCTTCTATTTATTTTACAAAGTGTTACATATTAATCATATACATATTTCTAGCACCTCCCATTTCTCGCTTCTTATTAAAATGAGGTTATTAGTCCTTTGCGCGTGCGCAATTCCTTTTTCGATTTGCGTCGGTGGTCTTGATTTGAGTCAGTGGTCCTGAAAGATGAAGTCAGGGATCTCTTCATCACCATGAACTTTCTACCTTCTATTGTGGGCAAGCCTCAGCAAGCCTTCTGGAGACGGTCCATACCTCCTGCCTGTATTTGATCATGCAATTTACATGCCAGCTATAATTCTATCAGCTTCTTTTGTCCTTATGACGATTCATTTACTATAAGTAAAGTTTTAGACAGGTACATAATAGTGAATAGCACTATACTTAGTCAACCTATCTTTTGGTTTAATCAGTACAAATTGCTTCTAACTCCTAGCTAAAGTTTTAACTCTTCATAATCTTAACTCACTAGTTTCTATTTACTGGAAGGGAAAAAAAAGCATATTCACTGTCTTTTTACAGTATGACTTAAGACACCAAAAATATACCTATATTCTGAGGTGTTAATGTGATCTAAGAATCTGAAAAGGCAGTTCAGTATTAAGACCCTAAAACCAACAACAGATGAGAAGAAATTTTGTATTCCTAAAGTAACTAAAAGTATTTAGAACTGAGTACACAAGACGTTCTTTAAATTTCAATCAAGACTATCTTCAAAGAATGCAAACTCATATAATGCTGCATCTGCCACAAAACACCTAACGTATTTCCAGGTAAGAGTTTTGCCCTCTTTAAGACACTCAAAATAAACTCAATTCCTTATAAAAATAATTTGCTTTTTTCTTAAGCACAGTCATTATTGTCCTCACGAAAGGAAACATAGAAATTTAATCATTTCAGAAATATCACAGCTGCAACAATATGGCCTTCATAAAAGGTTTCAAAGTTCATAACAATTTCAAGAGGATCAATGAATTATAGAAGAGCCCAGGTTGGAAGGGACCTCTAAAGAACATCTAGTCCAACCTTCCATGGGAAAGAGGGCATAGATGAGATTATTTAGCACTCTATCCAATCATACTTTAATTTCAAGACATGTCTTTTCTAGGAAGAAGCTCTCCAAACCATCTCATGCCCTGGAAAGGAAAACAGTTCAGTGCTTCTTAAAGAACATCGCACAGTTATGTCATCTTCTACTTCACACTCTATTAACTCTCAAGGAGCAGTGAGAGATGCAAAGTATCACAGCTGACCCTTTTTCCTCAAAGATCACACACAGAACACTTAGCTCTCTCAAAATTTATGAAGTCCTCCTTCAAGAGGACAGAACTCACTTTGCATGAAAGAAGAGAGCAAGCATCACGCTAAAAAATACCCAAACCTCAGATAGGATTGCAAATCCTTACTGCATCATCAGTTTATCAGTTTTGAATTTATCAAAGTATAATTGCATATGACAGTACTACATTTCAAAGCATTTTCAGCACTCCTACATAATTTTTTCCAAAACCCTTTGTCATTTCTTTTTTAATCATATGGCTCAGAGTTTAAAAAAATAATGTCAATAGAAAACTTGCATTAAGATCAGAGCAAAGCAAATGCCTTATTCGCAGAGTGCTCTAGTATTACAATTTTTTAACATGCACTTGAAATTTCAAGTACATCAAGTTGTAGCCTACCACAAAACCATGACTACTAAACATGCTGCAATTTTTCTAGTTGTACAACTACAGGGAAAGAATAATTTTTTTCATGTATGAGTTGAATAGCATTGGTTTTTTCCTTCTTTTTTTTCTAGTTTGCTTTTAAAACTTCACCTAAGAGCTAATCAGAGGGGTAGCCATAAGCAATTAAATCTGTAAACTGCAATAAAACCTGCTTTTATATAGATATAAACACTAATTGTAGTGGACACAGTACTGCCTCTGTAATAAACTGCAGTACATTGAAGTGAAAATGTAAATAAACAATACATGTCACAGCAAATTCTATATTTGTCTAATAGCTGTCCTTCACAAATACTAATGACATGGGTTTGGGCTTTATGCACATGGAAGGGTTTCTACCTTCAATGAAATTAGATTTCTCATCTCACATAATTTTACTTCAATTGCAAGCAGTAGAAAGTCCATAATCCTATAATGATCTTGGATAATATTATCAAACCAGAACTCCATGTTTAAGAAATGCTTGAGTGAAGATAATGTTTTATTTTCATTAGTTTGGAGTGTTTATTGCTAAACACATTTGTACACAGAATTACAGGCTATGGAACAAAATCTCACAAAGTTGACTCAATTTCTAAAAAGTTGAATTTTAATAAAATATATACAGGATATTTATTAGAGAAGCTTTAGATAAAATGAATAAACACCAGAAATTTCTTCCTTAAATAAAATACTGTAAAAAAAGCCAGTAGACAACCCAGTAACAACACAGAAAAAAGTATTTACACCTGTGAGCAACAATATGAAATAAGAATCTATAGCTTACTTCAGACATAAGTCAGTAAGAAGACATAAAACTCACCTCATAGCAAGTATCTGAATGTAAGCATCTATACACTTTCTGCTGCATGTCCAACATATCCTGGAGCAATTCCTTCCACTGTGCCTCACCAACTGACGGTTGCCTACAAATATTTTTTAAAATTAAATATTCTCTTCCCCAACAAATTTAAAGAAAAGCAGTAGATTTCTATCACCAAAAGTATGAGTTTTCTCAAATGCTATTTCAGTATTTAATGAGATTTTTAACCAGGAGTGATTCAAAGACAGAAGGCTTTCACAATTAATATTAAAACAGAGTCTGTGGGATAAAATGGTTTGACAACAATGCAGTACCCAAAGTGCTTTTTCTGTTTTCTGTGGGATAAGACAGGGATTTAAGCAATTTTTCTCAAGAGCCCCCAGCTAGGTTTTGATAATTTTCCATAATACATCAGAAAGTTGGAAGTGCTATCTTCCTGCTGAACCAGGAACTGCAGGGCAAAACCAAGTCTGTAACAGCAACTGAGGATCATTAAAGTGCTGTCCATTGTAGGCAATCTCAAAGGACTAATCAATTGCATGCAATCGCAGGAGAATAAAGCCGCAACTTCATTCTGTTTCTTAAAATTGAGTGGTATTTAGATTCTTGACCCTCTGAACCCATGGATCTCTGTTTATCCACAAAGCCTCAACTTCTTGTGCTCTATCAAAACTTTTACTAGTAAAAACACTACGAAGGTTTTTTGACATTATCTTGAGCCTTTCAGATTAGAAAAAGATCTTTTTAAATTACACGAGCTAGTTCCAGCTAATAGTGATTTTCTCATACGGCATTAGCTTTTATTTTGGCAAAACAAAGGGTCTCCAACACAAGTGGAAAAATCAACATTTTTCCTACAGAGGCATTGTCTTGATCTTTCTAAAGAGAGGTTTCTAAAAGTCTTAAAAAGCTTTCAGACTACTAAAAATCTAAATACCACTCTACCATAATGGATAAACTGTTGTGCATATTTGTTTTAAATAAGAAAGAAAATCACCCGCAGTTATGGCTGGTTTTCCCAGGATTCAAAAATTTTATCTGCTTATGCCAAGAGCCATTTAATAACTCATGTACAGTTGAAAGATGAATTAAATGAAGTAGTTCTTAACTAGAAAAACTGAAAAATTAAACTGGGAATATAAGTAGAATCAATACCTAAAATTAATAAATTACCCTATTACAAAGGTTCCAAGAAAACACACCAAAAAAACCCAAAGCATTATTTTATAAATCCTACACTCTCAATAAAATTAAATAGGTCTTAAAGGACCTTATTTACAGTATGTTAACTTTCACAGTTCATCATCCTGCAGTATTTTGCAGCCACTATGCCTTTTAAGACTGTTTACTTGAACACGAACATACTAAAGCAGAGATTTTTGACTGTGGAGAATGCAGCCAAAACAGTAATCATGTTCACCATGAGTCTAACAAATGTGTGCATGTACGCTGTCGTCAGGGTGAACACCACAGCTCCCTGCTGCCACAAAGCAGGCAGGCACACTCTTACCTCATCACCCTTCCCTCTGAACCCCATTCCTTGTGGAATACTAACTTGCGACCTGTGTGCCTTGTCAGCCTGATCATCAGCTTCCTTGACTCCTCCGTATTGTCCTTCGTGTCTCTGACAAAGGAAACCGGCTTCTGCAGGCCGTGCTTCTCCAACAGCTCCGACACACTGCAAACAGAGAGTCAGCGTTCTTGAATCCTGCACGACTGTACAACTACTGCTGCAGCAGCAGGAGTCTTACAGCGCTCTCAAAGCAATGTAGTGCTAATGCAAACAGTCTCCACAGTATAGATTAGCCAGAGTAACATTACCTACATTTTTAAAAATATATATATTAATAATACTGTAGGGTAAACCCTTTTTGAATACCTGATGACATACCTTCACAGTTTCAGTCTTTGATCACTCAAAGCATTATAGAGTATCAAGATCAAAACAAATTCCTCAGGTTAACCCTCTTCCCCCCCAAAAAAAACTCCCACTGAAAATAAAACAAACAAACAAAATGAAAAATCCCCAACAAAACAAATAAAAAAATTCCCCAACAAACAAAACCCCCCATACAAAAAAACCCAAAGAAAACAAAAAAAACCCAAAACACAACCCCCCAAACTTTTATTCCATGAAAAACATCTCTACAGTTTTATACTATTCAAACAGATAAAACCATTCAAAATTTCTATATTCTGAATACAAAAAACATACAGATAATCTTGCTGACAGCATTAAAAAAATATTCTTGCTGGATTCTTATCATAAAAATGTTCTTGGCTATGCCTAGTGACTTCTGTAAGAATATTTATTTTAGCAAAATGAAATACCTAAGAATTTGTTCCAGTTCATCGACTTCATCATGAAGAGTGTTAGTTTTATCTGTTTCAGGCCTGCAATGATATCACACAATTAAATATATACATACACACATACTTAAAATTTCCTCTTGTAATTCACAATACATACATATAAAGATAAGTAGTTTAAAACATTCCTTGAATAAATTAAATATACGTTTACTTGGAAATATTAAAACTATTTGGCTTCTTGCTGTAAAGACAGTTAAAATTTAGAGGGTTCCTCAGTTTCCCAAGAGTAGAGGTTTTCCTTCTTCCTTAGACTTTTCTCAGGCTCTCTCCTTCCTTTATGTAAAAGATACTGGAAGAATAGTTTACACTTCACAGATCACAGAGTTATCTCCTCTTCATGCTTTCACTTTCTTGAGCATTACTTGTCCTTCAACAGGTTTTCCATCTTCCCTCTCTCACAGGGACATATTGCTGCTTTTAAGTTAAGTGCAAGATGCCACTATCGCAACAAAAACAGTAAGACAACACTAACACTTGCTCTCAATTCATCAGACTACGAAAGTCTAAGAAACAATACAGAAGCCTTGGTCTAGGCTGCTACTTTAACTCATGTTCTGCTGCATTAACTGGTAGAGTATGTACACAGCAGAAGTATATAGATACACACATTACAGTCGTGGCAGTTCAGAGGTGAACAGAATTATTCCAGTAACTTGGTCTGCCCTTTAGTGACTTAACAACCCTTTTTAAAGCATTAATTCACAACTGTATTTAATATTTCTAAAATATTTACAAATAACCAAGTAATTTACAAACAAAATGTTTACCCATATCCTCTTTGTGGAAGGCATTCCAAAATATCATAACAGAGAGAGAGCTGATCATCTCGCTCACAGCTATAAATACACTCCAATGCCGTGATCATAAGCTGGTCCTGATCAGGAATAATTTTTTGCTGACACTAACAAGAAAAGAAAGTACACTGGTTTTTATTTCCTGTTTCTAATTCAACAGTTAATTTTCTTTCAAACACAAAAAGACATGTACTCCAAGTAAATTCAGCTGCAATCAGAATGTTTCTTGCTAACAATGTGGTGAAGTCATAACCTGAAACTTATCTTGGCTAGTTTTCTGCAGTGCAGACACTTGAAGGAACAGTGGTACGCCATTATACCCTTTTTGAATTTGAGAAGTGGAGAGGGTGCAGGGGAAGGCAACTGCTGCAAACATTTGTCAGATTTATTTAATATGTACAACAGTACCAACATACATTAAAGAGCTGTGGTTGTACTTCATTGGTTGATTTCTGTCCATATACTCAGAACATTCAGTAGCATGCAAAAACGTGCCTGTGTGCTCTGGAATAATTATTTAAGCCATAGAAGCAGCATATAACACTCACATGGAAGGCAACTTCAACCCTTACTCACTGAACTCTCACCTCAATCCTAATGGCCCCCACTTTATTCTTTACATTTGCTGAGGAAGGCGGGAGAGGGGGGAGTAACTTGAAATCTACTCCTAGTAAAAATCCTCAGCAAAAAAATATTAGTGAGATCATTAAACTCTTTCATATCCACTTTTTATAAAGCAAATATGCCAGGAATTTACTTTAAACAGGTCACCAGAAAATCACTTCAAAGAAGAATCCGTAATTTTTATTCTACTAGGCTAGAATTATTATTAATGTTAGTTTGACAATCTCATCAAGGACAGTTTAGTTGCACTATACTTTATGCTATAAAACTTTTTAATTAATGTTTTCTAAAACATAACAAATTCCAGGTCCAAGAAAAAGGGAAAGATCAGAAAGATGGTCTGATTTAGAAGAACTATTTCTGAATTAACCTCTTCAGGCCAAATAAACCAGTAGAATCAACAGGGCTCTTTACTTACAGCAGGTTTTGAATTCTGAAATATCTTCAGAGGTAGAGTCAAGTCTTCCTTTGCCAGTGTTACTAAATATTCTTTTAAAAGGGCATTTGCAAGACCAGGGGACTGATTTTCACAGCGGTGGACAAAAGGGATCATCCACTGATAAACATTCTTCACATATTTTTCATCTGAGGACTGGAAAGCACAAAGAGTTAGAGAGAGGAAATATAAGAACAAGTTCAGCTTCACTGTCCTAAATAAGCAAGAAAAGCAAAAAAAAAAAGAACCTGTTTTGATCAATATAACTGAAACAGTTATCTTCACCTGTAACAAACAGATCACTACATCTGAAGCCCTGAAACAATCTTTCTGCTACCCAACGGCTTGAGGAAACTGAGCAGAACAGGAGTAAAGCCCATTAGTGAGGAAAGCCTGCCTTGCTCCTGCAGTTTCAGAATGAGGGAAAGACCATGCAAGCATGTCAGAGTAGCATTACTTTCAGTAATTCAGCAAGAATGCAAGACAGAAAACCAAGTGATGAATGGCTACATAAAAAAAAAAATAATTTCTTATTTTCCTCTTGTGTTTATATGTTCTTCAACTGAATTTCAGATCCCTGTTCCATCTCTGGCTATTTTTCAACCCCTCCAAGATGTCTTTTTCTATTCTGAATGCCATGCACAAGCTCAATACAGAGACAAAAACACACATCTGGTGCAAAGGCAAATATTAAAGTTTCTTGACAATATTTAAAGAAACGAAAAAACATCCAAGGACAACATTCAATACTGTGGTATCTGCAGCGTCATCAGGAGCTACAATGAAGATCCTTTAAAAAAAGGTCAATGAAAAGGCAATTCACAGCTTTCAAAAGATTTAGTAACACTGAGTCCTCAGCCAGGGACAAAGTGGGTCTTTGAGAAAACTGAGACGATTTAGCTTTTTTTAGAAACAAATAAATAAAGAAATAAATCCTACCACAACAACAAAAAAAGGAACAGTGAAAATGTAGGATTTTTATTGAATTAAGGATGAAGGTTCATCAATGACAGTGTCTTTACATAGAGGATCCAGGGTAATCTGAGTTACTGGATTTTGAGGTACACTTATTGATTTATTCAAAATACTTACATTCTTCATCAACAGTCTCAGCTTGTCAATGTCTTTCATCTCTAAGAGTTCCTTCAAAGTCAAAGTTCGATCACCATCAGTCTCATAAACCACTGTCTCAAGAGTGATCAGATTGTCACAAAGCACCTGTAGACCAGGAATGTTCCTCTCCATGCCAAGACGAACAAGGGACAGAGCACAGTCAACCTGAAAAATAATTATAAAAACACCGCTGTACAACTGTTTGCCAAAAACCAACTTCAATCTGCATCCTGTCTGTGCATCTGTTTTATTTCCCTGTTGCTTAATAGGCAATTTAAAGTTCCTGGAAGCTTTTGTGGACTGTATATTCCTAGATGGATTGTCCTTCTCAGCTTTATGAAGACCCCATAAAATGCTTAATCTTAGGGGATGGTATCATTATATGCTTTTAACCAAGATGCATCCTACTGATGCATGTAAATTAGAATATTATTCCCTCTGGAGACCACAGCTCCTCTCAGTACATGGAATATGAAGGATTGCTTTAAACTAAGACAGTCAGGTAACTGACATGCAACATGACTTTTCTAGCTGAACATGATTTAGTAATTTTAATTGTTGCATTTTATGTCACAAAAACCAATGACAGTCTTCTTCCCTAGTGACTGAAACTACCTTTATATGAAAGGTTCTGTTTCAATTTCAAAGAACACAATACTGGCTGTAAATATTCAGCAAGGCAGACTTAAGTCTTGGAGAGCAGAATGCAACCTAATTTATATGTTACATAATTTAACTGATCCTTGGAAGTTGCTTTTATTGCTATACCTACTGATAGGTTGTTAAGATCACAGTCAACTATGATTAAAAAGAGCCCTGGAGAACTGCAAGCTTGTAGAATAGAAGAACTCACCCATCAGAACTAACCTATAGTGATACTTTCCAGTCACCCTCCTTTTCATGCACCTAAATTGGCTTGAGAAGCAATAAAATACTGAAGCACACAAGTAATGAGCTCTGTTTTTATGTGCAATGCTTATCTTTACCTCATAGAGCTTCAAACACTTGTAACATATGAAGAAAATCAAGCAAAAATAAGCTGCATGGTAGTCCCACAGACACACAGTAGAACTGCCAGGAAGAAATCATGACAGTACCACGTACTGACGTGACAGTGCCACATGTGACTGACACGTATCAATATACATGACACAGCAGCACGTGACAGCTAATAAAGCATGTTTCCCAACATGCTGTGCACAACTTTCCCTCCCTTAGTTACAAACATAAAATGCAATGGTAAACACTTTTCATGGATTACAAAAGAGCTACTGTCTGCTATGGTAAAACAAATGAAACAGAATCTACTGGCTTCCTATTCATTTCTATGGATTAATTATTTGGCTGCGTAAACTTCAGAGCAAGCCTAAGTACACTGCAAACGAAAAAAACAAGTACTTCAAAAGCCATAATGAAGTTGAGACAGTGTACATTACTGAGGGAGAAGTGTCTATCAATATGCATCAAGACTGTTACGGATTCTGTTGAAGAAGACTGCTCAGCCATCATCACTTCCTCGCTCCTGTTCTCACCTGCATTGCATATTCTTCAATTTCCTCCGCTCTGTTCAAATACCAATCAGTGGCGAGATCTACTGAAAGGTCAGTAGTCCTGTACTTCAGTAACTCAGGTTGCATTTCATATAGAAACTGGCCTTCATCTTGCAAAGTTGGTTCAATAATCATCCTTTAAATAAAAAAAATAAAGTATATGTTTAAGTATATATTTGCTCACCTATTTTTTTTTAAACATCAGTCTTTTTCCTAAAACTTCCGAAAGAAAATACTACAATCAACCTACCATTACACATGCCAATCACAGTGAGTGCTAGTTTTTGTCACCAACGGAACTACTAAGAGATTTTGAACAGGAAATAGATCATGAAAGAAAGAATACTCTCTACTGAACTAGTAAGAGATTTCAAACATGTGACAGGTCATGGAAGAAAACGCTCTCCACTGAAGATCCGGGTTTACACAACCTCTGCTTTCCATTTGCTCAGTCAGTCTCACTGAGAAAGCTGAAAACACAAGTTAGTGCATACAAAAATAATAAGTGAGTCTTATTGGGTCAATTCCCACATTTTAAGAATTACTAAATAAATTATTTATATTTTTGCTTTTATACATATTTACCTGCATTCTGGTTTTTCACACCAGTCTTCTTCACGATGTTTCTGCTCGTTCCAAGGAAGAATTTTCAATGTCCCCTTCTTGTAGCTGTTTTGACAGAAAAGAGAAGCTTTATGTAATTTTATGTCTTTTTAATTTGTTACGGCATTCAATTAATGGAATACAAAGCATGCAAAAATAATTCAGTGAATTCATAATAAGCACATCAGTCAATTACAGTATCAATTATTTAAGATTTATTACTTCTTAGTGCAGCTTTACAAGTGTGGTTTTGCCTGTATGTTATCCATGCAAACACAATACATATTCTACCTATACCATTAAAGATCAAATAAAAAAGATTAATAAATTTATTTTCTTACTGACCATGCTTTTAAAAAAGGAAAAAACCCACTACGTGCTTTCAGAATTTTTACCATTTCACACTAAGTATTCTGACTTCATATGCTGTCCCAAAAGACTGGAATGAGTAAAAACCTATGATCTTCAAAGCTTGAAAAAAAACCCCAACCTGTTCATATTTTAGCACAAATCCTCATACTGAAACAACACATGCCCTACTGCGCTGATCTTCTCAAGTTTAATGTGGGTTTCTGACTACAAACTTCTACAGTGAAACATCCTCTAAATACTGAGGTTGAAGGAAAAAAAACTGTTTAATTTAAGATGCAGACTAAGAACGTAATGGATTATTACTAGAATGATTAGTCATGGCTTGGTGTAGAAGGCTAGCTGTTTAGGCAGCATAAAACACTAGAAAATCACATCGAGCTATGCAGAACATAAACTAATGGGGAAGAGAAGAATTTTATAGGTTCTGGCACTTGTAGAAATAAGAATCAAACCATGTACCAAGCAGAGACATTAGAGTTGCAGCATACCGGAACAATAAGCTATTTTAAATTTAATTCATTTTCTCCTGACCCTGAAAATAAACAGCAATGACAATACTACATAGACAATCCCTATTTATAAATTAACAACTGACACAATCTTCTCATCCCTTGAAGAGCAGCATTGTAACTCAGTAGCTTAAAAATAAACACAACGCCAACCAACAAATCAATTTCACAATACAGGAAGAGTCAAAACAGTAAGCTAAAAATCAGTAACTCCATCTCATTTAGTAATAGCCATTAAACTCACTGAACAAAGTAAGGCATGCTCATAAACTGCCCTGCCCCATACACATACACATCTCACCCAGAGGACTGGGCCATTCTTTTTTTCATTTCTCCGTGCATTAGCAAATAACACTTCATGCTTTATCACTGTAATTCCAACCCTCCAAATTATACATGCTGTAGTAATCCAACAATAAAAAGGCAGAGGCAGATTTGCAGGTTATAGAAGTCAAACAGATGGAGGAGTGAGGATGGAAAACTGCTAACTCCTGTGTCAGAGCTATAGCAACACCTGCTTTCAATTTCAGTTCACCTGAACAAAACACTATGGCTCTCCTCATAATTAAACACCATGTAGCAACATCATTAAAAAATAATTCATAAAGAAAACTCCAAACTAACATTTGTGGTATAAACACCAGGAATAAAGCCACTTTCTTATTTTTGAAAGATTCATCATCAGCCCATACATTTTTGGGGATTAGAGGGCCTGTAGTTATTTAAATCTTAAATAACATAATTTACCAATAATTTTATGTTTAAAACTGATTTCATGAACTAAATTAATATAGTCGTATTTCAAATGTCATACATGAGAACGTTACTATGGAAGGCCCAGTTTGCATTGAAAAAGTTTTCTTTAGCAGCTGAAACGTCAATTACCAGAAAAGCCAAAGCGTGATTAACGCTGCCTTCCAAATTATAAAATCAAGACAGTACCAACAGGACTTTATATTTCAATTTATAATGCTCTCCTTTCCTGTGTTCTATTTAACAGAAAAGAAAGCAGAACAAACTTTGTCTAAGACAATTTCATCTCTTAGCAAATTTTTCCCCTTCATTTCCCAGTAGGCTTAAGTAGTAGGCTTAAGAAGACATTTCAAGGTGAGATTGATTGGTTGGTTGTTTCGTTTCGGGGAGCAGGGGGGTGTAAAGGCAGGGAAAAGATTGGGGGTAAAATTAAAGAAAAGTGGAAACTTACAGACACAGCTGTAACAGCATGGAAATTATAGGGGAAAATGCAGTTGCTCCTCCCTGCATGGAATGAGGTCAGTGTGCCTGATTTCCCCCACACAATACATGCTAAGGGGGACTAAATGAAGGGTGGAGCAGAGTTGAGACACCATGGCCAGGCTCTGCTGAAATCCTTGCAGAGGAGGGAACTCAACAGCACTTTTTAGCTGGTAAGTCAGAGAGCAGCTAAAACCCAAAGGAGATAAAGGAAGATGTCTTGCCATTGTATCATCAACTGTGGCAAAAACACCCTTTTTGGACTGGTGCATATTCCCATCCCAACATTACATCAGATACTATACCAATGTTCCCTGCCTCCAAGGTACCTCCAACCCTCATTGAAAAGGTATAAAAGTATATACTTTTATACTATTTCTTCACTTAAATGTAAAGAAATAGTATAAAAGTTAAGAATGGGGAAAAGTCAGGGAAGACTCCACGGTAACTTCCAGGATCAGGTGACACGCTGAACCTGTCCTCTCCCTCATAGGGATGTCTGCTGGGTAAGAACCATGTTCCATGCACACTGAATGAGTATCTCGAGCTAACTTTGGTCAGGGAGTAGAGCTTGTTATATTATATAGTATATATTGCTTTGAATATGTTTTTGCAGTCAGATACTATCACCAACAATCCTTGAACCTTAACCTGTCACAATTTTATTAATAAAGAGTGTTATACCATAAACTGTTAGGGTGAGTCCTTCAAGGGGGCCGGCAGTCACTGGTAGCAGGGAACATACTTGAATAAAGGTGTGGAGACCCAGGAGGGATTCTGTTTGGCGTAGAACTGCCCTCTGACCTAGCACTGCTCCGTGAAGAGTCCCCATAATGGGACACTGACAGACTGCTCTGGCACAAGGTTCTCAGACTAATCAAACACAACAGGTTTGAGGAAACCTGTTTTCATATGACAGGGGGCTTGTTTGGTTTTTTGGTTGGTTGGTTGGTTGAGTTTGGGGGTTTCTTGTTGGTGGCGTTCTTTTGGGAGGAGTCAGGTGGGTTTTTTAAAATATTAATACACCTTCTTAATGGGGAAAAAAAAGGAGCTTTTATACAGCAAAGGACAGACAAGGGTTTCTTTTCAGAAGCTGTTTCAAATGTCTGCAGATCTGTAGCAGAACTACTATGAGAGAATAACATTAAGAGAAGATTTTCAGGTAACAACTCCAATTTCACATTACAGATAGCTTTTTCCTCCAACATTAGCTCACATACTAATGTCTTAACTATTTTTCTGTCTCCAAAACTTGTAATGCACTTTGTTAAAATTATTTGATGTAGTCAAGTCCTACAGGCCCATACTGTATGTGAGATTATTTCTTCATTAGTAAAACAATAAAATAACAATTGCTTTTTTTATAAACTACAGGGGCAAGAAGATATTCAGTTGTTGGCAAGGACCAGCTGGCAGTAGAAACTCTAAAAGCAGCTTGAGGGCCTAAGCAGTTTCAGAAGCTTAAGAATCACAAAGCAAAGGACTTGCACCAGATCCTGTTCTTCCCTTAGTCTCATTCCTTCCCACAGCTCCACTAAGAACAGCCCAAAGAGTATCAGGGAACTGGTAAACCAAGGTCACACCCTCTCTGTCAGTTTCTCTCACTCACCTCTTGGCTGAGTCTCCATCCCTGGAAGGTACTTAAAAGACATGGAGATGCAGCACTTAAGGACATGGTTCAGAGGTGAACTTGGGCAGTGTTAGGTTTGAAGTTGGACTTGATCTTAAGCGTCTTTTCCAACACAAACTACTCCATTATTCTAGTAAAGAGAACACAAACTGTGCCCCTACCCCTTTCCTTCCAAAATCTGGCTTTTGCAAGAGTCTCTGATGCATTTACCTGACAGTGGAGCAATAGGGGAGACACATGATAAGTAAATACTTACAGCAAGACCTGTTAAGAAAATTGCAGCACATGTCACTTATTGTATTTACTCTGAAAGCAAATTCTCATTCCCAGTAGTCACTTGGACTTCTCATGACTCTCTTAAGTAACAGCTTCCCACCTGAATAAATCTTCCTCTATAATCTCAGAAGCCCAGAAGAAACTTTGGGGAAATTTTCTTTCGTTTAGCTGTTCTTCTAGTGGTTGCTTTGGTTGTTATTGAGAGAAAGAAGTCAGGCAAAACAGTAAGGAAAAAGGTGCATACATTTAATGGATATTTAAACTTCAACATCGTCATCTTTAGACTAACAAATTATTAGATGAGAAAATTACTACAAATAAACAAATACAGGCATTTAGAACGCAAATTTAAAACCACACTTGCAAGAATGAGATCTGAATGACAAGGAACCAAGACATTTCAAAACGCACACACACGATCCTAATGCTAATGTCCCCTCAGCAGGAGACTGGAAGAGAAACAAAAAGAAGAAAAAAAAGAAGTAAAGAAAAATCTACTGGCCCAAGCCTGTACTGCTAAATACCACATTGAACACATTCTTCACAATTTTGCTGCCACATCCAGCATACTTTGCCATAGATGTGGTGAAGTTACATCCAGGACATGCAGTTCCAATTAAGAAGTCATTTCCTTACAGATGCAGTAGCACAAAAGGTTTACAATTAAAGTTGGCAAAACTAGCTATTTTTAACTGACCTATGTATCAGTACGAATTACATGTTTCTAACCTCCAATTATTCTTAACATAGTTGAGTTACTTTACTGACTCTGATAAACAATTATTAGAGACTAAAAAGCTTAATTTTTATGCAAGCAAGCATAACCCACCCCGGCCTTAAGTCAACAGGTATTAGCAAATGTTTCTTTCTGCACACATGCAATCACCTATCCAGCCCATATCCCTAACTCTTTCCAGAAAATAATCTGCATTTCCTTCTTCCTGTCTAAAAGTTGATACTTTTTTCCCATCCCTATAACACAAAAGCCACTTGAGTTTGCCCTTAAATTCCAACTGCTTCAAATATTTTTTTTTAAGATACACTTTAAAATAGAATCCTTTCCAAATAGCAGAAGTCATGAATTACGTACAGACTGCATTAAAAATAATTTCTCTAACATCCCAGGTTTATAGTGTCAACCGAAGCTGAAAGTCTACTGCTTAAAAAAGTAATGTTAAAGAAAGATCTCCCTCAATTCAAGTTCCCAGGCTTTGCTCTCTGTGAAAGTTGCTTTCCTTCCCCCTTTCCCTGCAACTCCAAAATCCATCAAGAGATGGAGCAATGTGCAACTCTGCCTCTCTCTGCCCGTTTTCTCAACAGGGTACAATAAAAAAAAAATGTAAAAAGTA
Organism: Rhagologus leucostigma; assembly: GCA_013397725.1. NCBI lineage: Eukaryota > Metazoa > Chordata > Aves > Passeriformes > Rhagologus > Rhagologus leucostigma. The sequence goes on from VZTD01000490.1 coordinate 324,792, forward strand.
CAGAGACAAGCCATATGAATGACTAGAGGCAAGAAGTGTATGACATCCATCTTCCAAATGCCAGAGCAGATTGAAGAACCCTAGGAGAAAGAACCAATATGCCAAGACTGGTACCAAGTTGTTAATGTTATCATTTCACTTAAGTAGGAAATGATATTTCACTGTTCTTACTTCCTACAACAGTGTAAATACTAATGAGACTGGATCTCATTTACCATAAACAGCAGATACTGTTTTACACAATTCATAGCTAAATGTTAACTACCTGCTGCATGGCATAGAAGATAAGCCACCATGTACCTGGATTCAAAAACAGAATGGATTCCTGTAATAAAGTCTTGTGAAAGTTTACTACATCTAGAAAATATCTAGTTGAGGATATTTGAGCCATATATTATAGATGTATGTTATTTCTCACTCGAGAAACTTCAAGTAAATTCAGTGTGCTTGCCTGTACCTATTTTCTTCTCCTGAAAACTATTGTTGGCCATTTGCCTTCTGGCCAAATCTACCAAGACCAATCTCATGTTTCAGCACAAGGTTTTGCAGAAGTAAAACCTACAGTTGTCCAGACACTTCAATTCCAGAAGTGCTAAAAGCATACTTCAAAAGTTTTTTATAAAAGCTTGTTAACAGACCATACTGCAAAACACTAAAGAAAAAAACTACTTTTCATTTCATGGGAAAGAATCATCATGCAGTGCAATCTCGACTGCAAAATGTCTACTCTATCTTTTTCCTCTTCTCACAGCAGAAAAAGTTAGAGTTAAAATATTTTAAGTCAGGTGTATGGATAAGCCACGGAAGATACTTTAAAAAGTACTTTCTGCTCTGGCTCCGTCTGCCATTTTAAAAGTATTCAGGCTCATCACTGGAATAGGTTCAGAGAGGAATTTTAGATTTTTAAATTCTCACCAAGAGTCAAGCAGCACTCAGAAACTATCTCCTTTAAATGCTTAAAGAAAACATCACCAAAAAAGATTCAGCTGCAAGATTTTTCATCCTAGTAGAAATCAGCATTTATGTAAAGTCAGTCCTAACAGGTAAGTTTCTTGGTGAGCTCAGAACACATACACAAAAAAACCCCTAGCAGAACCCACAGCACTCAGCTTACTCCTAACTGCATTCACCTTCTCAACAACGCTAATTAAATATGCAATTCCCTCTTGCACCCTATATGACTGTATCCAACTGTCCTTACTATCTCTCCTTATTCTGAAGAGTTAATAAAAATCTGTATTTGAAATTAAATACAAGGACTGGAACAAATCAGTCTAGATAGAAGCAAAGGATGAGACATCCCTGTATCTAAGCCCTTTATAAAGGCAAAGATTAGAACGCCGTATTTATCCCAACATATACCACAAGGTTTGTTCTTAACTGATACTTATGGTGTAGCACAGATTATTATTTTTCCCACAGATTTCTAGTGTCAGTAATTTCGGTGACTCATGCAGAAACAGAGAGCAACAAAACTCTGGAAAAGTAGTTGTTAAAATGGAAGCAAGTCAGTTGAGAAAGACTTCGGGTGTCAAAATACTATTGCAGTCTGAAAATTCAAAAACATGCACACAGATGAGACAAAGAGATACAGACATGAATACATATCTGAAAAGAGGAGGAGCTCTCATTTTTCTACCGTGCTTTTGTTTACAACACCTGTACAGCAAATCCAGCTGAACAGGGGCACATCAGAACCTCCACACATGCCCTGCACACAAGAGAGAGATCTAGCAGGGCTGAAGGGGTGAATTCAGCATGCACAGGCAGCCTGTTGTTTATGCAGTGTACACTGTGCTACTGTATCCAGAGTTCATTCTCCTTGAGCTACACAACTTTGCAGGTTTGTTCTTGTAACTGAAATCCCAGAGGTCAGAGACACCTGCAGGTTAAGTCTGCATTCCTACGCACTCGGAATTCCAGACATGGCGACAGACCACTGTAGTCACTAAGGCAGGTGCCTTTCTTTCCCAACTAAAAGAAACTATCAGCTGTGCTATACTATAACTGTACGCAGATATTAGCAGGGCTTTGGGGTATTTTTTATTTTTTCCAGAGCCGCTGCTTCTCCCCTACCCTTTATCCTTCTCTCTTTTCTTTTTAAGAGTAGAATAAATATGGTTGGAATCCAGTAAATTGACTGATTGTGGAGGTATTCAACTCTATTTCTTCAAAAAGAGCTGACTTTTCCTGTATTGCTCTTTTCACTCTATTGTTTATATAGACTTGGCAATTTTTCCCATTCTTTTCTTTGACAAAAGAGGTCCATGCTATTGTAGTTTCTGCATCCTACCAACTGCATTTATTCAAACCTGCAGATTATTTTGATTATTTTTCTCTCCAAGGACAGGCTTTCAAAAGAGCAAGGTCTAACTCAGTTTTAAGGCCAGGTTCCAATTCTCTCCATTACCAATAGCAACTGTGCGGCTTTGCTTTTTTTTTCCTTTTAAGCATTTCATACAACAGGCCTGTCTCCAGGACTCCTCAAGTTGAAATCTCAAGAGCATTTTTTCTTTATATCTTTACCCTTGTAAACTCATCCACATTGAATGCAAATGCAATTTGCCCCAACACATTTATGAAACAGTATCTTTCTGGTGAAAGACACTGATGTTTTTAGAAGTAGGTTTGTGGAATTTTGGAAGTAGATTAATCTTTGCTTGTTCTTATTTTATTTTTCAGACAATGATACATGATTATGTTAGAAACACTAATTCGTCATTTGAAAGCTTGCGTGTTACATAAATAAAATAACTAAAAGATTCTCTTTTAATTTAATTTAAATACTCATTTGAACAAAGTCTGTATCTTCTCAGATGGCGGTGGGGAAATCAACGCCACTTTCTGTTAGTCTTACATTTCTGAAAGTTTTGTTATGTCACAATTACTCCATAGCTGAGGATGGAATATAAGAAATGCATCCCAGTTATATGGTCTCAAACAGCTGTGATATGTATTGCATTGTTCACATGGCATAAAAACATTCTTTTCTTTCATTATAGTATCTGAATAGTCAATTAGTAAATGCAACTACAGAACTGATTACATGTATTTTTAGGTTTCCAATTGTTCAATATACTATGTGATACAGAAGTGGTGAGCAGCGAAAGAGTGCTTCATTTTCCAGGAATATCCATAATACGTGACAAATTTATCAAGACTGAAGTACAGCTGCTGCCTAAAACAGTGCCAAAAACATCATGCATTTTGGGAAAACTGATCTGCATAAACCGGTGGAAAAGGTATCCCACTGCTTTTGGCCGCCACAGTTAACTAACCTTCAGAATCCCTGCTGTGCACACTGCAATGACAGGTCTTTTGAAGCAGCTCTGCCACCAGAGGAGAAAGTTATAACTGATTTCATATAAACAAATCAAGCTATGTTTTAACGATGTGGTTAACCTCTAATAAAATTCGGGGAGAGGGAAACTTTCTTCCCTCCTAAACAACCTAGAATGAATAATCTAAACATCATAAAAGTCAGCTAACACTACACAAGCACAGCTCAGAAGCTCACTGTGGGTTTTTTTCTTCATGTATATAAAACTGTGAGGCAATAGCCCATTTTGATTTTGTGAAAGGTATTTTAAAGACAAAGCTGAACTCCAAGTAAGATCAAAGCCATCTGCCACCAAATAGTGAAAATACTACTTCAGAAGTGTACATTTATAAAGCATAATTAATGTTCCTGGGAGAAATTTTATTCTAAACCCCGTAAAAGAACAACAAACAGATGAGACAATGGCAGCAGTACACTTCATTAGAAGATTGGGCAAGGTAAGCCAAACTTCAGTTCAGGACTACGCAGGCAAAAGACACACATGCTAGATGAAGTCAGGACAAGCCAAGCATCAACTAGCCAGAAATACAAAGGAAATCCTGTCAGTGTTCTGTGGATAAACAGCACAGCCACAGTTCAGCTCACACGCTATAGGAAGTTATGTGAAGGCTGCTACGGGCCTGTCTGAAACCTTCTCCAGGCTGAACATACTCAGCTCTCTCAGCTGAATGACAGCTCAGCTCCAGCACAGCATGTTCTGTTAAACTTCCCTCCTTCCTCCCTGACAGTTCATGTTCTCCACAGCTCCCTCATGGCTTCAAGTTCTCATTCTCATCTTCAAAAACTCCTCACGACCAACATCTACGGTACTTTTGCCAGTTCACTGTCTGCAGCAGCCTTCTGGCTATAATGAGCTGTTCCTGTTATCACAGAATCTCATATAAGCAGTTTGCAGACAATTCTCTCTTCCTCCAAACCACTGCTTTATTTTTCACATGGACAAGAACCTTCCCTGCTCTTACTAGACGTCAATCCAGACAAGAACATGAGTGTCATCATGACAAGTTAATCTTTCCGCCAAAAATTATTTTTTCTACTTCATAGTAGAAGGTAAGATCTACCTTTTTTTTCTAACAAATACATCCTTGAAATAATATTAACTACACTGCTCCCTCTACCTCTGAACTCTTTTTTTCTTCTTGTTAGTGCAAAGAAAAAAGACATCCACATAAAACTTAGGCCCTTATTATTTTCACTGTAGCACTATACAAATGAATTCAAGCAAATTCAAAAAAAGATCTGACCACGTGATTAATTCTTTTAACATGAACACCTCTGAATTACACTACAAACAAAAGCAGTTCAGCTTCACAAGAAAAAAAATTAATATGTAAAAGGCGACTATGTATTAGACAGTTCTGCAGACGTTCGGTCATCAAACCTATTTACATGCACATATGAGGAAGGGAAGAGATGAAGCTCTAAGAGCTTTACTGAAACTGCCGTGCCACAGGCAATAACTAAAAACCTAGTTCAGGAGAAGATACCACTATGAAAAGGCAAAGTTAACTGCTTATGAACTTTTAGTAGTACTTACTCATTCACAGATGAAAGTCAACTACATGGAAATTTTCAGGTTTTAAAACCTTCACTAAGTTTTTAGGAGATACTTCCATTCCCATCCTAGTTCATCAGGCAAATGGAGTTCATCCACAACTCTCCAGTAAAATTCACTTTATGTCACAACTGAACACCAGTATTTGAGAAAGTTAAGAAGCAAAAACACAGCAACATATAAAATGTTGCTATCTTAGGGGGAAGATTTTTACTATAGCATAATGTGCAATACAGCAGACTTATGGCTGCTGAGGGAACCATACATTTGAAGTTCCAGACTTCTGTGAGTTGAAAATGTGAGCAGTAATGTTACAATACAGCAGTTAAGCCTAGTATAAAGGGTAAAAAACTTAAAAGAAAAGGAAAAATACTCTGGTTATGTATTTATAATGGCGGTAAGACATTCTTTTCCTAGATCACATTTAAAAACCTCAGGGCAACATCTTAACTATAGATTAAGAACACTAGCTATAGCTATTAAAACAGAGATTAAAAAGAGCTATCATCTCATCTCCTTTGAATACCTAAACTTTTACCACCTTCATTCTAGTTGTCCTAACAGATGTAGTCTGTGCATCTGATGGATCTTTGAGAAGGAGCATGAACCCAGTAAGAGACAGCAGACATAGCTATCATTATAAAAGAAGCTGAGAAATAATATGAAAAGAAGTAGGAAAACATTACAATCCCAATTCTGCAAAAACACATTACTTAGTAATGTCCATCTATCACAATACCAATTTGAAGCCAACAGGCATTTACAGCCACCAATGTGTCTTAGTATTTCAGATTCCTTCTCAACTCAGGGAGCTGTTGAGCTCACTTAAATCAGTCTTTTGCAAGAATCTGACGAATACGTAAGTTCCCTGCTTAGACAGAGAACTCCTGAACTGTTCTGAGTAACCCCTAAAGATACTAAGCTATACAATATGTGCCACAAATGAGAAACAAAAGGATACCTACTATTTGAGATTTTTTACAAGCAGATACAGGGAAAAAAAAATATACTTCCTAATAACCTGTCACAGAAGGAAAAAAAAACCTCTTGTACTTTTTTTCTCCATTGACTCTGCCAGTTCTTCCTTGACTGACAAGACCTCAAGTTTTTGTGACACTGGCCCTTAAATGCTATCCTAATGTAAATGACATGTGCGAGTACAAGAAAAACACCTGCTTTATGCCTACAGAATGCACTAACCAAAGGAGCCTTTCTTTCAGTAGATACTGAGAATTTACTATTTGCAGCTGAACTGGAGGATGCAGATGAAAGAAAATGGCAGTTACAATACAACCTTTACAAAAACATTTCTTAGAGGTTCGGAAATTCTTCATATATAGCACTTGTAGGTGCATTCATGTTGGTGGGGGTGCACAGCAAACAACTGTTTCAGTGCTCTTACCCTGGCTGTAGATGGAGGTGCCTATTTACCCACCTCACCTGTTCAGTGCACAAATAAGGCAGCACCTGCTATTCAACCTCATGTTTTTCCTCTGCCAGATTCCCCTAGAGACAGAAGAATTAAGTGAGCATAGAGCAATGTAGTGAATTCCCATAGGGATGAGTGTCACCTCACAGGGCTGCAGCTGAGAATCGATCCCTGATTGTTTGAAGTCTGCAGTGTACACAGTCACAATATGGTAAATTCAAACAGTACTTCATCCTACACACACACAGACATATATGATGATGTACAAGACACCTCCACTGAAATAGTTTCTGATTAGCAGGAGGTGTGAGCTGCAGGAGACTACAGGAGCAACAAAGGCATCAACAAGGCATGAACAAGGTGTTCTTTAAGCAAGGCCACTGGAAAAGGCTGCACTCTTAAATGGGCAATGACATCAGCTGATCTGTGTCAGTGGTCTCACCACAAGCACCACTGTGACCAAATACCCTGTTGATATCTCCTGGTACAGACATTGTGACCGAGAATTTTCAGAAAAAACAAGGATCTAAAAGAAATCACGAGAGAGCAGCCTTTTTTGCAACTGAAAGTAAAAAAAAAAAACACACCTTCTACAGGATACACCCTATTTCATAACTGCAACAGTGTGAAATTTCAAAAGGAAAACCAGACAAAGTCCTTTCCTGATTCAGAATCTATTTGCCTAAAGTCAAAGTTCATCAACACAAATTGATTCACTCTCACTGCCTGTCCTGAGACCCCTGTAATTACAAGCTACATAAGCTAAAGGGACTGTGTGGTAATGCTGCAACATTTTTTCTACCAATTAAAACATAGGGGTTTATATTTTTGTAATGTTTTTCTTTTGTTCAGAAGTGTATTACTTACAGTCAGTGCTTACAACTTTTTAATGTTCTGTGGGAATAAATAAATTATCATAATCTTGCTCAATCAGTTAATTTACAGCAAATTATGTCTACGTACTGTCTTCTAGTAAGAAGAAAACTACATAGCACACTCATTTAAACAACATTTCATAACAATGATAACAGATCTACAGAATGTCAGTAATTTTATCCATACTAATAAACTCTAAAAAACAAATGCTAGAGCTAAAAGGACAATAAACTCACAAAAAATGACTAAGAACTTAAATTCTCTGTGATTCATGTGAAACAAGAATTGCCAGAAGCTGAAGCTACTTGAACTGGGGGGGAGGGGGGAGAAGAAGGGGAGACCAATCCCATTTCATAAAAAACTTTCATAAAATAGTGGGAAAATTTTACTTTGTACAAGTTAAATCTATTTCATTAGTATATTATTCTCATTAATAGATACTCTCATCAGTAAATATTTAATTTAATTACATTAATAAAATATTGGTTTAGGGAGTATATGTAGCAATATTATGTGAGTGATCAGTTTTGTAACAGAGAAAGTTTTAGAAAAAGGTTATATCAAATATACAGTATATTTTTATGTTTTTATAAGTATATGAGATTTTTGTGTATATGGTTTGATCTCATCTTCATTTTGTAGTTGTCCAAAGACAGAAACTTCAGAAGACACACAGAGTATTGTCTATTCTGCAGTCTGGGGGCAAAAAAGTGTGAACCTGCACATGCCTGATTCTAGCACTGGAAAGTTCTGTCTGCTATGAGAATAAAGATTCAAAATACATGCTTTCAGTTTTCAGTAGCAGACAAAACTAAGTTCTTACCCAATAACTTCACATCTTTACTACTAGATCACTAGTCTAATGTTTTATTTTAGCTGTCATTTTGCCTCTTGGCACATAAGTCAGTTTTGGAAACAAACCAAACAACAAAATAAAAAAATGAAAAAAAAAACAAACCCAAAACCAAGACCAAAAAACCCTTCAGAAAGACAAGGAGCCTATTTATGACCAACAATAGATCATAACCACATTTAAGATGACCATTCTTCCCTATGTCTCACATTATAAATCCTATGAAAAGAGAAAAATTTTATAAACACTGCAACAATTTCTCTTCATGGTCTTAACTGTTACCTTAAAGGAAAGGATAAAACAAGTGTTTTCACACCTTACCTAAATCATTAAATGTGTTCCTAATACTACCAACAAATAAAAAGAGAAGCATCAGCTATCATGAAATAAAGACTGTTCTTTCTCTTCAGAGAGGACAAAACTGTAAGTATTATAAGTTAGGAAAAGTGTCAGAAGAATAACTTAATTAATTGAAAACCCCTATTCTACATGGAGAATTGCCCAAATGAGACTGGTAAAACCTTGAAGTGAAAAGTTTAACTATAATGACGGGAGACTACAAAAAAAAAATTCTATTAGCTCCTCCAAAAACTTTCCCTCTGAAGTAAGACTTCAAAGCCCTATTGTAAAATATTAAATAATGAAATCTGTCCATCTCTTTATGAGCACTGAACAATATGCTTCAGAACTAATTTCATAATTGAAGTGTCTAAAAGAAACACTCCAGAAGCAAAAAATTCTTCTAATTAATATACAGAACATAACTATGATGTTCAATGAAGACTCTTACAAAAATTCAGTTGAAACTTACAGCAAAATAACCTTTTATGCTGAAATGAAACAGTAGGAAAGTGTGTATTTAAAGCTTTTCATAATTCTACCTTACCAAGTTGAGCAAGAATCAGTTTCAAAAAGATTAATGATTCTGAAGTTACTGACTGCTTAAGTGTTAAATTACTTAACAAAACGAATCCAGAAAAATGTATTTGCTTCCAGGGACCTAAACACTTGTATTACTCATTTCCTAACTATGGCTATTACCACAAACCAATTAAAGACCTGCACTACACATGTGAAAATCTGGGCAGTTTCAGGTCAGAAAAGTCCATGTTCCCTCTTAGATATGTAATGGAGCAAAGAACCTCTAAAATCCCTCTTTCCTGTTAATGACCAAAAAGATTCCACAAATGGCACAAAATAAAGCAGAAAATGATGACGGGTCAAGTCAAGTCCCATACAGACAAAGCTGCTCTCTTGATTCCAGACAATAACCAACAGCAGATTGCCATATGTAGAAACTAATTCATGCATTAATCTAAAAATCATCTCTCTTTGAGTTAGTATCCTTACCAAGCTTCAGGTAACAGCAAAGCATACTCGTGTGGTGAAGTAGTCTCCGGAAAATTGGACAGAATCGCCTGTCTGTGTGGAAGTAAAGCTGATCCATGGAAAGTGAACAAAATTTCCAGGGCTCTGACATTGCTTTCCTAAAGAACAGAACAGTAAGTTGCAGAGCTTAAGACTGATTTAGACTAAATATGAGCAAGAAAGCTTCGGTCATACAACAAACAGTTCATTTTTAAATTTTCTTTAGCAACAAAGAAAATAAGGTCAGGGTCACAGCATTTATTCATTTAAAATCAAAGACACCCCCTCTTAAATTTCCATTGAGATTCAACCAAGTTCAAAGGGAGGAGGAAAAACCACTTAAGTGCAAACAGCAATACGAAACCAACATTGCATTCTAGCAACATAAATATTAATACCCGTGCGTAAGTTCTTGCTGAAAGTACAATATTCTGATTTCTGAACTTCTTAAAGAATTCTCCATCATAATGCTGCTCAGCTGCATGAGGCCCTCCAAGGATTTCCTTTACAAAAAAAAAAAAAAAAAAAAAAAACAAAA